>PVHY01000593.1:20810-70767 GCA_004024945.1 Uropsilus gracilis
ATTGTGCATTAATTGATCCCTCCTCCTCCCTCCATATTCCCCCTCTGTATCCCCCCTTCAAGTCACTCCTCCAATTTTTCTGCAAATTGTTGGTTGGTTAAGTTGATGTTCAGTTGTTAGTTGTTTGGCCTGTTGTTCACCTCCCCCGCCTTCTTCCCCCTCCTCCTCTCTCACTCCATGGTTCAGTCCCATTGTTTTCATATTTTCTTATTTGTTTGTTTTTTTCCTATATCCATCATATAAGTGAGACCATCCTGTACTTCTCTTTCTCTTTTTGACTTATTTCTGCTAATATGAGTCTTTCTAGTTCCATCCAGGTTGCTGCAAATGACATGTGTTTGTCCTCCTTGATGGATGCGTAGTATTCCATCGTGTATATGTACCACATTTTTTTTTAGCCAATCATCTGTTTGGGGGCATTTGGTTTGTTTCCAGTTCTTCTGCAAAGGCACTTTTTCAAAGTTGGGAACATTCACAAGTTCTGGGGTTTAGGATATGGATACCTTTTTTGGGGGCTACCACTGAACTTGCAATAAGGAATTTCAATAACTCCTGAAATAGTGCTTTCTGGGGGGAGAGATGGAATCTATAACTTTCACCAGATCCTCAGATAACATTCATTAGACCTTTGAAAGTTTAGGAACTGCCAGAATCCAAGATAACTGGAGGCCATACTAGATATGACTGCCTAGAATTCTCTTTTCCTCCTCCACTTAATCATAGCATTTTCAATCTAGAAAGGATCTCAGAGAAGCATCCTGCCTTACTCAAGATGTAATAATGATGGCACAAATGATAGTAATAGCTGCAGCGGTAAGAGCCAATGCTTATTTTGCACTGAGCGTGTCCCAGATACTATTCTAGGCATTTTGTACGTAATCACTCATGAAATCCTCACAACCAAGCCAAGAATGGGGTGTGATTGTTATTCCATTTTATAGAAGAGAAAACTGGGGCACAAAGAAGTTGGGGTAACTTGCCCAAGGTTGCACACCTGTGAGGAGGAGGCAGAACTGGGAACTGAGCCCCATCAGGTGGGCTGTGGACTCTAAGGTGTTGACCCCACACAGGGAGCCAGTGAGAGGAAGAGCTCTCTGGGTTTGACGCAGCTCACTCTTGCCTATGAGCACCTCTAAGCACAGTGCCTTTTCTCGTGACCTGAGGGTGATAATCTCCCTTACACCACGAGAGTTCCTTCTATGTCCCGAGGCTGGCGGCCAGCCAGGGTGATGGAACATCACCTGTAGCATCCACTTCAGGGTAGTCGCTTGGTGGGGACTGCTGAGTGGGGCTTGGTGACTCTCCCAGGTGGGCAGCCCTTCCTCATAGCTGCATTCCACTGGGCAGGCTTGCCCCCTCGGGCCCCCTGCAAGGCCTGGGAAGAGGGCTCCTGCAGAGGGA
Organism: Uropsilus gracilis; assembly: GCA_004024945.1. NCBI lineage: Eukaryota > Metazoa > Chordata > Mammalia > Eulipotyphla > Talpidae > Uropsilus > Uropsilus gracilis. The sequence continues at coordinate 22,212 of PVHY01000593.1, forward strand.
GTGGCTCGATTTCCTTCCTCCCCCTTGAACCCTGTCTGCTTCCAGCCCCATCAAACAGAGGTTCAGAGAAGTTTCATACCTGAGTGTCTCCTCCGGGAGACAGGTGGGGTGCCCCCTGTACTGTGCTGAGGGCTCGGGGACCTGACCCATATACCTGCAGCTGTCAAAACGACAAAAGAGAAAGTCACATTTATAAATATTTTATTAATACATGATTATGGCAATAATTTCTTCTAGTTCCCCCCCCATCCCACCTTATAAATTATTTTAAGAGGAGCTGCCGTCAGTCTGCCTGGGAGGCCTGCCTGATGATTTACTTACTATATATTCTGCTTTGGAAGATTTCATAATAGGTTGCTCTAAAATCAGCTATTAAGAATTTCAAAGTCGTATATAAATGTCTTTGCTTTGTGTCATAACAGATCATTTTGAAATATATTAAGAATCATTTCCATTAATCAGGTTTTTTATTTTTTTCATTAAAATGATGCTCTCCTCCCAGCATGCCTGGCTTCCTGAACTTATTTTGAGAGCCCTGATCTTATTTTAAAACCAGTATCAGTGCCGGCAGGGAGATCCTGGGCCTGCTACCTGAACTCAGGGTTTTTTGAGCTGTTATAGCAAGAACAATAGCAATCTCTGCTATACTGGTTAATGTTTGACCATTTCAAAAGCGCTTGTGCCTCCATTATGATGTGACTGGATTCATGCAGTAACCTTGTGAGGAAGAATAACACCCTGGACAAGAGCCAATCTACTGGGTGTGAATCCTGGCTCAGCCTCTCTGAGCCTCAGTTTCCTCCTCTATAAAATGGGGCCAAGGGTGCTACCTGCTTCGTAGGCTTGTTGTAAACATTAAATGCCAGAACTCAAGGGGCAAGGACTTGGCTCATGGTGGAGGCTTCAAAGTGCTCCACTTTCATCCATCACCATGTTGTAAACTAGAAAGCAGAGGCTCAGAGAGGACATGTGACTTCCCAGCATCACAGTCAGTATGCTCCACAGTGGGGTTTGGAACCTCACTTATCTCCCTTTCCTGGAATTTGCAGTGGGTCATCAGGGTCATTCCCTGTTGGAGAGCTGACTTGTCTTCCCAGCTCCATGCTGAGAGCTCATAGACTGGGATTCTCCATCTCAGGACAGCTTGGGCAGGGTGAGGACTCCCAGGTGCTGGGGCAGATGAGGAGCCTGAGGCTGCAAGACACACATCCAAAGCCGGGGTAGGATTCTGACCAGGTCCTTCTGTGTTCTGAACCCAAGCTTGCGGACTGCACCTACTGCTGCTTCCCAGACCCTGAGGCCTGACAATGCCATGTTTCATGGGGGTGCTCTAGACATGTTTACTAGAGATACTTGTGATGACACTAAGGATGTAGGGGCTTCCTCATACTTGTTCAATCCCCCAGACACCAACTGCAAATCAGTCCTGCAAATCAGTCCAGTTCGGCCAGTACTGGAATTACCCAGATCCCACAGGGGAAGGGTTCTGTCCCACAAAAACTCAGGTGGCAAGCTTGGACAAGCTTCTAGCGTACCAGCTGTAAGGCCAGAGTATACTCATCGCCCTCTCCTCAGTCTTGCTGATCCCCTGGGACTTCTGGTGGGACTCAGGAAGGCACTGTAGTTTCTACTGCTGGCTTTGCCCTCAGGGACAGCTCGGTCACAAGCAGAGACTTGAGGACAAGTTATGTGGCAGGGACCGCCATGGCTTCTTTGGACCTGTGATTCTACCAGCATCTCCATGTGGTCCCACACTGAGGTTCTCTGAACTCTGTTCTTTAGGGTTTTGATGGAAGCTTCACTAACAGGCATGGTGGGTCATAGCTTCCGCTGTAGGTGGTTGACTTGATCTGCAGCCTCTTCTCTTCCCTGGAGGTCAGGAGGTAGGGCTGAAAGTCCTAGACTTCCAATCATGGCCTGGTCTTTTTTCAGCCAACCCCTGTCCAGAAGCTGTCTAAGGCTCCCCAGACCCTGGTCCTCTCATTGGCTTGAAAGGTACTCATTGCTTTAGCAATTCCTGCCTGGAATACACTGCCAAATACACCTGGATCACTGGTGCCAAGTCCTGTGCCACAACTCCCAGGCCCAGCTGATGGCCTTTCGGGGCATAGAGCATTGAGTCATCGTGGAAGGGGACAGGTTGGCCAGTGTGATGACTGGATGGGGGAACTCATCCAGAAAGGACTTTTCCTTTATGGTATCAATTCCTTCCTCCATCATAAGAAATATCACTTCTTTTCTTTCTGGAAACTTCCCTCCCATTTTCTGTGCTAGTAGGACACCAGCCCTTCTTTGCCCCATGGAGGCCACTCAGCACAGGTGGGCTTGTCCCAGGCTCATGGGGGCCCAGATCCACAGGTGCCCGCAAGATTCCAGCATCCCCACAGATCCTGTTTATTCAGGCTTCTCCTCATGGAACCTTTAGAATGGGTATCACAAGGGCAGCAGCCATATTCCTTGTCGTCGTTCCCCCCCAACCCTGACCGCCACAGTTCCCCTCTTAGGGGGTCATAGCTCCTTTCCCTTTAAATCCCGTCAGCTTCCACTGACCTGACTTTCTATTATGTGAATTTCCTCCAGCTCCTATTGCCCCTTTTGTCCTTTATCCCCTAGGAAACTTTGGGCTGTTTCTCTCTGGGCAGTGATCAGGCTGCCTGCAGGGCTTCTGGATTTCCTTGTCATCCATAGTCTAAGCCACACAGGACATTTCCCCTTAGATGTGGCCTGGGATAGGAGGAGCACTTGTTGCTGTCAGCCAGTCCTGGGTTCAGATTTCAGCTAGACTATTTACTATCTGTGTCATTGCAGTCCAGTCTCACAGCTCTCCCACTCTGCTCTGCGAGGGAGATAAACAGTAGGGACCCCTCTGGCACTTGTCCCTGGGTAACAGTGCTCCCCAACTCCAGGTCCCCTTTGGCCTGATGGCTCCTGGTTGCTTCATTATAATGAGGCTTCTCTGAGGAATGTTCTCTTGATGGATCCCTCTGTCAGAGGGGATCCATGCCTTTTGTTCCTCAGCCTCACTGTCCCTGAAGGTGGTAGGGAAGACAGTGGGTAGGGCTCTGTGTGCTGGCCACACTGCCCACACTGCAGATAGAAAGCCCTGATGATTTGACACCGTGGCTGGCTTGCTGTGAATCAGGGCTCAATGCTCCAGCCAGCCCTCAGGAACCATCAGGCAAGCATTCAGTTACTTTGGGTCCTTTCCTTTGGCAAAACGTAGCCATGGAACAATTAGCTGGTCTCTTGTGTTTTAAATAATGGCAGATGATGCTCTCTGGAGCTCCCTAGATAAGGAGAGAGTGAGGAAGAGCGGGAAGCAAGGACCCTGGAATTGGACAGAGCTGGCTGGGAATGTGGGATCCCTCCGCCACTGGCTGTCTGATTTAACCTGTCCAAGTTACCTCACCTCCTCTTCCTGGTCTGTGACATGACAGCAACCTGCTCCCACACACAGCCGTTGTCCTTGTCCATGAAGAATGCCTAGTGCCCGTCACCTGGGAGCACCAGCTGCTGTTCCTCTATTCTCCAAGGCCACTTTTCTGTCGTCTCCACTGACATGAATGCCTAACCCTCAGGTGGCTGGGTGAGGTCAGCAGGCGCATTTGGGGGGGGGTGCAGAACCCAAGCCTCTTGAGGGGTGTGCCCCTTGCTTAAAAGGCAGACGTGAACATCAGGTTCAGAACCTGAATCCAGTTCAGACTCTTAGTCCTGTGCCCTTTCCACAGTTTTGCACAGGGTGCCGAGGTCCACAGAATTGGCAGTGCCACAGACTGGACTCAGATTCAAGTACGGCCTCATCTCTTGCCAGCTTCATGACATCAGATATGATCAGCTCCAGGCTGTGTCTTAAACGGCAATCATTTCATTATCCCCCCTGACTTCTGTGGGTCTGAGTTTTGAAGGTGCTCAGGGGGCTGGCTTGAGGTTTTTCTTGTGGACACACTCAATGGTGGCTGATGCTGAACTAAGGGTGGTGGGAGTCCTCTTTGTGTGGTCTCGGGTCTCTCCATGTGGGCCTGTTTGAACTCAGGTTTCCGGTGAGCACCAGAAAAGCTGCATTCTGTTTTCTGAGCTGGTGTCATATACTACATTGCTTCAGCCACGTCCTCTTGGTTATAATCATGTCACCTCTTCAAGAGTCAGAGGAACCAGACTCCACTCTGGGTGGAGTGGCAAGGTTCTAGACCATGTCGGTTGGGACATTTGGTGTGGTCACATGAGTGAGTCACTTTAGTTTTCTGAGGCTTGGAATTGAAGAACACAGAGTAGTGATTTCATAGGCTGTGCAGTTAACTGAGAGACTGTATATCAAGGGCCTCAGGTGGCAACAGGCACATGACCAGAGCTGGCTGCTATCACTGATGATGTGAGATTGAGAGAGCCCACACACTTCCCAGCCCCCCACTGACATGGCCAGAGGACCACCCCTCAGGATGTCTACTCTGTGCTTTTCTCACAAGTGCTTTGTCCCTCCCCCCACCAAACTCTGGTGGCCTCCACAGGCCCTCTCCCCATAGAAGAGCAAGTAAAGGATGAGCTTACTCCCTCTCAGCAGCAAGAGATAGTTTCCCTATTACGGGGCTTCCTAGCTGTGTGACAGTAAGATCAGCACCACTCTCTTCAGGGATGGTCCTCACAGACCTTCTCCGAGTCTCCTGGTTATCTCCCCCAGCCCAGGACTAGAGGTCAGTGTACCTGTGTTCTCTCTTTTAATTCTCACAGCAACCGAGATAGGTGGGCAAGGATTCCTATCTTGTGGTTCAGGATGCTGAGGCATAGAGATGTAACATTACCAAAGTCAGCAGCTTCTTGTAGTGGAGCCAAGGGTAGGATCAGTCCCTGTGTCTCAGGTCCCTGCCTTTCTTCTCTGTGAGATTGGAAGCTGGCTGGTCCTTTGTGGTGCTGTGGTGTGTAGACCTCTTCCTCTGCCCTAAGTGCTACCATCCCATCCCAGAGCCATCTAGTCCCAGAGCTGTCCCAGTCTCTCATCTTCAAGCCCATGGGGCAGAATCCAGGCCGGAGAGCTCAGAATCAAGGCCTAAGACATGGGTTCATGGACAGGCTGACCCATGTCATTCTTTGTTGTCCTGCCTATCCTGGTGGTTCTCTTGAGCTCTGAGATTCAGAATTCCCATCTGTAAAATGGACGTAACAGTAGTATCCCCTCCTAGGGTCTTTGCGAGACTCAGGAAGTTGAACATGGAAATGTATATGAATATGTAAAAGTTTTGAGTGTGTAAAACTCTGTTGTTGTTGTTGTTACTCTTAGTGTAAAGAAATCTGTCCATCACCTCCAGGAGTTTATACCCGCGGAACTTAGGAGTGTGTAGACTGTCCTGGGCTTCCCACCCCTGTGGTCCTGTAACTGTAAGAGATGCTATGTTCCCTCCCTAGAAAACCTGAGACTATTTGTCACTCTGCCGGCTCTCTCTTTACTTCACAGAAACGACAATAATGTTCAGCATGTGCGTGGCGGCCAGGATGAGCGATGCCTGCCTTGACGGCCATGTGGCTTGGCTTGCCTTTCCTCTGAAGGCCAACGGGAGGCTTAATTTATTTGTCTTTTACTAAATTTGCCAGTCTACTTGCTGCTGACCCTGTTGCCGAATATATGACACCGTCAAGTTCATATATAACCCAAGGAGGGGACGAGTAACGGGGTGATGAAGGGGGGCTGCCAGTCGGTCGCAACTCCTGCCTGAGTAATAAAGATGTCAGTCCCTGAATGGATGGGGCTGTAACTCGGGGAACCCAGAGGTGCCTGCAGGAAGGAGAGACAAAAGCCATAATGACAGGGGCCCAGCCCCCTGCTTTCTGCTGGGACACCCCAGAACCCAAAAGCCAGGGCAGTCCATTTGAGGACAGGAGGAAGTGTTCCCACATTCCCCAAGTTAGGGCAAGACCCACAGGTGGAGGCTTGTGGGGAATGGAACAATGATGCTCTCGACATAAAGCATTTTCTGTGCAGCCAAGCCCTTTGTGAAGTGTTTTTCTCTTTTTATTGTTTTAAAAGAAGTGCACAAGTAATCCTATAAAGTTGTCTTCCTATGAAAAATGGAAACAATACAGAAGAATATAACACCTAAACTGGTTTTCCCCCTCCCCAGTTCCCTTGGCCTTAAAGGTGACCCTTGTTAATGTGCAAAGGTGGCATTAATTACAGCAGATGATCCAGTATTGTGCTAATAACTATAATTAACTAGTGTCTTGTCAATGTTAAGGCTCGCTCCTGGTGCTGTATGTGGGTTCTGACACATGTGGAATGATGTGTCTACCATGATAGGATCACACAGGAAAGTTCCACTATTTCTAAGAGGCCGGGCAATTTTTCTTCTTAAATGTTTTGAGTTCAAATAATACAGACTTATAGGAAAAGGCACCAGCAATCCACTGAGTCCTATGAGTCCTTCCCCTGGTGGCAGCAGCAACTTGCTGCAGTGCAGACTGGGGCTCGAGGCAGCTGTGATGTGTTCCTGACCCAGAGCCCTGGTCTCTGGCCTCAGGAAACTTCATTTGCCTGTAATATAAGTGCTTCTGCCAAATATGTTGGTCGGTAGATGTCTGGGCTGGTAGTGACACAAATGGGTTCGCACTACTTCTGTGTCTTTGCCCTTTGCTTTTTGTGTATTACGGGGGGGTCTTCAGAGTCTTTCCAGTTCATTCATGGTGGTCCTTTTCTTTGCTGATGGTAGGGACTTGTCCGGAACAGGCCACCTGATGATGGTCATCTCTTTATTTCCGGCTTTTCGGTGTTATAAGCAACCCCACACTGAACATCTTTGTATGTAGAGGTTGCACATGTAAGTGAGCATTTTAAAGGCATGAGTTCCTGAGAGCGGAACTCTTGGGTCAAAGGATGGGCTCAGGGTTTAACATTTCAGAGAGTACAGCCCAGGTCACCTCCCCTGGGTGCTCACACAGGTTAGCTTGTTTAACCTTCGCAAGCAGATGGGTACTGCTGTGATCATTTCCAGTTACAGGCTCAGAGAGGTGAGATCACTAAGTCAGGGTCACACAGCTCCAAATGGCACAGAGCTGAACTGTGTGTACTGCATTTTTAAATAGGCTCCCTGCTTTCACTTTGGGGATGCCACCTCTGTCTGCTACTCTAGGGCATTCTGGCCTGTCCTCTCTGCTTCTCTAAGCTCACGTTCGTTTCTCTAAGTGAAACATTCAGACCTCAGGCAGGGGCCTCGCTTGGTGACTTCCTGCCGTGGCCTCGCTCCTTCACTTTAGAGGGGCTTCTCCCTTCTTCCCACATCCCCAGTCCCACACTGGGATGAATGCTCCAGGAAGAGGGGCTTCTGGGAACCAAGATGTGTTGAGTTGAGCAGGGCCCAGGGCCCCTGTGTTTGCATCTACAAGGCTAAGGGCTGCTCCCTGGTGCTTCAAGATTGAAATGGACTTTGATTAAGAGAGGGTTAGCCTGCAGTTCTCGATTCTGGAGGTTTCATTCATTTGTCCTTGGGCCCAGCATCCCCAAGTACTGTCCCCTCCTGAGCCTCCTCTCACCCGTCTGTCTTCCCAAGCCCATAGGCCCTGCATCTTCCACCCTGCCCCAGCTGGTGATTTGGCTCCCTGCCCAGCACCTGGTACAGCCAGGCCTATTCTGGGCCACAGGCAAGGATTTATTCTGCATTTTCTGAGCATATTGAATTCATTCATTAAGCTGGAATGGCTGCTCTGGGATGTAAACAATTATATTAAAAAAAAAAACCCACAAAAACCCTGATGTGGCCAATGCTAGAAGGCATCTCTGCTAGCAGCCCTATGACTGGAAGGGGCGGGGAAGGGACTGGACAGCTGGGAGACCAGGTTTCAGATCGGCTGAGCACTCATCTGCTCTTTTCCCCTCTCTCAGCCTCTGTTTCCTGTAACTGACAGCAGCATCTACCACTTAACCAATGCTGATGGTGCGCCAGGCTCTATTTCTAAGAACTTTAGGTAATTTGACAATTCTCTGAGTAGGTGCATCTTAGAGATGAAGAAACTGAGCCCCAGAGAGGGGAGAGGAACTTGCTTAATATGGATGAACTTGATGCTCTCTTGGGTCTTTTATCCTTGACCACTGATGATGCCACTGGATGGGAGAGGGGCATGGCTGGGTGACAATACCATCGTGAGTCCTGGGCCCACTGTTCAGAGGCAAGACTGCAAATAACAGTGAAGAAGAAGATGATGATAGAATTATTAGCTGTCACTACTGAGAGTCCAGTCTCTGCCAGGCTGACTTATGTCCTTTGCACAGTTATTCCATTTAATCCCCATAACTCTGTACAGCAGCATTTTATGGTGAGTCAGTTTAGGCTTAGAGGAGTAAAATAAGGTCATGAACTTGGAAAGGGAAGGAACCAAGTTCTGGACTGCAGAATTCTGTTATTAAGGTCTCCCCTCTTCTTTATGCCATGTTGGTTGCAGGGTCCATGGTGTCACCAGTAAATGGAATTCACCATCCCACCTTTTATATGGCTGTTGCGTTGATGGCACTGAGTACTTGGCCTGGGTCAGGCACGGGGTGAGCACTCAGCAGACACTAGCTATTACAGGCTTTCCTCGGGTCCCAGGAAGTAGCTTCAGAGGGGACAGTTTGATAGGTTGAGTGACCCCTGGTCAGCCTGCCTTTACAAGGAACACTTGATAGGGAGAGTGTGGACAGGAAGCCAGCCAGGGCTGGGTTTGCTCCTTGCATCTGCATCACTAGCTGTACATCCTCAAGCAACTCACTGCAGGGACCTGCTGCTGGTTCTTCCCCTGAGCCTTTGCTCTTGTTCCCCCAAGTGATGTCTTCCAACTGAGGTCACCCTGATGACTCTGCTCCTCAGCTCTGTCACCTTGTCCAGGGATACTCCCAATTACCTTCACTTCTGGTATTTTGTTTCATCCTTAAAATGACCCTCTGGGAGAGAAGCTCCCCCTTTTAACAGACATGGAAATCAAGGCTCAGAAAGGTGTAAGTTCCTATCTGAAATCTCACAGCCAGGCTGCAGTGGTCTTTGGACATCTGGTCTCCAGGTCTTTCCACAGTTCCCCACCACCCAAGCGTTCCATGTCAGCCCTTCCTTTTCAGTGTCTTGATGACACTAATTTGGAGACACCCCCCCTCCCATGTTCCCCTTCTCTTGTAAATCCCCAGTGCCCATTGCTATGCTCAACATTCTGAGAAGTCCTGCAGGAAAGCAGTCCATTTGTTTGCATTTATTCTGATGTGGCCCTATCTGATTTGGCCATTGAGTCCTTTTTTTCCCTAGAATATCTGCTCATATTCCTCAGAACATGAGGAAGGAATGTGGTCTATGCATTGTCCTTCCAGCTGTTAAAGTGTGGGCAATGACTCACATTAGATTATAAACAACTCAGAACCACCATTTATAGACAGCTTGTCGCCAGGCCCTATAAAAAGCACTAACTGTGTGGACAGGCGAAGGCCTTGGGCAGATAGCAAGCTCTCCAGCATCATACAGGTGGAACAATTTGTGCTGTTTTGTGGGACTGCATGATATCCAGGGACAGCGAGAATAGGTAGAAGCCAAAAGAAGCAGGAAGATTTTTGACATTTTGGTTTCCGACCTCCGAGAGGCTTGCACTTCTCATGGTTCCAACAATGGAACTGTGCAGGAAGTCCCAGAACAGGAAGTGACAGCTACCTGAATTGAGTCTGTTCCTGGGATTTCCCTCTTGATCCACTTGTCTTCTTTAAGGGCAGAACTCTCAGGAGGAATCAGAATGACAGGAGCTGGCATGTATCGTGTTGGTCCTGAGCTAAGCAATCTATGTGTACAGTAACCTCCTTGACTCTTCCCAAGAACTCCATGGGGACAGATACTTACTTACCCAAGAAGAGGAAACTGAGGCTCAAAGAAGTGATGCCACTTGCCCCAGCTCACCTGCCTTGAAGTGGTGGAGATGGGATTTGAACCCGGAGCAGTATAGAATGCTTCCTAGACTTGTAACACCTATGGTCTTTTAGGATATTCTTTTCTCTGCAGGCAGCTACTTCCTGCAAACCCTCTCCCACCCCTCCACCTCCTACCCAGGCCTCAGAATTGCAAGCCTCCATGTGAGGGAGTGTGAGCCAGACATACAGCTTTATAAATATGTCCATAAAGTTCAATAACTCAGCAATGGCATGGCTGCACTTGGTGATTAGTACATGTAGGAGGCCGCAGTAGTTGAGAGCGATCGACTCATGGTATGTAGGGAAAGTGTCATGTTTTCTCCCTCTCCCCTTTTCTCTCTTTCTCTCTCTCCTATTGAACATAAAGGGAGGAGCTGCTTTGCAGGTAGATTTGAGCTCATAAATTGCATTACTTTTTCTTGCTCTTTTTATTATTTCTCCCATTTTCTCCTTTGCTGTTCTCTCTATTCAGTTCCAGCCTGCCTCTTGATAGTGGAGTGACCTTGGGCAAATGACTCCGGGAAGGCAGTTATTCCAGATCACCTGGTTGGTTGAGGCTGGTGACTTATTTCAGTTAAATCCAGAATTTTTTAAACAAATGAATGATGGGACATTTGACTTGCAAGGTTTGCTGTTCAACCATTCTAAGGCCAAATAAGTATAAACAGAATGTCCTCTTCTAGAGAGTCAGTAGCTATGCTTTGCAGGCTCTGGAGAGTCCTGCACTTAAGCCACTTGTTTCACAGAGCAGAGACCAAACGGATATGATGCAAGAGGCATCCTCTTTCAAGAGGTGCTGCCGAACATTCCACAGAATGACTGTTATCAGGACCCCATTTGGGAGGCCCTGATCCCCAGCTGTATGGCTGCTCTGCCCAGCTCCATACCCCTTCCCCACCTGGCATTTCTCACATTGCCAGGCCTTGGGAGCACACTGACTAGGGTCAGGCCTTCCCTCAGATGCACAAATGGCTTTGGAGGAACAGACAGCTGTGCAGAGAAAGAACAACGGGCCCAGACCTTGACTCTTTACAGAGAATCTTCTCTTGGTCTCAGCAACTGAAGGGAAAGCCAAAACAACCTTGCCCAGTGTGGTCAATCTCTGAGGACCTCTCTTTGTCTTAGTACCTTGGATGGGCACCGCTGCTGAGACCTTTTCAAGAGCAAGATGTCCGTTCAGTGAGAAATGACTCCAGGCTGAACCAGGAGGGCATGAGGAAGGGAAGTAGAAAGGCTGACACCAAGGGTGTGTTGCCAAAGCAGCAACTTCTGTGGGTACTGCATCCTGCCTCTCGAAGGCAGTGCAAAGCACATGCCCCACTTCAGGTGGTAACCTTCAGTCTTTGGGTCTGTGGCACTCCCAGCTTGCCCTGTGTGTAAGTGCCAGTGTCAAAGAACATCATCAGTGGCAGGAAGCACAGAGAGGCCCTGGGGACATGATGGAGCACCCATGACTCTCCAGGTCCACCCTAGCAGGCATACCCAGCATGTACACTCAAGGAAGCCAGGACCCCTATTTCTATGGCAGCTCTGTGTAGATTTCAGGAGGCCAGGACAGTGTTCCATGCTGCCACTTGTTGCCTGTCCCTGTTTCTTTTGATGTCACCTAGAGCCTTGTGTCTGCTAAGCTGAGTCTGAATCTGCCATTGTGGGGCTAGCAGTGGCCCTGTCCTGGGGGTGGGTGTGGGAGGAGGGCTAGGGATCATGATTCAGGTCCTAGGTTAGCCATTCATTTGCTGTGAGACATCGGGCAGGGCACTGTCTCAGTCTGTTTCTCAGCAGCCTCCATAAGGTCAGACTTCATGCAGTGCAGCAGCAGGGCATAAGCAGGTCTCACAGTGGTCCGCTCCCTCACAGTGTGCGTGCATCCTCTGGCCACTGCATGATACGCAGACCATTTGCACTAGGAATAACGATAGTAGTGGAATTTAAAAATAATTTTAAAATATAATGGATTTAAGGGTGGGTGGTCCTATTACCATAAGTAACTTCATAAATTCAGCCACACATGCAAAGACAACTGTGAGGCTAGTACTCTGCATTTCCTTGTATCTCCTGGCTCCCAATGCCAGTTGTCCACTTCCTTTGGTGTCCAGTGGAGGGAGGGCTTGATATGGTAGATCTGATTATCTCATAAATCACAAGTGTGCTTGTGCAAATATGCTTCAGCCCTGTGCTTCACAGATGACTTAGAAGACTGGACTTTTGGCCTTAGACTCTCTTAAGGGGGTGGCCCTCTGCGTGGCACGATGGTTAGGATATGGTGTTCTGGCATCAGGAGGACTGAGCCCCAATTTCCACCTTGCCCTTTACCAGCAGCATGCTTACCTTCGAGGCTCAGTTTGCTCTGGCCCCAAGTATGGACGTCAGTCCTGACTTTGGGGCTGTGGGGATGACTTGCAAGGCAGCAGGGATGCAGTGCTCCGCTCTGCTCTGTGGGCTCTGGGTAGGGCAAGTGGGCAGTAGATGCTGCTGGCTGCTGTGAGGATATTAGGGCTCCTTTGTAATGCAGTTGCTCAGGTATTTGTGTTCTGATTTGCTGTCTTGGTGGTGAGACAGAGGGGACTGGCAGGTGGGTACGAGGGAGAGGGATTACTTCCTGCTCATCAACTACGTGTCCTATGTGGTACTTGCAGAAGAGATGGATGAGCCCCAGGTCGTGCTTGTGCAAGCCCACTGCAGACTCGAATCCCAGCTCAACTGCCACAGAGTCCTGTTTCCCACTCAGACAGAATGGCTGGCAACCCAGTGCATTTCACATTCGGGTCATTCTGACACAGCCACCTGGCCACTTGGTGGCAAGAAGCAGTGGGACAGGGTGTACTCTATCCTCTGGAGGGTCTAGGGAAAGGGAAAATTCACACCTCTTCCTAAGGAGCATCCTTGAATGAACCAAGGGCTTCTGTCTTTGGGCTCCCATTTGTCTTGTGACTTCTCCCCCTCTGGTTTGTTTTTGCTTGTCTGTTCCTGGTAGAGAAGGCCATCTCTGAGGCTCAGCGGGCTCTGAGGCTCAGCAGGCAGGGAGGGGAATGCAGTGGTTCTCACTCCCAAATCTTGGGAAGAGGAACGGGGGAAGGGGGACTGGACATCAGCAAGAAGCATTTGTCCCTGCATCGATTCCTTCTCTCATTTGATCGATCAATCTTCAGGTGTTTATTGGGCCTTCCTGGTGACACTCTCTTCCAGAAGGAGCAGTGAGCATGTAGACTCAGTATGCAGGGCAGCCAGGGCTGCTGCCCTCTGACCTTGCACATGGGGCAGGAATCCCAACCATCACTTGTTCCCTGCACCACCGTGGACATGAAACTAGATCTTATCTCCATCCTGTCATACCTCAGGGGATTTTATCAGAATAAACAGACAAGGTCTGGGAAGCAGTTGGTACAGCGACTAGCATATAACATGTGCTCCATGCTTGAGGGCTGGTCTCACTTCTGGGGTCATGTCTTGGCAGGAGGGGACTCCCTGAGTATGGCAGTGTCACTGGGCCACAGCGTCCATCCTCGGCAACAAGCCGTGGATAGCGTGGGCCCTGGCTTTGGAGAGATGAGATGGGGAGAAGTGCTGAGTCAGCATCTTCTGGGTACAGCCTCCTTGATAGAGTCCTTTCTTTGCTCTCTACCTGTAGGGATGGATTTTATGCCAGCTGGTGGGTGCTTCCTGTGTCGTCTCCCCCTCCCCCGACTTGGCTCTTGCCAATAGGCTGCTGCTCGGCCACGCCAGGAGTGTCCTGAGTCAAGTAGGGCTCAGCCCAATTGTGCTCCTTCATGGCACCTCCTTGAACCAGCCACTGTGGAGCTTCTTGACTTCTTCCCAGCACAGGAGACCATAGCAGGTCATGCACTTGAGATGTAGATCGTTTTAAGGAACAGATTGTTGGTGGGGCAGCCGAGGGACACGACGTCACCCACTGGAAAGCTCTGTCCTGTTGAAGTCACTTTCAGCCCCAGTGACAGTGGAAGAAAAGTGACTCATCCAGGGCTGACAGCCTTTGACGCCTCTCGCTAATACTTGCTAATGTCCCTTTTAACAAAGAGAGAGCTGACCTCGGGCTCCCAGGTAACTGTAGCTAATTAGAAGCTGATGACATTTTTGTGCTCATATTGTATTTATTTCTAATGATGACAGGTGCTAACGGTTTCTCATCCAAAGTAGCATCTTAACATTTCTGTCCATGATGTGTGAGAGAGAAGTGAATCCATTTAACAGAAGGTTTTGGCTAAGGTTACAGAATAAGAACAAATGAGCAAATTTCCCAAAGATGGTATTTGAAGGATGGAGTTGGGGGTAACAGTACTTTTCCACTTAGAATCAGTCTGCTTTCTGGTGACTTCTGTGACTTTTCTCATCTATAAGATGAGAATGATAGTATTGCTTTGTAGAACACTTGTGAAGATTTAGTTGTAGTCATGATAGTACTACTACTACTTCTACTGCTGCTACACCTGAATTGTGATGACCAGGTAAAAGCACGAAGAATGTATGCTGATGCCCAGTAACCTAAGAAATACAGCCTGGGGGTCTAGAAAAACAGCTATTTAGAAAACAACCCAAGATTTACTGACTCAGTTTACTGGTATGCAGCCCAGTTTCTCCTTGAATCATCCTCTTCTATCTTCTGTCACATCAGGTCACCCATGATGGCCCACTCAGAACACCAGTACATATAAAGTGTATATAAACCCTTAACTCCCTGTTAGGGACTCCCAGCCTTTGGATATGAATCCACTGAGTCAGTACTGGTACCAATAAACCGGCTTCTTGCCAGCCCTGGTGCCCTCATTCCCTGATTGCCAGCCTCCATAGCTGGAGCAATGTCTGGGTATGTTCTCTGTTTCCTGATTGCCATGGTCAGATCTCATTTCTCTGACTGCCTGCTTTACAACCACTATTAGTAACAACAATAATAATAGTAAAGTAATTACAACTGAGATGTCTTAGACTTTTTCCACATGTCCCACCTGGAATTCTAATGTAAGCATCCCAACTTGGAAAGCCATGGGCAAAACAGACTTCTCATGTGGCATAAAGGGAGTCAATCCATGGCATTGTCAATCATCACCATCACTGTCTTCATCATTTGGGAAAGTTGCGTGGCTTTTTTGGATTAGCCTTGGCCCCCCTCTGAATGTCATCATGTGTAAAATGGGAAGAGTGCAAAGTGGAAGTGGGGGGAGGGTGTTTTTGTCATGGTCTGTGTCAGGATCTTGGTGCACAGGAGACCTCAAGAACCGTGGCTATTTGCTACCTGTTGGTCACCAGGCCAAGCTCCTCCCTTGGGTAGGGTTGAAGTTCCAGATAAAATCAACATGATGTCTGCTTGAAGGATTGAACCTTCAGAGTCTCTTTCTGATGGACTGAAAAATTTCTGCTGGAAATTCCTTCAAAGAAGGAAACACATTCATGAGAAGAGAAAAGATGGGCAAGAACTACTGAAGGATGACACTGTTATTTGCTTTAATACACTTATTTTTCCCTTGAATTACAGAACTCTTACATGATCATGTTAGGAACTGTATATGACCATAGTAGGAAATTTGGAAAATAAATATATCTCCCTACTTGGCTATGATTTTTAATGTCTGGATATAATTTCTTTTTTAAAAAAATTTATAGCAATTTAAAACAATTTACTTATTGCCATCATACCATAGTATGTTTTTATATTTCACTTATATTTGACTGCAAGCTTTGTTCACTATTCAAAGTCTTTCCATTGCTTCCTGAACCTCATCTAGTTACTCTTCCCTCCACCCCCCATTAACTCCAGTTGTGTAGGCCTTCTTGGCAGTTACTGAACATACTACGCTTGATTGTGCCACAGGGCCTTTGCACCGCCTACTTCTTATACCTCTTTCCTGATTCTTTATGTGGCCATCTCCTTCTCACCTTTCACAATCCAGTTCAAACATCATCCTCAAAGGGAGCTTCTGACTATATGTGTATGTAAATATATGTATTATATATCAACCATATATTTATTATATATCATATCTCTCAGTTCTTGGTTTCAGGACCTTGTTTTCTCTTTAAGAAAGGAAGAATTTTATAATTTTTATCACCTGAAATGATTGACTTTGTCTATTTGTTTACTCCTCTGTCATCTCACTCTCTTAATTGACCATCTGTGGGGTCAGGCACTTAGTCTCACTGATCGGTGACTCCCCAGAGACTAAGCAGTGTCTGTCACACAGAAGGAGCCCTATAAGTTTCTAAATCATGGCTGGTGAGATGGTTGAGTGCATCTCGGTGGGTAGTTGAGTGGGTAGGTGAGAGGTGGCAGGGACTACAGATGGGTAGATGAATAGGTGAATGGATGCAGAGGTTGAGAAGTCATACTTTCATAACCATTTTCTAATTCTGCATTTAAAGAGGGCCTAACAACTTTAGTTGCTTTCAAAAAGTGAACAATGCAAATGCCAAGCGAGGAAAACAGGCTCCTGCCAAGGGTTCATCCCCATGACCTGGTAGTTATGCAGGCTCCATGTTGCTCAGGGGTGGGTCACTCAGGGGCTGAGAGATTCTCTGATGTTCTCTTGGGCACCCATCTCTCCAGGCCCAGGACCTCACCACTGTACTTCCTTTGTCCCTCCTGCAGTGGGTCGGAAGCAGTTCATGCGGTTCGAGTGGGCAAACCACGCTGCTGAGGCCCTGGGCTGTGAGTACGAGGAGCTGAACACGGCCACCTTCAAGCACCACCTGCGGCAGATCATTGAGCAAGTGACATCTGGGTCAAGCCGACGGGGCCTTGAGGATGAGGTGCCCAGTTCAGGTACCACACAGTTGCCTCTCTGGGTGGGCTGGGTTCCCACTTGACCAGACCCTGGGGACGCCCAGCATTTTCCATATCCACCAAGGATGCATTGACGGCCCACTGTGTGCAGACTATCTGGGTACATGGGAAGCCTCAACTGTGGGGAGCAAACAAGGTGCCCACCCATGCAGCCACTATGGCCAAACTCTCATGAAGGTGCTGGAACTGGATGGGGAACCCCATGCTGTGGAGAGGGAACCCTGCTCTCACTAAATATTATGCTTGTTGAACCCCTACTCTGAAGGGGAAAGACTGACTTTTCAGTGTGAGCAACAGAAATAAGGTTGTGTTGGTGCCTGCGGTGAAGGACAGTGAGAGATGAGGCAGGGTGGCAGGAGAGCCGCTTGTGGAATAGTCATACCTGCGGTTGTTTGTCTGCAGACCCACAAGCAGCCTTGGGTAGCAGGAGCAGGGCAAAACCTGGTTTGCCTTAACCTTTGAGAAGCTCAGCCCGAAGGGAGTTTGGGAACTTAGTAGGAGTTGTGAGACTGTTGGGGAAACTATAAAAATCCCCCTGGTGAGGTGGTGGTGTCTGGACAGGGAAGTGGCAGTAGAGACAGGATGAGGTAGACATGTCCAGGTTTACAGAGATGGCACCACAGGCCCTGGGGGAACAGTGAGGGACCAATATGGCTTCTAAGATTTGACCTGAGCAGGAGAAACAGGGGACCCATCTCTTAAGGTCTCTTTGGATCTTCAGCACTACTCCGATCTCCAAGTAGATCATGCCATTTGGGGTCCATTGACCTTTATTCTAGAGTTTCACATTTTATTTATTTATTTTTAAAATTGATTGAACACACATATGTATGTATATATATATATATATATATATATAAAACATATATATGTATATATATTACATCGTTATCTACCCTGAGGTTCCCCCACCACCTTTTCACCTTTGAATCATCATCTTAATCTCTTGTGCCCAACATTGGTCTTTTTGGTTTCCCTTCAGATGCAGATGTGAGTTGTAGTCAGCTGATCATACCCTTTCCACTCTAAACACATCCCCAATACCCACCCATACCCATGCATGTGCATATCTGCACACTCAGCACAGATACACAACAACCGATGTGCAAACCACATGTCCACTGACACACTACACACATATGTACATACTCCCAGACACACATCATCTGTACTCCCATGTGCAGAGATAAATGCAGACATCACCCCAATATGTATGCACATATGAACACACATGAAAACACATTCACAGACACAAACACTAAACTTGCATGCAGATACATAGCACACATGCACTGAAACATGCACGCCACACATTCACAAACATGTTCAAGGCACACATATTGCCTGCATGTACACAAATGCACTTCACATGCATGTGCACAGACTATAGGCACATACCACTTTGTGAGGCTGAGTTACCCTCTCAGGTCAAGGTCTCAAGGGTAGACATTAAGTAGGCAGGGGACCCACAGGCTTAAGAGAGATGCAGGGAGTCTGTGGGTTGCCTAGCAACAGCCCAGGTTGGGGGTGGAGTTAAAGGCAGGATGGGGAATGCTTTGGGGCTACAGCAGGCTGCCTGGAATGTTTAAGCACAAGTATTTCTCCAGGCAGATTGGGAAGTTGTATATTCAATTCTGTGGATGGAACCAAAGCCTGAAGATGAGAATTGGTGATCTGACCCTTTACTTCTTACCCTACTTTAGTCAATGCATCCTAATCAAGGCTGGCTATTTTGATGGTGTGTGTGTGTGTGCGTGCGTGCATGTTTAAACATTATCAAGACCACTGTAATGATCTTTTTCTAAGCTTTTTTTATTCCTCCTAACATTATAAGTTGGCATTTTTTCCTTGTTCAACATTCTCCTGTACCTGGATTTCAAGCATTTGTGTGAATGAACTATAAATTATCTAATCCATTTGCTGTTGTTGGACATTCAAAGTTATCTCCAGAAAGTGATTTTTGCCCATCTAGTCAACAATTGGGAAAAAAGATGTACCTGGAAATTTTTGTTTCTTTGAATATTTCATTGGAATAAAAGCCTAAGAGTAAAATTATTAAGTCCAAGTATATTAACATTTCATGACTTCTGCTAGAATATTGCCAAGTTTCCCTCCAGAAAGAGGAACAAGAAGTATTCACTTAGTGCCTTCAATGGTGCCAGACACTCAGAATTTGAAAACCAACAATCCCAAAGCCAGTTCCCATACTCAGGGCTTTGCCAGCTTGGCAGGGGAGATCCAGGCTGATAAAATAGCCGCATAATGATAAGTGAAATGTGCTGTGGTCAGTGTTGTAAAACTGGATGGTTGTTCTTCCTTGCCTGACTTATTTCATTTCACTCAGTGGGTTCCAGATCATATATAGTATAGCAAATGGCAAGATTTTCTTATTTATTTTCTAGCTGAGTAACAAACTGTACCATCCTACTTATATTGGGAGTCTATAATAGGCCAGCACACAGAAGCTGAAAATGGAATGGTGATTACCAAGAGGTGAGGGTGGAGCAAATGGGGATGTGTTGGTCAAAGGGTAGGCAGTTTCACTCCTGAAAGATGAATAATTTCTGGAGAGGAGATGAGTAAGAGAATCAGGAGATGTAAATCTGCTATATAGCATCATCTCAAGAGCTGCCAAGACTATACTATGTACTTAAAGGTTTCTTGAGATTGGATCTGGTATTAAATGTTCTTGTCATGCACACACACACACGCACACACACAGGGAGGGAACAAACTCTTTGAGGTGATGATTGTGTTTAGGTATTGTTTATGACAGCAGTTTCATGGGTGTATACTTACCTTCCAACCTGTGCAGCTGTAGGTGTTAGGTAGCTTGTATGGCTTTTGTATGCTAATCATGCATCAATAAGAATTGGTCAGTGAAACTCATCAGCAAGGATAGTTGGGAATCAGCCTCATGGAATTGGTGGGTGCTGTAGCAGGCTCCCGAAAGAGGACACATTGAGTTGAGTCCTGAGGGGTGAGCAGGAGAGCATGTGGTGGGGGGCTGGTTACACTGGACCTGGGAAGCCCAGAGAAGACCCTCGGGCTAAGAGCATGACTACCTCATTTCCACAGTGGAGGGATGCATATGGGGGAGAAGGATCCTCCGAGGCTGGTGTGCCACCCTGGTGTGAGTTCCTGGCTCCAGGCAAGGTCCTGACCATTCCTTCTCCCCCTCTCTAGGGCTCAAGATGACAGGAGTGGAGTGTGTGGAGGGGATGGCCTCAGGCCTGTACCAGGAGCTCTTTGCTGCTGTGGTTTCACTCATCAACAGGTAATAGTGACCCTCCCTCAGGAGCACAGAGTCCACCTGTGCCAGCATCCCATCTAGGCCAGGCGTGGAGCCATGGAGGTCTGTGGGTGGTTTTGAACTGGAGTATGGGGTTTGAACCTGATATAAATGCCATCTTGGCCATCCACAGGCTCAGAGACTATGACCACACCTCTCTGACCTCCCCTTCTGCATCTGTAAAATAGCTCTAGCTCTAGCCTCTACCCTCAGGGGCCCGTCCAAGGATTAAAAGCAGTAATGCATTTAAATTACTCTTCCTACTAGTGCTCATGCTAACAATAAAAGTTCATAATTTGGGAGCCTGGCCTGTAGTCTGGTCAACTGGCCTGAGTCATTTACTATTCACATTAGCCCATTTTACAGATGAGGTAAGTAAGGCAGATGGGTACAGCTCGAATGTAAACACCATGCCAAATTCCCACTCATACCTTCAAGTTTCCCTAACCCGCCATGTTGCCCTCATCATTTATTTTTCTAAATTTCCTTGCTGGGAATGGGGACCAGTTGGGGCAGAGTTTGGTGCTGGCGAGGAAGTGTTTCTCAAATGTGTCTGGGAAGCAGGCACCAGGAACTAGTGTTTCCTGTCATCGCAAATGATGCTCCGTGTTCCTCTTTGAGGCCTAGGCAGGGCTTCCCTCCTCCCCTGAGGAAGCAAGAGACATAATTAGGCTTCTGACATCCTGGGAGGGAGATGAGGCTGGTGCAGAATAGCAGAGCAGCGGGGTTTGCCAACGTCGCCACAGACACAGAATCAGCTGCCTCTGTTACTGCTCAAATAATTACCATTGGAGACCACAGGCACATTAGCCAGAAACCAAGGGGTCCATGTGTGCTAAGGGGAGGAGCACGGGTGGAAAGTGAGCTGCGGGGGTGGAAACCCCTGCTGCCTGCAGAAGCAGCTCTGCTGGCTCATGTCCGTGGAGCCCACCTCAAGGCAGTGTGTTGCTAACAGTGTCTGCTGCCGCATACGAGACGTAGATAGTCTCTGGCTTCCTCAGCATTAGCTTCCTCTTCACGTGTTACCCCTGGTTACCCAGGGAAAACCTGGGCAAGTAATGGCAATGGACTCAAGGTCAGCTACAGGGAACTGATGCATACTGCTGGTGGCAGGTGACATTCACTGTGCGCTCACCAGGCAGCCACTGCGTTTAGAGGGGTGGGTGCTTTATCACATCCCCTCGCACCAGTAACGCTCTGCCTTAGGCTCCACAATGAGCCCTTCATGGCTGAGGCTCAGAGAGGCCTGGCCACTTTCCTAAGATGCACAGCCCTTCCATGGCACATGAGAACGGAAGCCCACACGTGACTGTCTCCATAGTCTCTTCATCCCCACAGCTGGGTCTGCATGATCCCTGCTCTGTCCATCTGGCAGGTTTGTCAGGAAGATCCAAGGAAGTGATGACTTGAAAGAACTTCATAAATTTCATAAACTTCATAAACTGAGGCACTGATCGTATTTTTTTATTTCAAATCGTTGATGGGCAGGCTCTCGCCCTAACTTTATAGCTGTTTACCATGTTACTAAGCAAGTCATTTCTCTGGACCTGGTGGAGAATCCCTGCCATACCCATGGGAGCACTTCTCCACATTTAAAACCCTTTGGCTCTCGCTGTAACCCCTGGAGCCAGCCTCCTCATCCCTTTTGGGGGAGCAGGGGCCCTCGGGTACTATGTCATCTTGGGGCCTCTCTCCTCTCTTGCAGATCCTTCTCCTCCCACCAGCTTGCCATGGCCTCCATCATGGTGGTGGACTGTCCAGGCTTTCAGAGCCCCCGGCACCAGGGCAAGGAGCGGGCGGCCACCTTCGAGGAGCTGTGCTACAACTACGCCCACGAGCGCTTGCAGCAGCTTTTCTACCAACAGACCTTTGTCTCCGTGCTGGAGCGGTACCGGGAGGTATGGCAGCGCTGACCGGGAGGTATGGCAGCGCTGAGGTATGGCAGCGCTGAGCCCTGGCTTGGCTGAGGTTGGCCAGGGAGGGGCCAGCCCAGCCCAGCCCAGCAGGTGTCTTGGGCTTCATTCTGCTGATGCCAAATCCCAATCTGTCCATGAACCCCTATACTGTACAATCCAGAAACAGCAGGGAGCTTGGGGGGCCTTGGGCCTTGCTCCCAACATTGTCTGTCCTTTGGAGTGACTTTTTGCTCCTTACTGACATCGCCTCAGTTCAATCCTCTTCTACCATCTGCATCTTCCCCACCATGGAAAGCCCTGCATACTCTGTCATTGGGTGGAAACAGGAGGCTTGCACACCTACACACCCCTGGGCTTCCGGGGCAGCTGTTGCCAACAAAGTGCAAGATGAAGGTCCCATTCCTGAAGAGAGGCACCCTCCCAGAGCTGTGTGTGAACCTGGACTCTTACACAGATGTGGTTCCACCAGAACTTTTTTTTCTTATTTAAAAAAAGTTTAAAATTAAATATAACTTTAATTTATATTTAAAGTGCACAGATGAGAAATGTGCAGCTGGACACATTTATTCACTGCGTGTGCTCATGCATCTGCCTCCAGGGGAGAAACGGAGTGTTGCCAGCATCCCAGAAGCCCCCCACTTATCTACTCCCTCCTTTGTCCCTGAATGGTACCTCTCTGACTCCAGCAAGTGCGAGTGGCAAAAACATTAGAAAGGACCAGTTGTTTAGCAGTGGGATGCAGATACTGAAATGACAGTTGTTTCTTTGATTGGAGCCCACATAATGGTCAACATGGCAGTCTTGGCACGGGTGATCTCAGCCAGTGGTGGTGAGGCGATGATGAGACCTGAGTCTGACCCAACTCTGTCACTTACCAGTCGTGTGACTCTAGGAAAGTCACTCACCCTCTCTGGTCCCTGATGTCTTTGCATGTAAAATAGAGACATGGACAGTGTTGATGCACGGACTTGCTCCTGTACCTAGCGGGCAAGAAGGGACCAAAGAGAGAGGCAGATCTCCAGGTTGGGAGTGGTTGATTTCCATGGCAAGGGGACTTTCATGAGACTTGAGAAGAGTAGGTCTTGGCACCTGCCTGCCAGAGTTGTGTAAGTTATCATAGAGACCTTCATGGGGTTCAGTTCCAATAGTCTCGACAACACCTCATTCTCTTACAGCTGTGCCCTTGAAAATGGTGCCTGTGGTGGGAACAGTGGGTGGAAGATGCATCTCAAGAATGAGAGGGGTATCGAGAAGAGGGGCATTGGGGAGTCCTCAGCTGTCCAGGTCCAGCGGGTGGGTGCTCACCGTGATGACCTTCTCCCACAAATACTCCTGGGTCAGCGGCCATTTGCCACAGTAATGGCATATAAAAAGCTACCCCAATCACAGCAGATGAAATGGTGGCCTTGGCCAATCACTTGGAAGTCTCCGGGTTGCCTGGGAATCTCTGGTCTTGGCTGTGGGAGCTTTTGTGCCTGTGTCCGACACAGGTGGGGCAGGTGACTCAGATGGTCTTCATGGGCTCGCTCAGGCATCAGGGCCTCCTGGTTATGAGCTGACCTGGGCAGGCTTTGGCCTGGGTGGTTCGGCTCTGCTCCTGCAGTGTCCAGCAGGCTGGACCAGGCCAGTCTCATGGCCCAGCGTGCTGAGCCCTGTGGCCTGAGTTCAGGTCTGGCAGTGTTGCTTCTGCTGTATTTGCTGGGTCATGGCAAGTCCAGTTCTGAACCCTGGCTCAAGGGTGGGGAGAAAGTTCCATTTCTTGATGAGAGAAGATGCAATATTTCTGTGCAAAGAGCCTGGATACCAAGAAGGGGAGAAATTGGGGTTATTTTTATAATCATTTTTGCCACACTGCCTAAAGGAGCTGTTTCATGCATTTAATGAAGTAGGATAGTAAGTGCCTAATCTGTACTAGGCATTCAATATGTGGTAGCAGCTATCACATTTGTCCCCCATGATATTTCACTTCTTTCTGATTATCAAAGTAATACGTGGTCTTTATTAGACATGGGAAAGTGCATATAAGTGTCAAGAAACAGAAAACACAATTTGCTTTAGCCCACAACCCAGAGGCAACTGCTGTTCCCGTGTCTGTGTTTTATTCCTGTCATTTTTCCATATATTGGCTTCTGCAGCTTTCCCGTCCTTCTGTGTACACAATTTTGTTGTCTGCAGTTTCCTCACAGCATTACCTTATTCACATTTCCTCTTTCCATTTACAGCTCTCAGTAAACATACATTTTGTTGGTTATGTCTGATTCTATCTCGACTGTTGTACCTCGGTGCCATTTCCACAGTTAAGCTGTGACAAACAGCACTGTGATGAATACCTCTCGAACCTTCGGGTTACTTTTATATGGCAGCTATTATGGTTGTAACTATAATTAGTTTATGCTTGTTCCTGCCAGCACCCACTACTCAACCTGGATTTATTAGGTATTTAGTAAATATTAGAGAAGTTTGGATGGAATCATCAGTTCCTGATAAAACTCGCTCAGGTGGCAGACCAACCACCCTGCAGCGTGAGCAGTAGCAGGGTGCTGCTGGATTGTTCTCTGCAACCTTTCTGCACACAGAGACGAGGGGTTGATGATAAAAACAAGCAAAAACACCAACGGCCTCATTTAAAAGTGGGCGAAGAGCTTGGATTGACATTTCTACAAAAGCTATACAAATGACCAATAAGCACTTGAAAAGATCCCATCACTAATTTAGGGGAATGCAAATTAGAATCATAATAAGCCGCCACTCCACACCCATTAGAGTAGCTATTATATGTATGTAAAAACAAAAACAAAACAATCCAGAAAATAGCAAGTGTTGGCAGGGAGGTGGACAAATTGGAATCTTTGCACACTACAGGAAGGAATGTAAAATGTGTCGATGTTCTAGAAACTAGTATTTTCTTTTTCTCAAAAACAAATTTCCATATCATCCAGCAATTCTGCTTCTGGGCATGAACCCCAAAGAGTTGAAAGCGGGCTATCGAAGAGATATTTGTATACTCATGTTCAGAACAGCGTTTTTCAGTAGCCAACAAGTGGAAGCAAGCCAAGTGCCCATTGATGGATGAATGGATAAAAAGCATGTGGTATGTACACACAATGGGCTAAGATTCATAACCCCCCAAGAAAGGGGCTCCTAAGAAAGGAAAGAAATTCTGAGGCTGCTGCAACATGGGTGAACCTTGAGGGACATCATGCTAAGTGAAAAAGACCAGACATGAAACAACAGATACTGCTGGATTCTGCTCAGAAATATGCTTTGAGCAGCTGAATTCATGACTAAAATGGTGGTTGCCAGGGATTGGGTAGAAGAGAGGTGAGGTGGAGGGTTCAGTGGGAACTGAGTTTCAGTATTACAAGATGAAGAGTATGTTGGACGTGCCTGGGGATGGCTGACCCCAATGTGAATGTACTTAATGCCACCGAATTGCCCAGGTAACAGGTGGTTAACATGGTCATTGTGTGCTGTGGTTATTTTACTACTATTGACAAAATTGATAAAACAGGCTAAGGGATGATAAAAGCTTTAGTTCCTTTTCCTCTTCCAGATTTCTTCCCCACTTTCCCACTCAGGAAACTAACTTTCAATTACTGCGACTTTCTAGGAAGGTGTTCCTGTACAGTTTGAGCTTCCCGAGTCTTCCCCAGGGACCACGGTGGCCATTGTGGATCAGAATCCCTCCCAGGTAACATAAATCCAGCAAACCAAGACTCTTGAGATGCCACAGCGTCTTTTGATTGAAATACTTGTGGACTTGAGTGTTTAAATTACCAGTTCTCCAAGCTCTCTGCACCTGAAATCGCTGGGGTTTGTTGAGTCACCTAATACAACAAATACAAAAACAATCCCTAGACTCTGTAAACAAAGAGGCAGGTAGAGGGGGATGAATTGGCTGGTGGTGAGTGATGACCAGCTTTGCCTAGTGGGTGGTATGAAAGAACAGTTAGTGAAGCAAGAAACAGCTGCAACTATGCAGTGTTGCAGACTTACATCACCTCAATAGAAAGGAAAAGACACACTACTGCTTCCTCGTACCCTCTCCGAGATTCTGCAGTGATTGGTCTGGGGGCATGGCCTGAGCGAGGAACTAGTGAAGCCTTCTCTGATCGAGAAGCCGGGCTCTGTGTTATGTTCAAGTCTGTGTGTTTGATGGCATCTGGGAGCCTGTTGGCTGAACTGAGAGACCTCCAGCCCCACTGACCTGCAAAGGGCAGCTGTGTAGACAAAGGTGTTGTGTGCAACAGAGACGGGGGTAGGAGGAGGGGATAGGGGCTGACGGGTGGGAGATTGGGGGCCACCCTGATTTTCTTGGAGACAGTTTGACTTGTTCAGAAGATGCTGGACTTGCCCCATGCTGAGAATCCACTCTACTGACCCTACTACTGACGCCTCTACTTGATGCTTCCCAGAACTGCCCTGGACCAATTCATGTGACTTCCCCCCTCCCCACATCTCCCACCCTCACATCTGGGAGATAAGGGACCTGGGCTGTGGACTCAGATTTAGTCTTGAGGACCTTGGGCACATCACCTCAGATTCTCACCTCCCAATTAGGTACAATAATGTCCAGGTCCCTGGGAGGGGTGGTGAATACCTTGTGCTCTGGCCGGTAGTGCAGAGCTCTGTCAGGGCACCTGGCACATGCCAGGTGTCCTGCTGGTCATGCGTGTCACCTTTTTTCACCCCTGTGGGCTGTCAGGCTTTTCCCTCACACCTGTCTCCTGTTGGCCAGTAGTGAGTCCCAGGCTCACCTGTGCTCAGAAACTCACTTGTCCGTGAGTCCTGCTTGTTCTCACTGGTGCTTCCCAGCTGGCCTCTCACTGTGAGCATCCTCACTCACAGAACTACCTGAGTGGTGACCAGAGCATGTGAGGCAGGAAGGCCCAGTGTCTTGGGGTGCCTGAGAATGTCTGCTTTTAGATGACGAACTGGTGGTCAATTTCAACCCCAATAAAAAGGCCAAGGTCAAGGCCTAGGTTCCTACTTGTCCCTTCCCCTCTCTGTACCTCCAAGACTGGTACATCAGTGTGTCCAAGTTCGGGTAAGCAACAGTCCTGGTTTGCTGTGAGTTTGCTGTCTTTTGCGAGTCCACACCTTCCTGCCCTGGGAAGCCCCTGGGTCACAGTCATTAGGAATAACGGGTCACCTTTTATACCACATCCCCTTCACAGCTCCTGGGCACTATTTATGACTGTGCCAGCTCCCTGGGTTCTCAACTAAGCCCCTTTGACACCCCAAACCCCCCACCCGCGGGTTTCCTGTGTCCAAAGCTGTACAGGGCTTGTTGCTGGATTTAAAATCCTGTATCTGTGCTATTGAACTCTGCTCACCTTCTGTAAGACTTTTTTGGGCACTACTTTTAAAAATTCCATTGAAATTTTGGTTTTTAAAAAATAATATAAAGACCTCTAAGAGCAAGTGGTATGGATGGAATGAATCCTATCATGTTTGGCTGTACAAAAGCGACAGTTTCTGGTGTGCATCTTGAAGTGTGTAATTCACAGAATACTTTCTGCTTTTTGAATTCAGTCCTCTGAAGAAGGACTTGAAGTGTTGCCAGTGTCCATTTTGATAAGAGGAAATGAGGCTCAGAGAGATGCAATAAGTTATCCAAGGCTACACAGCAAGTGAGGACAGGGCTGGGATTCAAACTCTTTGGAACTTCATGATTTTCATGAAGATGAGGTTCTTCATGATTTCTGGGGGTGAGTGGGAGTGTGGATGTGAGCAGGAGCTTGGGTCCTGGCTAGTGTGCCTGAGCCATGGAGCTTAGGATGCAGATCCTCTGACCCCCTAAGTGGGGAGAGAGGCCCAGGACTGGCCTCTGTTAGGAGTCAGTGCCCTTCATTGCTTCCTGGATCTCCCACCAGGTCCGCCTGCCAGCTGGAGGAGGTGCCGGGGATGCCAGAGGCCTGTTCTGGGTGCTGGATGAGGAGGTCCGGGTTGAGGGCTCCAGTGACA
Source organism: Uropsilus gracilis (assembly GCA_004024945.1). Lineage (NCBI taxonomy): Eukaryota > Metazoa > Chordata > Mammalia > Eulipotyphla > Talpidae > Uropsilus > Uropsilus gracilis. The sequence goes on from PVHY01000593.1 coordinate 50,078, forward strand.
GTGTGGTGCTTGAGCGTCTGCGTGTGGCCTTTGAGAAGAAAGGAGCTGAGGCTGAAGGTAAGGCAGCAAAGGGGTGTGGGGTGCTGAGTCCACCAGGGAGCTGGAATCTATCCTTATCAGAAAAGGCCCTGACAAGGCCTGAACAGGGTAGGAGGAGGAGGGTTCTGAGTGTGGAGATGTCAGTTCACTTGCCAGGCTGTGCTCTCAAGCATGTATGTGTTCATCCCTTCTTCAGTTCAATAAGGGCATGGGCAGTTTCTCTGCATTGGAGATTGTTCTGTGCAGGGGTGACCATCTCATGTGGCCATGTCCTTGTTTTGGGAAGAAGAGGAACAGATTGTGAGCAGGCTGACAGGTAACCACATGTGCATGTGGTGGGTCTGAGATGCCAGACTGTGGCACTCACAAGGTGGGCAGCAGGCAGACCTAATTTCTCAGGAGCAGGGCCTCTTGGGGAAATGCTTGCAGGTAAATGTGTCAGCAGCAGTATGGGCAGACCAAGGCTGGACATGTCTGAGCTCAGACGTCAGAGTCTTTTGTGGGACATGCCTAGAGCACTGATCCTAACCACAAAACAAGGAGCCATGACAGATTCTAGGCCAAGGGAGGTATGTATGATCAGCTTCATGTTCTGGAAAATTCCCCCAGACTGCAGTGTGGAGACACCCTAGGAAGGTGTTTTGCTCCAGAGCTGCTTGATCTAGAGAGGAGGTGGACCTGAGAACTAATTAGCAGACACCTCAGCACTTGGTGATGGGTTATGTTGGTGAGAGGGAGAAATGAGAGGGAAGACTGAGACATGAGCTAGAGGTCTCGAGATTCGGCATCAAGTCTCAAGTTCAAGTTCTCCTCTGCCTACTTTCACGAATGTGATGCTGAGCAAACATCAAGTCGTTGCAGCTGCCTGTGCGATGCAGTCACCACCTTGCATCAGAATTCCTGCTACACGGTTGGGTGAAAGGAGTTATGTACGGGGTTTTGGCTCCAGTTGCCAAATGCTGCAAGTGTAGTGGATGAGCACAAAGTTGCTGATGGTGCTGGAGAATATTCTGGCATCAAAGGGGCTGGGGTGATGCTGGCTGCACTCTGCATAGGGAACTGTGTGCAGCACTCTGTGCTTTGCCTAGTGGAATCCTGCCACATGTTTGGAAGTAGCTAGTCTTTCCCTGCAAGATGAAAAGGCTGAACTCCAGAAAGATGCTGGTCTGGGGCTCCCCAGGGGGAGGGGGAGGGTTGCGTCAGAAGGCAGATTCAAAATACGCTTTGTTTGGATCAAGCCTGTTGGGATCGCCTGTCCACCTGGGTCCCTGCAGGGGTGACAGGAGGTAAATACACGAGGTGACCCTGAGATCTCACTGGCAGGTCGGGATGAGGATTCATTGATCCAGCCTTTTGGCAAATATTTATGGGGCACCTGTCCTGTGGTAGCCAGTGCCAGAGGTCAGGAGCTGCCTCCATGAGCAAAGGAAGCATCTTCTCCTCAGAGGGCTCTCTGGCAGAGGAGGGGGGGAGGGCAGCTGGTACATCTTCACAGAGCTCAGCAGCCCCACTTCTGTTTAATGTTATGAGGGGCATCTGGGCCAGCAGAGAGACCAGAGGTTCTGTCCTGGGGCCTCCAGGAAAGGCTCCTGGAGACCTGGGCTGTCTCCCTGGTCCACAACTTCATCGCAATGTTTGTGGGCTGTGTGGGCTGTGTGGGCAGCCAGCGGAGGAGGTTGAGGAGTGGGAGGGAAGCCAGGAGAATGCGGCACCTGGAGGAGAAACCATTGACGACAACCAGGCTAGAACCTTCCAAACGAGGCCAAGCCTGCCGCCCTGGATCTTACACTGTCACCCGCCAGAACTGGGGCAAAGTGAATTTCTGTTGTTTCAGCCTCCCAGGCTGTGGTCCTCTGTTGCAGCAGCCCTGGAAAACTCACCCAGTGTCTTATTGACCTCAATCTATTTGCCTTTATGCAAACCAAGTCACAAAATGCAATATTTTTTACTGTATCTTCTGGGGGAAGAAGTCCTTGAGAATAAAGTGGCCAGGCCCGGGGAAGCCACCAAGCTGCTGTGGACTGTCCTCCTTTTGGAAGGGAACCAATCACAGCCACCCCATCCTGCGGAGCTCCCCTCTGCTTTCTGAAGCATCTCTGCCTGTCCCAGTTGGGAAATGAGGATATAGGGCAGGAGGAAACCATTATTCGGGGAGCCTTTAGTCTGAACCAGGCATTATGGGGTTCACTACACCCCACCTTGAGTGGGGTAACTGAGGCTCTTAGAGTAACCCACCAGCTCGCTGGGTCCCTGAAGGCAGTGTGACCCAAGCTAGCACCCTGCCGAGGAGGCCTCGCTGCTAAGGCCAGCGGACCTGCCCACTCTCTTCAGGCCATGAAGGTGGCTCCCCCATCTTCTGGGGATGTCTCAGGCTCAGGAGCAGAGCTTTTTGGGGGTATAGGGTGGAGGAGGAACCCTCCCTAAACCCAGAGGAAGAAGCAGAACTGCTAAAAGTTCACCCAGACTTTAGCCCCTGGACACCTGGGCTGTCTCTCTGCTCCATGACTTGGTCGCAATGTGTGTGACTTCTGGGAAGTCACCTCCGTGTCTGTGAAATGGCAGTCACGGCAGACCTCCCAGGGGCTAGTGTGAGGACAGAGAAGCATTTCTCCACCCTCCTCCTCCACCTCTCTGCCCAGAGCGTCTTCCCAGAGACCTTCCTGACCCTGTCTAAAGCTATCCCGCTGCAGCCATGCTGTCCTGTCTCCATTCCCTGGGTTCCCTTCCCTTTCCAGACTCTGGAACGCTTGGCCTTTTATTTGTTGTACTTGTTAAGTCTCCCCGATCACCCTGGTTCCCCTAAGGGCTTAGGATGTACCCTGTCATCTTCTCAGCTGTCTTGCCAATGCCTGGGACATAGCAGGACCTCTGTGAACACCTGCCATCCACTCTGTTCCAAAGGCACAGCTGTTTTTGTTGCGGAGCACATCCTCCTCTGGGCCCTCACACTGCAGTTCCTTCTCCTGGAGTCATTCCCCATGTGACCTGCTTCCTGGCCTCTTCCGGGTCTTGGAGGGCAGACCTTGCCATCCTGTAAAATAATAATCCCTCTTCACCTGCACCTGTCTCCTTCCCGAGTTTCCTCTTCTTAATTCACTGTCACTGCCATTGGACATCAACATGCTTGCTGTTGGGGGTGGGCTCTGTAATGACAGAGTGATCCCCCCACCCCTGCACACATAGCCCTGGGAGCCGCCAGCCCATTAGGAGAGAGCAGCGGACCTGAGATAGAGTGTGAAGGCTCAGCGGTCTGGCATCTGATGGAATGGATTTCTCAAATGCAGTGTTTTCTGGGCTCTGACCTTTAGGCAAATGAGTCAGAATGTGCGGTCAGAGGAGGAGAGTGGCTTGTAAGCAGAGGGCACCTGGCGGGGGCAGGCAGGGCTTTAGCGGCATTGGCGACCCCCTCCCCTTGTAGTAAGGCTCTCGGTTCTGGGGGTGGGGGGAGACCCTGTTACATCCTTTGTCCTGGACCTACTGAGACATACATTAAATCAGACATTTTGGTTAAAAAAAAAAAAAAAAGGATCTTTTGCCTCCAGGGCTTTCTGATTAACTCTGAGTTAATGAGAACATTCAATTAGGCAGAACACGGGGGCTTTCTGGTAACCCAGTGCTCCATCACAGTCTGTTACCTCTCACCTAGGATGCAGTGGCTGGATGACAGGCCCAGCACCACCCAGCCCAGGTTCAGGGGACAGACATTCTCAGTGTAACCACAGGCAGTAAATGCAGGGGCAGTGGGGTCTGCAGAAGCCTCTTCTCCAGTCCAGGGGTTGGAGAGGTGATGGTGTTAGAGTCATGAGAAAGATTTGCTGGGTGAGGCTGTTTCCAAAGGGTTCCCGAGCAAAGCTGCCTGAAACATGTCCAGCATGAACAAAACTGGTGTGAAACCCCCATTGGGAGGGGAGAGAATGAGGGGCATAGCAGGTCTGTGTCCAGGAAGCTGTTTGCCAGGTTGTGGCACTTCAGAATGCGGGGTCACTACCTGGATGGCAGACCCTTGTCCTTAATCTTGGTCTCTCTCTGACAGGCTGTTTACGTTAGCCAAGCCATCTCATCTCTCTAGACCTTAGTGTCACCTTCTGGAAACCCACCCAGTGACATTCACATCACACACCAGAGCGGGGACCAGGTGACATCATGTGTGGTAGCCTATCTGGAAACACACTTACATGGAAACAGGGTGTGTCCATCATGCCCGGCTGTTGCAGAGTACCTGGCCCGACCCTAGCTCTCATGTTGTGACTGATTTCAGGGACCTCTGCCTTCCGGACCTGCGAGCAGCCCTTCCAGTGTGAGATCGCCCACCAGCTGGGGCAGGACCCTGTGCGTTACGACCTCACAGGCTGGCTTCACAAGGCCAAGCCCAATCTTTCGGCCCTGAATGCTCCCCATGTCCTGCAGCAGTCAAAACGGTGAGCTTGGCCAGGGTTAGAGCTGGGATGGGGCGGGGACATGGTGGACGCTGTGGTGCCCCTCACCAGGGCTATGCGTCCACCACAACCCAGTGGGCCAGGGCCGGGCCAGGAGTCCCACCTGCCCTAAGAAACAAAGAGCCATAACTTGCAGGGGAGCTGCCTGTGTCTCCCGGGCCGGTGGGAATCCAGCCCGGGAGAGAAGCTGGCTTTCCCAGGGAGGTGGAACAAAAGCTACAAAACTGCCACTTCAGATTTGGGCTTTTTGCTTTTCACTAAGTATCTGAGAGATGATGTGGCTGGAACAGCTTTTATGGACATCCTAGAACCAGGGGATCGTAAAACCAAAATGACAGCATTTTGCAGCATAAAAAAAGCTCTCTGTATCCCCTGACTGCACTCTCAGAAGTGTTGGCAGAGGCATGGCCACATCAATGCTTACAGTTCAGTGTGTGTGTGTGTGCGCGCATAAACATGCAAGTCGGTGCTAGGATCCTGCAGGAGCAGAGCTTGGAGATAAGAGAAAATGAGACTGCCAGGAAGGTGCTGAGGGCATGAGAGTAGAGAAGAAACAATATTTACTGACCGCCCACTCTGCCTGACATGAGGACAAAATGCTGTCTACACATCTCATTAACCCTTATAACAGTAATGTGTCCTTAGCCCCATTTTACAGATGTGAAAACTGAGGTCCCAGGAGGTCACATGGAAGCCAGGGAGGCCCCTTCCCTTCACCCCCATGTGTGCAAACCTTCCTTATGACCTCAGGCCCTTCTCTCTTTCTGGTCCTTCCTGCCAGGGAGGAGCTGAGGTGCCTGTTCCAGGCCCGGGCCAAACTGCCCCCCATCTGCCAGGCCGTGGCAGGCTTGGAGGGCACCTCCCATCAGGCTCTGCAGAGGAGCTGTGCTGTGAGGAGGGCCTTTGCCAGCAGCTTTGCCGCAGTGAAGAGGAAAGCCCCATGCGCCCAGGTCAAGCTGCAGATGGTGAGTGGAAGCTGTGGTCCTCTTGACTACCTAGTCCTCCCTGTCTGGGAGGAGTTATCTCCCTTCAGTGCCTCCAGCCTCCCCAGCATGAATGCCCTCTTGGCCATGGTGGCAAATATCACAGCCAGCTCAGCCCTGCCTGCCTCCCACCTCTCACATCTTTAGGCTTTCCTGGCAGAAGCTTCAGGGGCCAGCACTGTGTTACCCAGATCCATGAGTCCAGCCACAAATGAAAATACTTTGGTCAGTGGTAGGGCTGAACCCAGAAGGCTGGGTTGTGGCAAGGATAAGTTCAGAAAAATGCACAGCATTATTATGCTGGAAAAACCTGCAGATGAGGCTCCTTATTCTAGTCTACCTCTCCTGCTTGTGGTCTGTTTAACTCGGTTGGCTTTGCTAAGCCTCAGTTTCTCTACCTGTTACAGCAAGGACTGTTGTAAAGGGCCCTTATTTCTCATGTGTACAAATCAGGCCATGGATAAGAGGTCCTTGGCATAGATCATAGGGGCCCCCAAACATAGATCATAGGGGCCCCAGTTTGACAGATGTATGTTGGGGAGTACCCAGATACCCTACCTGTCACCCTGAAATTGCTGATTCTGATCCCTTCTCTTCCTGGTCCTAGGATGCATTGACCAACATGATCAGACGGTCTCAGTTACACTTCATCCACTGCCTGAGGGTGGATAGCAGGGGTGGTGAGGGGCCTCCGACTTCACCACAGCCTGGTGGCGACAAGCCTGGAGCAGGGGGGCCCCTGCCCTTGGACATCCCAGGACTGAGGGTCCAGCTTGCAGGGTCCCACATCCTGGAGGCACTGCGACGGCACAGGACAGGTAAGAGACAGCCTCCCAAGGCAGGTGAGAGACATAGAACGTCTTGCCCCTGCAGAGAGCAGCCAACAAGGACACCAGCCATGTGCCAAGTTTGCTTCACACAGCAGCTGCTTATGCTTCCTGGCTTACTTGTGAAAGGCACGTGATAAATTTCCCCCATCTTATAGAAGAAATGGAAGCTCAGAGAGGTGAAAGAAGTGGCTCAGGGCCACGTTGCTGGCATGTGGCAGAGTCTGGATTTGCACCCAGATTTCTTTGAGTCCTGAATGAGTTGTGAGCTCCCGGAAGGCTAGCGCTGGGTCTTACTCAACCTCCTGCCGACAACCAGTGTCTAAGAACCATCTGTCTTGAGATAGAGAGGATTTCTCACATCCAGTAATATTTTGGTCTCCAAGATGCTCACCCTGGGTTGGGGGGGTGGTCAGTGAGCAAACAAAAGATGCTAATATGTGACAAGAACAAGTGTCCCAAAGGGAAGCAGGAGGTACCTGGATTTCCTAAGTATTCCAGGTCCCCAGGAAGTTACTTCTACTGGGGAGACCAGGAACCCCTCCTAGAGCAGGTAACATCTTCAGGGATCTTAGAACAAAGAAGCAGCTTACCTCTGGGAGGCTGTAGAGGAGGCCAGGAGAGGGATCAGCATATGCAAAGGCCAGGACACATGGAAGAGCCTGGATTTTCAGGGACTGATATTCAAAAGGAGGGGGCATGATGGGAGATGAGGTGGACCGCTCCTCTGGGGAGCACTGTGGATGTCTGGCGCTCACCAGGCCTGGCGCTCACCAGGCCCGCCTGAGGACAGGGTTGGATGCTAGGAGTTTGAATCAAAGGAATGAAGTCTTTATTTAGGCTGCTATTTTAGAAAGCGAGCATGAACTGAGGCTTCCACCATTAGCTCATCTTATGGGTTGCATTTGATCTGAGTCCTTCTCATTCTTTTCTGCCTCTCAGGCCTCAGAGACTGCCACATCCATCCCCCTCCCAGACAAATGGCTCAGACACAGTCATTCTCTGCAGAGGGTAGAATGACCGGGGCTGCTAGGAAGTCTAGATGGGCACCTATTTGTTTAGTATCTCCGTGGTTGTGGACGCCTGGCTTGTGGTCACCACCCCCGTCTCCTCCCACCACATTAAGAATGGAACCCTGGGCAGGAGATATTTGATGGAGAAGCCAGAAGCAGCTGGAAGCCAAGATGAGACCCTCACTCCTGGAGCGTCTCATTGATTTTCCCTCCTGCCTGCATAACCACAGGCAGCGAGAGCTAGATAATGTCACAGGGGAAGAGCAAGATGGTCACAGCCAGCAGCTGATCGATTCTGCTTGTCAGGCTGGCAGAACTCATGGGGTCTTTGCAATGCTCTGGCCTGCCTGGTAGAGGCCCTGTGTGTGTGCTGGGATCAGCCCGCCCCTAGCTCAGGTCCTCACGGATGTGTTTGCGCTTTGCATTCCCAGCGGGGTGTGACATGGTCAGGATGAGTTTTCCAGCTCAGAAAAGGGTCAGAGTCCCGTGGTAGGACTTGGCAGCCTCCAAGATCTGGTTCATATCTTCATTTCTTTTTTAAATGACTTAAACCATTTCTGTATCACACCATGTAAGAAAATTATACATAGATAGACAGGCAGATAGATAGACAGATATTTCAGGTATTTATGATTTTGTGCATAAATAATGTATACATAGATACATATCTGCATAACAATTCATACACGTATGTTATTTATTGAACAACTACAATGTGACAGGTTGTGACACATGCTCTCAAATGGCTCTCACAGAGCCCTGAGCACAGCACCTGGCACAGGACACTCATGAAACGTCTGTGGCGCAACCTGGTGAGAATAGCTTAGACTATAGAGAGAGTTGGCATGGGCTTGATTGTGGCTGGCACCGGGCAAGCCCTAGAAAAGGCCTTCTTTTCTTCCCCTGTGAACTCCCTCAAGGAGCTGTTGAGTGGGGGGAGAAGTTAATAAGGGAATAACACCTAGAAGAGCATCCGGATGTGGGGAAACTTTCAATATGTGTTAGTCTCTTGTGCTAAAATCTTCACTGGGTTTAATCCTCATCCTGACCATTTGACAATAAATCTTATTCTCCTCTGACAAGTGAAGAAATTGAACCTCAAAGAGATAGAGTCATTTGTGGCTGATCAAAGTACTAATAAGGGCAGGAATGGAAAGTGAACCCTGATAAGTCTGGCCCAAAGGGACAGGTTTATATCTCTCAGCATTCCTGTCTCTGTGGAGACAGCATCTATCAAAACTGTCTGAGGCCTTCTTCTTCCAGGAAGGCTTCCTGGATTTTCATGCCCACCCACCACCCCTCTTCCTCAACGTTTATGCTTTTGACTTATTATGAAGTGAAAGTGGGGTGAAATTTCACAAGACCAACTCCCATCTGTCCGCTGGAAGGGTCTCTACCATGCCCCTTGTATCCTGGATAACATTCAAATCCCGAGGCCTGAAATTTAATTTCATGTTCCTTTGGCACTTAGTCCTGGCTTATTTTTGACCTCATCGTTAGGTGCTCTGCCACTGAGTTATTGATTGTCAACTTCTGGTATTGAATCCAGCTGGGAGAGTCACCATCCATCCCTATCATTTCAGGCTAGATGAGGTGAATTCTCTGGGTCTCGATGTCCATAGCTATAAAATGGGTGTGACAACTTAGGCTTCTGTCTGTCCTGTGGGAAGTTGTCATCCTATGTCTCAGCAGAGGAGTGCTCCCTCCGTTAATGCAGGAATTGCAAGAACACACACCTTTCTGCCTACACTTGCCTTCTGCAGCAAACCTCTGGCAGACTCCACAGCTCCGTCAAGGCTGGTCCTCTTGTCAGCTGCAGTCGGTAGCTTCCTGGGTGCCTCCTGCCAGCTTCCATACAGAAGGTGCAGCTGCGTCCATCCTCTATCTTCAACTTCCATGTGTCTGGATTGCAGCCTTTCTGCACGTGGGGATGGGGGAAGGGGTGGTAAGAATAAGACTTAGACATCTTTTTCCCAAGGACAAACAGATTTGGGAAACTCCGGGTTAAGCAAAGCTAATCAGGCATATTTGCTGCAGGCATGCAGCAGCCTTGACGCCTGTGGTGACACATGCTGTGACTCCTCAGAAGGCTCAGGGATCATGACTTTTCAGACTTTGTTTTGGGAATCTCAAGTGCTGACCGAACCCACTTTCCTGAATTAGCAAATGGGGGAAACTGGGACCCTCAAGAAGTGAGTCTGCACAGTGAGTGAGTGCAAAGCTGGGAGCAGTAACTGAGTGCTGCCTGTGCATTGAGGCTGGACGGGGTCCAGTGGTCTTGACCTTCAGATTCCTCATTCTTCTGTCTCCCTCCTCCCTAGGCTATGCTGACCATATGGGGCTCACCCAGTTCCGCCGGCGATTCCAGGCACTGGACCCTCTGCTCACAAAGAAGCTCATGTCGATCTCTGAGAGAATAAATGAGAGGAAGGCAAGTGATGGGGTGAATTGGAGGTGGAGGTCCTGGGTGCTTCTGGGCTCCAAGGGGCTGCCCAGGGGCTGGGATCTGAGAGCTGGGCCATGGGGGCAAAGAGGAGGGTAGCTAAAGGTTAAGCTGAAGGCCCTGCTCCAGACCAGACCCCCTGCGGGATCATCTAGGACTGTCCCATCCTAGAATGGGCCTTCTGAAGCCCTGTGTGAGGAAGAACAGGGAGAGATTGGGAGGGATGGGCAGAATGTGGCCCGCCTGGGGGTGGAGGGGCCTGGGGAGGGTATGGTGTGGGCTGGGCTGGCAAGATGAAAAGCCTTGTTTTCAAAAGGAGTTCTTGACACCAGCACCCTGAGAGAGTCTTGAAAAGAGGACTTCATGGTCTGAAATGCTTGGAAAGTATTTTGCCATCTTAGGAACTGACAGTGAGCTCAGCCCTTGGGACTCAGCACTAGCTGTTCCCTCTGCCTGGAGCAGCCTTTCCTCCAAGCCACAAGCAACCAGTGTCACCTAGCTCGCAGGGTCCTCTGTCATTTCATCTTAGGTTTATGTTTGGGTAGCACTTGCCCTTAACTAAAACGACACAGATCACCTATGTGTTTCTTGGGTCACAGCAAATGTACCATTAATTTTCTGTGGCGTGAATGAATGAATGCATATCCTTGCATTTCTTCCACTATGTGACATTTCTCCAACTATGTTGTAAACTCCAGGATCTAAACCTTGTCTTAACCCCTCCTCCAAGCCCTCAATAAATGTTTCCATTGAGAATGACCACAGAGCTTTTTAGAATTTGCAAGGTCTACTTGCATCCTCACTACAGATCTGCAAATGGAAAGCTATTACAACCCTTTTACAGATGAGAAAGCAGAGGCTCAAAGAGATAAATTAACTTCCCTGAAGCCACACAGACAGGTACTGAACCCAAATTTCTTGATTCCCAGGAGATCATTTGAGAGAGTATGGCTCCAGAGGCAAACAGACCTGTGGCTATGTGAACTTAGCGAGTGACTGGATCTTTCTGCCTCAGTTTCCTCATCTATAAAGTGGGAATACATAGGTGTTTTAAGGATTGCCTGTGATAGTACAGATGATGTGCTTGACATAGGGTCTTATAGTATAGTATACCATAGTAAGGGCTCAAGGTATATCATTCACAATCCTTGGCACCATCAGTATCAACGTCATTATCTTTCAAAGCCAGAGTGAAAGCAAAAGATTGCATAGAGTCTATCTATGTTCATCCATAGCCAGGTCAGTGTGCCCTCATGGATCTGAAGTCACCAGCACTGGAATCCTCAGTCAGTACATCATGAAGCCAGAAGAGGGAAGAGGGTTACAATCTAGGATGATGACTTGACTCTGCAGCCGGGCCCAGGGCACAGGCTGCTGTGGTGTGTGCACCTCCAGCAGATAAGAGAACATTTCCTATCTGACCCCCAAACTCCTAAGGGTGGGAGTAGCCATCAGGTTCAGCTGGTGGAGTGCAGGGCTTTTCATTTGGTGCACCCCATTTTGGGAATCATGAAACTGCATGACCTTGTGCCATTGGCCATTCTGTTCCAGTTTCCATTTGGGCTTCCTTGTCCTTGGTTTCCAGAATTTGGATGTCTCTTCAGAGCAGCTGGATGGAGCTGAGGAAAGGGTCTTGGACTCCTCTGCGTTGAAATCAGCAGAGAAGTCGGGTGTGGGGGAGTTTTCTGCGGGGGCCACGGGTGTAGCATATGGAAGCGTTTCTATTCTGGACGACTCAGCAGTTCTCTGTCATAGCCAAACTGAAACCACCTCCATACACACTGGAGGCCTCAGAAAATGGAAAATTACAAGTGGAATGGACTTTTGCTTTTTTTTTTATTTGCTCACAAATTTCATTTGCTGCAGCACAGAATTTTGGTGGCAACAAAAGGAAACGCCATCCTGCCTCTTATGAAAAAGCTGATAAATATTCATTTGCAAGGCAACGTGATATGCTATGAATTATACATGAACACGTGCTTGGATGGGCAAACTGTCAGCCTCTGTGTGCAAAGCAGTTAAGACCTCAGGATTTAATAAGACAAGTTTGACAGCTAGAAAAGGTCAACATTGTTATTAGACACTAGACGGCAGCAGAGGGAATGCATGGCCGGGGTGTAAAGGGGCCCCAGGGAGGTCCCCTGTGCGCCTACCAAGTGGCGCCTAACACTGGCATTTTATGCCAACACTTTTCCCCAATGAAGTTCTCTCATTTTGTGGGTACCTGCTGGATCCTTTCTGTTCCTGAATCAAAAATAGCAGATGCCTTTTACCACATGCACACAAACTCTCATCACAAAATATCATGCACAATGTGAAAAGGTTACAGATCCTTGTCCTGAAACAGCCTGAAAAGATAACGCTTTCCCACTCTGGGAATTATCTCCATTGTGTAGCAGAGACAACTGAGGTCATCGCTGCCCAGGCAGGTAAGGGTGGAGCTGGAGTTGAAATGACACTCTTCCACTCTTCATATGGGACGTTAGTTTTTGTTATGATAAAAACTGTGGTAAAATACAGGATATAAAATTGGCCATCTTACCCATCTTTAACTTCCTGTGGCATTAAATCCTTTTGCACTTCATGCAACCAGCATCCTTCTCCAGAGGCAGTTTTACCTTTGCAAAACTGAAACTTTGTGTCCTGTAAACAAGCCCCACCCCCTTCTTCTCTTTCACTGGTAACCAGCATTCTACCTGCTATCTCTACAATTGGGCTCCTCTGCCTGCCTCACATGGGTAGAATCATGAAGTGTTTGCCTTTCTTTGCTTGACTTCTTGCACATTGTGTAATGCCCTCCAGGTGGATCCAGGCCATAGCACATGTCAGTATTTCCTTCCTTCTTAAGGCTGAGTAATTCCACTGTGGGTAGATACAGCGTTTTGTGTATCCATTCATCGACCCATGGGCCCTTGGGTACCTTCTGTCTTTTACCTACCGGGAATGATGCTGCTGTGAACATATCTGTACAGTTTCCCTTTGAGACCTGGTTTTCAGTTCTGCGTTGATATGGAATGTCTCTTGCCTAATTATGGTAATTCTATTCACGTTATCTCTGCCTCTTCTCAACACCCAGGTACCCTTTCAGGTCTTCAAATTGATCCCACCTTTCCCCCAATCATCTTGACACCCACTCCCCTCTCCCAGGTTGTCCATCTGGTTAACATTATGCCTTAGCTTATGCTGAAGCCCACCCAGAGTGACTAATGGGAGAATCTCAGGCAGGTGAGTGGCTTACATCATGGACGCACCTTGGATCTGCCCTAGATTCTGGTCCCTCCCAGTCTCGTTGCAAGGCGGGAGTTGCCAAGTGCTTCTAATTGATGGGAGGAAACCCTTGGCCCCGCCCTCTCCTCAAAGTGTCTACAGAGTTGATTGATTTTAGCCAACAAAATCTCTATCCCTGGGGAGTCCATCTGAAGAGCACAATTAAGGGATGTCAATCTATCTTCCCAAAGGTGGCCACTCTTGCAATGTCTTAAACCCTGGTGGATATATCCAGTTTCCTCTGAATTTGAATCAGTGTTTCCGCTGGGACTTACAATTTCTGCCCTGTGCCAGCACTCTTTTTACATATGTGAATATAGAGTTAAATAAAAGAGTAAGTCCCCACCTCACTGTGCAATGACTATCAGTGTAAGTAAGGAACTGGTTCAGTGGTTAAAAGCCTGTGGTTTAAACTCAGACATATTTGAGTGCCTATTTCGGTTTCTGCCATCTTTATTCCATTCAACCATACCCCTTGATAGCTTTATGACCATCGGCATGCATTAAGGTATAACAGAGTGTCTAGCACATAGTAGATGTCCAAAGATGGCAGCCATTGAACCATGGAGTGGGCTTCATGGAGGCGGTGCTGTGCTGATGATAGCCATAAGGTTCACTGAGTGATCTTCCACTTCTAGACATGGATTTTCCAAGTCATGCTTCTTGTTGAGGGCTGAGTTGGGATGCATTTTGTAGCCATAGCTCTTCATTATTCCTAGAGTCTCATGGTCTATCTGGCAGGTTAAGCTGGATATGAGATGTCCATTTATATGTTCTTTGGATGCATCCTTGTTGAACATTGGTGAGAAAGTTCTTTGCAATATTCTTGGATCCCAAGATGCCCTGCAAGTGGGGGCATGAGTTTGGTTTCTCCCATGTACTTAGGGTTCCTACTTTGAGTCTAGAATAGCTCTCTACAATGCCAGAAGAACCTGAGAACCTCCACCAGTTATTTGTATTTTTTGAAATTTAGCACATGCCAGGCATGATGGTAAGCAAGTACTATGTGAGTTGTTCTACATTGCTTTGCTTGACAAGGTCACCCGACTGTTTATTTTTATTGATTGCATACACACACATATATTACATCATTGTCTACCTCAAGGTTCTCGCATAAAATTATCACCCATGAACCATCTCAATCTCTTGTGCCTTCCCCCTTCCCCAATTTTGCCCTTCTCCCCATCATTGCTCTATGCTTCAATTCTGTTGGTAGTTTTAAATTTTTCTTGTCCATTTGTTTTTTCATTTTCCCTGTATTCCTCATATAAGTGAGACCATCCAATATTTCTCTTTTTCTTTCTGGTTTATTTCTGCTAGCATGATTTCTTCTAGCTCCAACCATGTTGCTACGAATGACATAAGTTTGTCTTCTTTGATTGAAGAATAAAATACTACATCTTTTTCAGCCATTCATCAGTTTTGGAGAATGTGAGTTTCCATCTCTCAGCAGTTGTAAATAGTGCTGCAGTGAACATCTGGGTACATGTGTCTTTTCAAATTAGTGTTTTTGTGTCCTTTGGGTAGATTCCCAGTAGTGGGATTGCTGGGTCAAATGGTAGTTCCATTTTCAGATGGCAGAACCAGGATGCAACTGACGTCTGTCAGATTCTTAAGTCTGGGCTTCATTTGACATTGGCTATCTGAGCTTTGGAAAGTTCTTTCAGACCTAGACAGAGAGCCTTTGGGTGGGCTGAAAACATGGTGTTGCTTTACAGCAAGGACAAAGATCCATCTATGCTCCATGCTATGCTGCTTCATCTAGTGAATCTTCCAGTTGTGAGGTACAGAAGTGTGAGATTCTAAGGGTTAAGGACACAGATTCTGAAGTCAGAATGCCTGAGTACTTACTGTGTCTCATCTGCTCACTGCCTGTATGAACTTTGGCAAGTTATTTAGATCTTCATTAACTCACTGTCAATGTCTTAAAATGGGAAAATGATAATTTTTGTACTCTTGATAGGATTAAGTGATTTAATGAATATAAGATCTTAATGTGGACCCTATAAATGATACAAGTAGCACAGTCAATTATCAATGTGTTGGCAATTCTTATTTTAGTGTCAAAAAATGGTGATTCTGTCTTTGGTGGATATTAATGCCCATTCAATAGAATGAAGACTTAAAAACTTCATGTGTTACTTACAAGATAAAATAATTCATGGTTAATAAGAAATAAAAAGAGTGATTTATCACTATTGTAACAGTTCTCTCTAAGCCACATTTGGATGGTTCAGGTTTTTTCTTTTTAATTATTTAATTTTTAAAATTGATTATATATATATATATATATACATATATTTTTCTTACAAAGTTATATACACTGAAATTCTTCCACTACGGTGTCACCCATAAACTGTCATCCTTCTCCCTGATTTTGCCCTTCCTTCTTCCCCCTCCCTTGTGGTAAGCTTTAGTTTTCTTATCAGTCTGGTAGTTATTATTAAAAAGATTTTTATGACTATTTGCATACCAGGCTTGTGTAGAAGTGTTTTAATTTCTTGTGTGTACATATATAGGAATGAAATTGTTAGGTTGTGTGGTAAATTTGTGCTTACTTTTTTTTAGGAAACAGATAAAATCATTTTTCAAAGTAGCTATATCATTTTATGTCCCTACTTTCAATGAATAAGTGTTCACTTTCTCTGTGTTCTTATCAGGACTTGTAATAATCTGTCTTTTCATTCTAGTCATTTTAATATGTATGCACTGGTCTCTCATAGAAAGTTTTAATTTGCATTTCTCCTAATGATATTGAGGTTTTTGTTTTGTTTTTCCATGTGTCTTTTAACCTTTCCTGTATCTTTTTTAGTGAAGTCACTATTCAAATCTTTTCCCATTTTTAATAATGCTATTTATCTTCTTATCGACTTTAAATATTTATTTGTATATATGGGATGCACACTCTTTACCAAATACATGCCTTAAAATATTTTCTACCAGTATGTGACTTGTCTTTTTGCTTTTATTTAATTTTCAACAAAGGATGTTATTTCTGGAAGCACAAATATTTTAATTTTCTTGAAGCCCAATTTATCAACTTTTTAAAAAATAAATTGTGAATCTAAGAACTCTTAACCAAATCAAGGTCATAAAATTTTCTTCCATTTTCCTCTAGGTGTTTAGTTTTAATGGTTAATTTAGATATTTGATGCATTTTGAATTAACTTTTATGGACATTGTTGCATACATACTTAAAAACTCATTTTTTTTCTTTTGTACGTGGATATCCATTTGTCTCAGCAGCCTTTGTTGAAAAAAAACAAAACAACAACCAAAAACTACTACCCTTTCCCCCACTGAATTGCCTTGGAAACCGTCATAAATAAAATTAATTATAAATACATGATTTATTTATGGAATCTCGGTTCTGTTCATAGTTTCGATTGTGATCATTTATGTTTTTT
Organism: Uropsilus gracilis; assembly: GCA_004024945.1. Lineage (NCBI taxonomy): Eukaryota > Metazoa > Chordata > Mammalia > Eulipotyphla > Talpidae > Uropsilus > Uropsilus gracilis. The sequence continues at coordinate 66,493 of PVHY01000593.1, forward strand.
TCTTCCCACCCTCATCCTTTTTCCCCTTCCCCCTTCTGTTCTCCTTCCCTGATTCTGTCACAGTAACTAATGCATTATCAGTTTTGTTGATTGTTTCAAAGGACAAATTTTTTATTTTGTTAATTTTTCTGTACTGTTTTTCTGTTTTCTCCATCATTGATAGTCTCTCTTATTTTTATTTTTCCTACCTTCTGCTTGCTTTGGTTGTTGTGGTTTCTTTATATAGAAACTTAGGTTTTGATGTGAGATCTTTTTTAATAGTATGAATAAAAGTATACATTTACCTCAAAATATTACTTTAGCTGCATCCATAAATTTTTATGTTTTAAGCTGGGCATGGTGGCTCATGCCTGTAAGCTTCAGCCTATGAAGTGGCAGGGGCTCGGATCGTAGTTCGAGTCCCGCCGGGGGCCGTAGCAAAACCTAGTTCCAAAAAATAGCTGGGCATGGTGGTGCGTGCCTGTCATCCCAGATACCTGGGAAGCTGAGGCTGGGGATTGCTTGAATCTATGGTACCCTGGGCAACGAGAGCCTGCAATTCCACGGGTAAAAATAGTGAGATATAGTCTCAAAAAAAATTTATGTTTTAGTTTTCAGTTAGCTAAAATATTTTCTCTTATATTATTTTGTTAAATAAATTTTAGTCCTATAATGTCTAATGTCCAGTATGATCTCTTCTTTAACCCATAGATTATTTAAGTGTGTTATTTAATTTTCACAATTTGGAGTAGTTGCCAGTTTCTTTTTTGTTATTGACTTCTAATTTAATTCCTTTGTTCTGTCTGTCTGCCTATCTCTCTCTCTCTATATCTATCTATCTATCTATCTATCTATCTATCTATCTATCTATCTATCTATCTATCTATCTATCTATCTATCTATCTATCTATCTATCTATCTATCTATCTATCTATCTATCTATCTGACACATGTTTATATAATTGCATGTTTTCAATGCTTTTAAATTTATCAAGATTTGTTTTATGGCCACTATGTTGACATATCTGACAGAGTGTTCAAGGTTTATTTGATTATTGTTGTTTGCTGTTGGAGGAGTATTTAATGCATGTTATTATAGGTAAGTATCGGATCAGTATGGTTCTTAGTATTGCTCAAGCCTCTATTCTTGCTGTTTTTTTATTCTATTAATTATCAAGTCAGGTATTGATGTCTTTAACAGTTGACTTACCTATTTATTTAACTTCTGTCAATTTTTGCTTCATATGCTTTGGGACTCTGTGGTTAAATACAAACATTTATAATTGCTATCCCTTCCTCATAGATGGACCCTTTACTCACTCTATGTCCCTCTTTTTCTTTACTAATCACTTTGTTTTCAAGTCTTTTTTCCTGATATTAGCATAGTCCTTATAACTCTTATGTTTACTGTTTGCACAGCATATCTTGACCCATTATTCTTTTCCTTTCAACTTGTCTTTGAAGTCTAAAATATATTTCTTCTTGACAATTTATAGTTGAGCTTTTATTGAGCATCCAGGCTGATGATCCTTTTTATATTTATTAGAGTGTTTAATGCATTGGCATAAGTATGATTTACAGCTAACATTTTATTATTGTTTTATTTCATCTCATGTCTTTCTTCTTCCTCTTCTCTTTTGCTTCCTTTTTTGGTACAAATTAGATATTTCCCAGTGAATGGTTAAAATATTCCCTCCCTAATTTTTAGTAATTGTCCTAGAAATTATATGTATCTTCATTCGACCTATTTCATAGGTAAAATATAAGATAGTTGTTCCCATATAGCTTTTCTTTCTTATCTAAATGCTATTGCTATAATATATATGACGGACTTTATAAAACTAACTCTATAGCTTTTTAGTTTTCCTTTGTTTAATCTTAGATCTTTAATTTAAGAGACAATAAGAAAAATACAATTTTGCAATTGTTCATCTTTTCCCATGCATTTATCTTATGTGGTTTTCTATTTCTTCAAGGATTTGAGTTACCACTGGTGTCATTTCTTTGGGCCTGAAGGACTTCCTTTAGTATTTCTTATAAGAAATTCCTAGAGCAGCAAATTCTCTCAGTTTTTATTTACCCTAGGAAATCTTTATTTCACCTCATTTTTGACAGTCAGCCTTGCTGGATATAGAATTCTTGGTTTACAAAATTCTTTGCTTTCAGTACTTTTACTCTACCATCCTATCACATTCTAGTTTCCGTTGACTCTGATGGTAAATCAGCCATTACTTATTTGCATGGTTCCCCCTATGTGATGAGTTATTTTACTCATGTTGCTTTTAAGATTTTCCCTTTGTGTTTGCCAGTCAACATTTTGTCACCGATGTATGTTGGGGTGGATCTCTTGTGTGTTTATCCTGCATGGCATTCACTGAGCTTTTTAGATGTACAGATTGGTGCCTTTGTCAAATCTGGATAATTTTCTTCACATTTTTTTTCAGTCCCATTCTTCCTTTCCTTTTGATACTTACATATGTCAGTAAGCTTGATGTTACCACACATCAAAGGGGCCTATTCATTCTGTTCATTTTGATTTCTATTTCTCTCTGTTCTTCAAATTAAGCAATTTTTATTGATCTTCCTATAAGTTTTCCAATACCTTCGCTAATCATTACGTCATGGAACTTTGTATCACTGATACTTTCTATTGATATCTCAGCTCTGCTGCTGAGTCACTCTAGTGAATTTATTTCCAATTATTGTACTTTTTGAAATGTAAATTCAAAAATGTAATTTTCAATTAGTAGATTTTTAAAAAATTCTGTCTCTTGATATTTTATGCTTGATGAGTTATATCCTTTTTTGTGAAGAACGTTTTAGATAATATGTATCTATGTATATACACATAAGGGTACATATTTACACATAGATATTATATAAGTAAGCACGTATACATAAATCTAGATAAATATATAATCTTTGGATTCTGATCATTTCCCATTTACTTAGTAATTTCTCTGGACCACATTTATGGAGTCTGTTCCTCATGGTGTGAAACAACTGATATTTCTGCTCAGTTTTTGCATTCTTGATTTTACTATAAAACTTGAACTCTCTGGGTTACCTCGATGTCAGTACAGCTTAGTGGTCATCAGAAGCTGTGTGGAAGCACCCTGAATCTTCCAGGCTTTCACCTAGTATTTATGGAGCCATATGGGGTTAGAAAATGTTTTCAACATTCAGCCATTGTGTCCCAGTTTTTCCTTTTTGGCCATTTCATGTGTTTCTGCTAGTGATATGACCTTACGTCCAAATAGGGACCTACAGATAGTGGGGGGGCCTCTCGCTCTGTGTTCACATAAAGCCTTGGGCATGTGTGCAATCTTCCAGATTGACAGGAATATGTGGGCACTTCCAATGGCCAACTGTCCTACTCCCTGTATCTCCTTGGTAAGTTTCTAGTCAGTAGTCTACTGCTTATCCCAATAAGCTAATAGTCTTAGGCTGGTGGTACCAGTGACCTCCATTCCTTTGCTGTCAAGATCAATATTGTTTCCAGTAATAATACTGGCCGAAGTTTTCCTGTGCTTTCTTCCTTGAAAGTGAGCCCCTGTTGTCAGCAACTGATGGTTTTCACAGATCGCCTCACTCTGGTAGGATTTCTACAGTAATACATCTTAGTGGAGGTCAGAAGAGCCCTAGTCAAGACTGCCACAAACTTCCACTATTCTTTTTCAAAAATTTATTTATATATAAATTTCACATCTTTGTAATTCCAGGGATTCACCCTCCCCTTCCCTCCCCACCATTTTCCCCTCCCCCTCCCCGCCCCAAGTTGTGTGCTTCAGTTTGGTGGTTAGCTTGTTTTGACTTTTCCTCATGGCTTTTGTTTATTTTTTTCCTATATCCCATATATTAGTGAAACCATTTGGTTTCTGTCTTTTTTTTTACTTGTTTCTGCTAATATGATTTCTTTTAAGTATATCCATGTTATCATAAAATCATCAAATTTGTCATTTTTAATTGATGAGTATATGCCATTGTATATATAGCACCTCTTTTTCATCCAATCATCTGGTTTGGGGCATTAAGGTTGCTTTCAAGACCTTGCAATCATAAATAGTGCTGCAGTAAACATTTGAGCACAGGTGTCCCTATGTACCCACATGGAGGTCTCTTCTGGGTAGATTCCCAAGACAGCAATTGCTGGGTCAAATGGTAGTTCCATTTTCATTAATTTGAGGGTCCTCCACACAGCTTTCCATAGTGATTGGACCAGTTTACATTACCACCAGCAGTGTAAGAATCCTTCTTTCTCTCCACATCCTCACCAGCACTTGTCCATTCTTTGGA
>PVHY01000593.1:70867-173844 GCA_004024945.1 Uropsilus gracilis
CTGTAGATGTTTCCAGAAAGGGATTTCTGAATTGTAATTCATGGAGGATTTTGCCCAAGTTTTCCTCTATGTATGTTATGGTTTCAGGTCTGACATCTAAGTCTTTTATCCATTTTGAATTGATTTTTGTACATGGTGTGAGGGAGTTGTCTTGGTCCATTGTTTGCATGTCTTAGTTCAGTTTTCCCAGCACCATTTTTGAAGAGCACTATCTTTGTTCCAATATAAGTTTTTCACTCCTTTGTCAAAGATTAGTTGACTATATATGTGTGGTTTTATTTCTGGGCACTCAGTTCTGTTCCATTGGTCTGATTATCTGTTTTTGTACCAGTACTGAGCTGTTTTAATTATGGCTTTGTAGTATAGTTTGAAATTTGGATTGTAATACCTCCATTCTCTTTTTTTCTGATCGGGAGGCTTTTTGATATTTGAGGTATTTTGTTATTCCATGTGAATTTCAGTAATTTTTGTTCTATCTCTTTAAAAATTTTCATTGGGATTTTTATAGGAATTGCATTGAATCTGTAGAGTGCTTTTGGTAGGATGGCCATTTTGATGATATTAATTCTTCTAATCCATGAGCAGGGAATATCTTTCCATTTCTTTATGTCTTCTTCTATCTCTTTTAGCAGCATTTAAAAATGTTATTTGTATAGTTCTTTCACTTGTTTTGTTAGGTTTATTCCCAGGTATTTAATTTTTTTTGGTGCGGTGGTAAATGGGATGGTTTTTTGATTTCTTCTTCTATTTGACATTTTGCATTTAGGAAAGCTACTGACTTCTGTGTGTTGATTTTGTATCCAGCTACCTTATTGGTTTATTATTTCAAGCAATTTTTCTATGGACCTTTTTGGACTATCTATATCAAGAATCATGTCATCAGACTATAATGATAGCTTCAATTTCTCTTTTACTATTTGTATCCCTTTTATGTCTTTTTCTTGCCTTATTGCCCTGGCTAGAACTTCCAGTACAATGTTAAAGAGTAGTGGGGACAAACTCCCACTATTCTTAACCAAGGCTCAACAGTTTTTTTGTTTCTTTTGTTTTTGTTTTTAAGGAATAAATGGGTCTCAATTTGTAGTATTTCTTTATTCAATTTTCAGAATATGGAGCTTGTTGTTTTGAAAATTTTATGTTTTATCATTTCTTTTTTTAAATTGGGGAAAAGAGAGCGCATTTATCAAGTTCACTCTCCACTGTTCTGGAAGTTTCATTCCTCTATGTTACCTTTGTGATCTCATTCTAGGGTTAGAGAGGAGGGGTGACTTTCAGGGTCGCACAGCTAGGAAAGTGAGATGTTGAACTGGACCCCAGCATCTGGGGACAGAGAACAAGCTTCAAAAGTTGATCACAGAGTTTGCCTCTCCCTCCATCACTTTTTAACTTGCGACCTTTGACAAATCATTTCATTGCACCAGATCTCACTTTCTCTCTTGGTCAAATGGGGGTCAAATAGTACCTGCTGTAGAGGTCTGAAAATGAGATGAATTATGCATAAACTGCTTAGAGCAGTGCTCAGGCTCAAAAGCAAACTAGAAAATGGTTTCCTTGGAAGAAATGGTCAACATTTTACTCACAGAAGTGGTATTCCATGCCTATAGGTTTAATTCTCAATTTCTAAACAACTCAGATGGAATAGCTGATTCCATAAAAATGTGGAACAAAGAAGACATTCCTTATGGTAACCTGGATTCTTGTTTTTTACACCAACAGACTCCTGTTGGTTGCTGGACAATGAGTATTTATGTAGATTCAAATGAAATCACTGATTTGACAGAAACAAGTGATACTTTCATAAGGTTTAATCTAAAAACAATATTAGTGATGGTAATAATAATTGTAATTAAGTGCAAATCACTTCCAAAGTTCTTTTTTGCATATTCCCAGTTATTAATTTCAGCATCTATACTGCCTAGGCAAGGAATGTTATCACCATCTTGCAAGTGAGGAAAATGAGCCAGAATCAGAGATCAGTGCCTGCAGCCCCCCCACTCTCTCCAACATTTGAACCTAAGTTTTATTTTCTGCTAAAGGAGGTTAACAGCATGGGACATCTTTATTAAGCTTGCTATTCTTGGCTACACAGATATCTAGAGGACTATAGAAGTAGATGAAAAAGAGTCTTCAATTATTGAGGCAGCTAGGAGTTTATCAGGACAGTGTAGGGTGGACCTAATCAGTGGATACCTCTGTCTGCATTTTGGGCCAGTGCTCCCGAGTTTTGGCCAGGACAGGGCTGGTGAGGACCAGCTCTTGACATGAAACTAGCTTATTATGTGCAGAATGTGCTTACTATGTGCCAGGTCGAGGTGAAGCCCTCCACATACTCATACTCACTGTCATCTGAGATAGGTGCTAGCATCCATCATCTCCATTTTTTTTTTCCCCTGCAGAGGAATCTATGGCTCCAAGGGAAATGCTTGTCCAAGATCATACAATCTAAGAGTGGTGAAAGTAGGATCTCAACCTAGATGACTCTAAGTCCAGATCCAGATTTTAGCTCCCCCCATCCCAACATAGACTCTGGGTATAACTTCAAGGTACACCCAGAAAAATTGCATTGGCTGTAGGTTTCATCTATTTTTCATCCATCCATCCATCTTACTTCCAGTCAATTTTTATTTTGTTTTCCTCTTGTGCAGAGAGAAAAGATGTTATAGTTTGGATATATTGGTTTTATATATTCTGCTGCCTACAACTCCCCTGGAACATTTTTGGCTAAAATGTAATAAGTGAAACCACTGAATTTTTGGAGGGACATTATGGAATGTTCTTCTAGGAGGTCAGAGGAGGAAACTTACTCCCAGATTATAGTCTTGGACTAGACTTTTAATAAGCACTTTTTTTTTGTCATCTTAGAAAGTTTTCTATGATTCTGATGACCCATGGAATTGAAACTCATCTACTAGATTTCTTCCATTTCATAATATCTTTTGCTTCTTGAGTGTTGCAATTACTTTTCTGACAGTTTTTTCCTGCAGATGGACTTTGTGATTCTCAGCGAAAGGAAGGTCCATGAGGGTGGTATGGGGGCGGAGTGGAGGGGAATTGGCAGTCAGAAGCAGACCAGGCGTGACCTGTGTTTATCTGAGGGTACAGCTCTCCAGCAGGGTTTTTCAGAGCCTGCAGGACTATTTGATAAGAGGAAAATTCCACTCAAAGGCTGGTAACCAAGGCTGCATTCAGGCTTGTCTTGGAGTGAGTTTGTTTCTTCTGATGGGGGTGCTTTCTCTCCCTACTCTTAACCCTCCCAGATCCCTCTTGTTTGGGTCTTCATTCATTCAGTCATCATATTTATTGAGCTCTTATTGTATGCATAGAACTGTAGCAGGTACAGTGGAAGAGTAAGAGATGGATTATGTACCATCTCTCCCTCCATAATCCATGTCAGGCACACAAGGTTAATGGCCATGTCATTTATTCAGCAAATATTTGTGAGAGGGAGACAGTTGCTGGCAAGTACAATGAAAGGACAGAGTACTGAGGAAGCTGTCACAGGGGACTTTAGTGACATGGTGGGTGAGTGTTCCAGAATCCCGGGGTTCTTGGGAACCATCCGGGCATGCAAAGCAGTTCAGGACATAGATATTGCCACATGGCCCATGGAGCTTAGTGCATATCTGGCTCTGTTCATGCAACCTTATGACCTCGGAGAGATGCCTTCATTTAGCTGTTTTTTCCTCTTAGACATACTCATCATGGAATCTGGCATTTCAAGTATTTTATTTTATTATTATATTTGGAGACTAGATCTTGCTATGTTGCCTGGGGTACTGCAGATTCAAGTTGCCTGGGGTACCAGGGGCTTGAGTGATCCCCAGCCTCAGCCTCCCAGGTAGCTGGGATTACAGTCTCCTACCATGGTACCCAGCTGCTTTTTCAAGACTAGGTCTCGTTATGTTGCCCAGGGTAGACTCGAAACCATGAACTCAAGCGATCCCAAGCCTCTTGCCTCCCAGTGCTTGGACAACAGGCATGCACCACCACACCCAGCTTTATTTATTTTTTGATAAACTTCCCTTTTAATAGGGCAACTCAGCCATTTTTACCTCTGAGTTTAGGACAGAGAAAATACACACACCCCGAGCTCAGCGTTGCCTGTAAGACCGGCAGTGACCTCAAGCATTTTAAAGCTTCAGCTAAGCACACTCAGATGCTGGGCCACCCTCACTGCTATTGGCATCTGAACTCTCTGTTTCCTGCAAAACAGGAGCTCCATACCCATTAAACACTGACTCCACCTCCCTCTGCCTGTTCACCGCCACCACCACCCACCCCACGCTCAGCCTCTGTGCGTTTGACCACAGGAGGTTCCTGTTTAAGTGGCGTCAGACAGTGGTTGTCTTTTTGTGACTGGCAAATTCTCTGAGTATGGCATCCTCAGCGTTCATCGTGTGGTAGCGTGTCTCTGGAATTCGTCCCCTTCTCAAGCTGATTCGCCTTCAGTGTGTGTGTGTCCATTCTGTTCATTCCTCCATTGCTGGACACTTTTGGCTGCTTTGGGTGAATAGCGCGACTGTGGGTGTGTGGTACACTGCATTCTCAGGTCCCTGCTTTCAGTTTTCTTGGGTTTGTGGCTGCAGCATCTGTTGATTCTATGTTGGATGTTTTGAGGAACCACCGCACTCTTCCACAGCAGACACATTTTGTGGCTTTGATTTTCTCCTCTATAAAATGGGCAGGACTCTACGAGGGCCCCCTTACCTCTGGGGTTGCTATGAACATGAAAGTAGATGTTGTTCGTGATGTTCCCAGCAAAGTGAATGACACACAGTTCCCAGCAGAGTGAATGACACACAGTAGGTACTCAGAATGTGCTCCCCTTCTACACTCACCAAGGCGAGGTCGAACTCTGTGCACCGCAGCTCACCGATGTAGCACAGCTCTCCTCTTCTGAACACATCCATTGACTGTTCAACCAGCCTCCCTCTCTGCTCCTCTGAATTTCTTTTCTTCCCAGGCGGTGGAAGAGCTTCTGCATACCCTGGATTTGGAGAAGGCAGCAGTGGCCGTGGGGCACAGTCAGGTGAGTAAGCTTTCTTAGAACATTCTTCACAATCACAGCAAGGACTCTGAGAGACCTGGTTCTTGTCCTGCCTCAATTGTCCATCACTTCTGTGTGTCTCCTTTTCAGTAAGTCCAAAACAGGGATGATGATTTTTCCACCCTGTTACAAAGTTGTGAGGATGAAATGTTGCAGTGCGGAAGAAATAACATTGGGAAATAGCATGTAGTACACTCCCAGGGGCCCTGAGGTCTGGAAGAATTAAAAGCCTGGACTTCGCTATGCCTCTCCCCTCTCTGAGCCCCAGAAAGAGCCACCATGAAATTTGGGAAGAAGCACTTCTCTTCCCCTCAGGCCTTGTAACTTTTGCTTTGCAATCAACTGAAACACAGCAATGGTCCTAGCTGATTAGCAGCAGTAACTGAAAAGCAAGAGAGGGCTTGATGAGAAGCCACACCATTTTAGAGTTGAGAGAAATAGCTTGTTCCAAACTGGTGTTGAGCCAAAAGCTCTCCCAGAAATGTTTACACATTTAGAGGAGAGTTCCACAGAGCCTTCATATGTTCATACAGCCTGTAAATATTCAGGAGGGGAAGCTCAATATTTAGGCCTTTCCAAACTGTTTGGCCATGGGACTCTCACCCTCTGATTATTGTGGAAGACCGGCTGCCATCTCCTAGAACAAACATTTTGTGCATTATAATTCAAGAAATGGAGAATGGAAATTGTCACCTCAAATACTAGGTGGTGGACAGGGGGGAAAGGACACAGCTTGGAAATACAAACAGGAGAGAGAATAGACCAGAGGAGAAATGGCTCTTTATAGCGCTCCAGTTACCTGCTGACTGAATTATGTCACTCAATAAGCCTTTGTTCATCACCTCCCTCTTGCAGGCGCCATATGAGGTGCTAGACAAGGTCCCTGATTTCCTGAAGCCTGTTTCTCACTACTGGTGCTTCTTGGATTCCCAAGTAGCCTGCCTTGTCCCCCTCTTGCCTTGCAGTCATTGACACCAGACACTGCCCCAGAGACACGCTAGCCTCACCCCATGGCCCTCTTGGTTCTGCTAACGTGTGGCCGAAGCTGTTAGTCTACCATGCTCTCAGCCTGACTGATCCTGCTGAGAATGCACAGTGGCTGGAAATCTGCATATTGTCTCAATAAAGGGAATAAACCAGTTGTTTTTTGGATTTCCACCATGGGGTGCTAAAGGCAACTCCGCATGTCAGTCCTTTTCTTCTCTTACGATCTCCTTTGAGATAATTAGTCACCTTTGGATGAGGAAGCTGCCTCTCTGGAGGTACTAAGCTCCTTTTCAAGACCCTGAGGTACTGAGGAACATAAGTTCAGTCCCTGAAAACCTGTAGTGATCCAAATCCCAGATTTGTTTCAATATACTGTGGGTGCCATTATTTATGAATGGAACATATTGCACATCTGTTCCTGAATCAGAGAAACTGTTTTTCATTTCCAAGAACTTCACCCTGCTTGACCAGCCCTTCGGAATATGTGGTCCCTGGACTGACAGCATCTCTTGTCACCTGAGAACTTGCTAAATTGCCAGTTCTCACGTGTCACCCCAGACCCAGTGAGGTGGAAACTGAGGACGGGACCCAGTTTACCTGGGTTATACCAGCTCCTTGAGGGGTTCTCAGTGCGTGCTTGTGAACCGCTGATCTAGCCAGTCACTCATCAATTTCATGAATACATAAAAGACCCTTGAGCCCAGCAACTCTTGGAGATCAAAGAAGAAGAGAAGATTTGTTGGTCTTTGTACTACCTTCACAGTGGCTCAGGCAAGAAGTCTATAAGTCAGATCACCACAGTAATGAAACACTATTATTACTAAATAATAGCTGATATTCACTGGGAGACTGTCAAGAGCGGGTCAAGGTCAATGTAGCCTTTTGAAAACCAGACTAGACAGTGAGTGTTCTGAGGTCTTTAAAGGTAGCTGTAACTCTTCTGCCCTGCTGGGCAGGGCCCTCAAAAGGGAGCAGGCTATGACATGGAGAAGGGGACACCCACACATCCTCCTCCTGACAGTGTGACTCTGGAGTCAGTAATTTTCCCTCTCTGAGCCTCACTCCCTTCATCTGTAAAATGGATGTGGGCCATCATGCCAAGCTGCCTGTAGGTATCAGTCAATTTCCATTTAACAGGGCTTGGCTGTCATTACGCATTGAATGCACTTGTCAGCAGGGCCAAGATGCTTATCAAATGAACAACATTTTAATGCTGAAAGAACTAAACTCTGCTAGTCTGGAAAATTGCTATGAGGAGCTAATTCCTCAGCAGTACCGGGCGTGGGAGCTATTGCCCTGTCAGATATTTAAGCCTTGGACACTTCAACATTTTTAAAGGGAAAACAGCTTGCATTGTAGTGGCCCCCACAGATGCCTTAAAGATGGGGATGTCAGGATGTTACACTCTGTTTGGGCCTGATAAGCAGCTAGACCCATGAAAGGTGAATAATTTAGATTTTTCTTTGTGATTTTGAGCCCTGGTGCCTTATCAAGGCCTGTGCTCAGGGCCATGACATTTATGAGAAAGGTGGGATTCCACACATATTGGCCTTCTGGTTGGCAATGTGCTCTTAAAAGGAGAAAAAAAATCAAGATAAGATTCTGCAGAGGCGATGACTTATTCCCATTCTGTATATGGTCGTTTCCAATTATCTTTTTAATGAAAGCTTCATACTTAATCAATAGTGGTTTTGGCAGCAGCCGCCGCCTTTTGTAATATACGAACTAGTGCTGTCATCACTTTGATCATTGATTTTTTTTTAATAGCAGCTTTTGGGACTCAGTAGCTTGTGAAATTAATACAGTCATTATTGAGGCAATCTGATAGGTAATGAGTCAATCGTGTCTTTATTTCAATGAGGCTAATTGTCTCTGTGGCCCTGGTGGATAGGAAGTGTTCTCTAAAGCAACGGAGGGTTGCAAAACCAAGTTAGCACCGATTGGGTGTGCTAATTTTCATTTTCCCATCAAGAAAGGGTTTGCCTAGGGATTGGTGGGGGGTGTGGGGAAATCACCATCACAGAAAATAGATTTAGAGGGATGGAGAATCGATTGAGACCCTTTGTTCGACCTGGAATCAAATTGCAATTCAGCCTCAAATTTCAGGTGTTCAGCTCCTAATGAATGAGAAAATAACACCTCTTGTTGACAGTGAGGATGAAGTATAGGAGATGAGTGCCAACTTTGGGTTTCAAGTCATAGCTTTGCTGACCATCGGCAACCTGACCTTGAGTCCAGCACATGAACCCCCCTGAGCTGCTGCCCCCCCCAGAGGGCTGCCTTGGGTCTTAACAGGAGACATGGGAGGAAGAGCTTTGAAAAACGCAGATGCCACACCTATTCTAATGATGTTCAGTGACAATTGTCTTCTTGTCAGGAGTCAAAATGAGGGAAGTAAATTCTGCTGTTGCTACCTGCTAGTGGAGGATCATGGGGAAATGCTCTTTTTAACTGTCATTTTTCCCTCCATAAATGGGATCATCATGAGAACCATGTGGGTATGGATGTGTCCCCTGATTTGCATGAATATCAAAATATGCAGAGTAATCAGAAGGCAGTAAGGGGTCCTGAACATGTGAGACCTTCATTGGTGATATCCCCAGTGATGGGACAACATCAGTAAGCAGAGCTGTCCTGTGCCTCCAGAGAAAACCAGCATCTCTGGGGCAGTAAGCCACACCTCAGGACCACGGGTAGAAATAAGCAGCCTCTGAAAAGTCACCCCTCCCTCCTGTCACCGATGCAGAGTGTCCTTGATGAGGTGAGAAAATGCTGCACCAAACTGTCTTGCTAGGGGCTGGAGCAGGCCCGGCCCCAGAGCATGAGCCTCTGGGGGAAAATCCTTTCCCTGCAGTGGATTTGAAGGCAGCATTGCGGGGTGCCAAGGAGGCATTGATCACTTTGCCTCAGAACCCTTCATCTATTATTGATGAGCCATGGACTGGAAAGTGTGGGCCACATGCTGTTTCCTGCTAGATGCCTGAGCACCCTCTCTGAGGGGCACAAGCCTGGCCCCCTCCTCAATTACACCCCTACCTCTCCTCAAAAGGTTTTCTAGGTACCCTTCCTCTCAGATTGTCAGCAACTTTTCCCAAAGACTGCACATTCCCAGGCCTGACACCAAATCCACAGACCTGGCCTTGATTGGGGCAAGACCCGGGAACCTGCATTTGCCACCCTGCCTGGATGCTTCTTATACATGCAGACAATTCGGAAAGTGTGTCTAGTGGTCATTCTCAAACTAATGTGTGCACGAGGCCCCTGGGGATCATGTTAATATGCCAATTCTGATTCAGCAGGTCTGTCGGGAAGACCAGGCTCCCTGCACTGCTGCTGGACCACACTCTGCATACCCAAGAGGCCAGGGGGAGAAAGAGGGGCCATCAGGACACAGTTTAGGACCTCAGTAAAGGGCAACTGTGGACAGGTGCAAGAGAACTAGGATCTGAGTGGCAGCTGCCTCCTGTTGCAGACAGCCTGACTCCATGGGGAAGTGACCCGCAGCTTTCTCTCCTTCCAGGTTTTCCTCAAAGCAGGGGTGGTCTCCAGACTTGAGAAGCAGCGAGAGAAGCTGGTGTCTCACAGCATCGTTTTATTCCAGGCGGCCTGCAGGGGCTTTCTGTCTCGCCAGGAATTCAAGAAACTGAAGGTATGAGGCCTGTGTGCCCGGAGAACCCGGCAGAAACATGAGCTCTGAAAGAGGCAACCGTGCCGGCCAAGGCACTCTCATCCTAGCTCCCTACACTCAGGGGAAGTGTACAAAAGTGCACAGAGCCCCAGCAGACACTGCAGATGCAGGTCCAAGGAATCTGTCTCCTCTGAGGGTATAAGCACTGCCACTTCGCATACCCAGCCCGAATGGTGAAACTTTAAGCAACACTGCAAGACACAATTGAAATTGGATGAAATTGGAGGCTTTTTAAACTTGTAACTCAAATCAACTCTCTAACACGACACCCAGGGGAGTGGGCACCCCCAAATCATGATGGCTGTTTTTTGGAGTGGCCATCAAATCACCATTGATGCCTGCTGATCTAGATGTCCATGCAGTTGTCCAAGTTCTCCTGGGTTGGTCCATAGTTTCAACCTTTACGGTCCCTGGAGAACTTGACTTTCAGGGGTCTCCAGACAGAATGTGTGTAGGGCTCAGTTCTGGGACTGACCTGAGTCCAAGGGCAAGTTCAGAGTCCACAGCTGTGAACCCCTTAGGGCCACCATTTTTAGACATCTCTGAGATCAGAGTTCCTTTGAGTCTGCACAGCATTGGGAAGACAGCAAGGCTCTGGAGACAAACAAGACCTGTGTTTAAATCCTACCCTCTTGGCTTAGTAGCTGGCTGAAAGTGAGAATCTATACTTGGTACAGGACCTGGCTATTATTAAGCCCCACTGCTAGTTTGGAGTCTTATTACACGTGCCTCCAGTATATATGAATCTGTGCACTTGAATGTCCGTACTTGGCAAAGCTAAGAAATGGCAAGAGCTTTGATGTTTCTAGTCTTACCGGCAATCCCAATGGCCCACCACACTCAAGAGCATAAGCCTCGGATGACTTGCAAAAGAAGTGAAGCCTGAGTGCTGTCTGCCACCAGACTGCAGGATTCGGTCCCAGCTCTTTTGCTGAGAAGCTGTGTGACATGGGACACTTGACTTTACCTTTCTGTCCACTGGTGTCCTATAAATAAAATGGTACTAAATAACACCTACTTCACAGGGTTGTTTAGAGGGTGAGGCAGAAGATACTCAGGGTAGTGCCTGGCATGCAGGAAGTATCATAGCATAAAAGTGTTGGCCATTATGATGGTGGTAAGAGGAAAGGGTCTCCTGGCCTCTTAGTTAGCATGATTCCCACTTATGATAAGGCTGATTGATTGCAGTGGTTCTCAAAGTGCGGTTCCGTGGACCAGGAGCAGATCCATAACCTGGGGATTGGTTAGCAGTGAACATTCTTGGCCCCACCAGAACCTTGAAGGTAGAGCCTGCCCATCTGTGTTTTAATAAGCCCTCCAGAAGAACTCTGATTTACACTCAAACTTGAGAAGCATGGAATTTAAATACACTAAAAGTAGCATCTACCCCATAAATACCAACTAGCAACATAATCTTGGCCCTTGTCTCTTGTGAGCAGTTGCAGGTATTTGCACAGTTTTCATCTTGCACAGTGACTTGACCTTGACCTTAATCACATAGGTTGTGACCTTGTTATGCTGTATTTTCTACTCCTTGGTCTATTATTATTCTGTCTTGCATGATCACGTCACTGTGTACAATGCCTGATGCCAAGAGCCTGACTCCAGGAGGGAGAAATCTTTGCCTTACCTAAGCCTTCCACCGGGACTTAAGCCCATTTCCTTCACCCCTTTGCTACCCTCTGCCTCTTCTCATCCCCCACTAAGTTGGGAAGGACCCCTCAATTCTCCACTTTCCCTCCCCTACAGATTCGCCGACTGGCCACCCAGTGCATCCAGAAGAACATGGCTGTGTTCCTGGCAGTCAAGGACTGGCCGTGGTGGCAGCTTCTTGGTTCCCTTCGGCCCCTGCTGAGTGCCACCATCGGAGATGAGCAACTCCATGCCAAGGAGGTCAGTCCATGTGGCAGCCAAGCTACCAAGTGACTACTGCAGTCACCACCCCCATCTTTATGTTTTCATGTAGAACCAGTGTCTCCATCCCTAGAAATTCTCAGTCTAGGAGTGTTTCACCCTACCCTTCCTTCCCCCTTCCAGATATCACTTCTCTATTCCCATCAGTAGAGAGCACCCTCATTCTGCACCCAGCTCGTCTTCAGGCTGGGTGCTGGTCAGACACTGTTACTATCTTTAGGGAATGTGGACACTTACTGCTTCTCCCAGAAAGATTCAATGGTGAAACCACCGAATCCTTTATCTCCTGTCTCTCAGCGAGCATTCCTACTCTACCCTTTCTATTCTGCTGACACCTCTGTAGACCGGTTGGTGTCCACCATTTTTGATTGGTTCCTGGTCTATCCTGCCTATTACTTCTGTTTTTTTAGAGACCAGGTCTTGCTATGTTGTCTGGGGTAGTCCTGAACCTGTGGACTCAAGTGATCCCTAGCATCAGCCTCCCAGGTAACTGGGATTACAGGCGCACACCACCACAGTCAGCTATTTTTTAGAGACTAGGTCTCACTATGTTGCCTGGGATAGTCTTGAACCCATGGACTCAAGCGATCCCTGGTCTCAGCTTCCCAGCCCTGGGATTACAGGCACATGCCACTGTGCCCAGCTTGCCTGTTATGTCTTTCGCAAAAATTAGCAAGTGCACAGTTCCTTTCTTTCTTACACACATGGTGGCATGCTATATATACTCTTCTGCAACTTGCAATTTCCACTTAAATATGTATTTTGAGACTCCTGCCACATACATTTTTATGGAAATCTCCCTTGTTCTCTCCTCATGGCCACAGACGGTGGTATCCCATAATTTTCCACCAGCCTTCAGTGTGGATGGCACTGACATGGTTCCTAATTACGGTGTTGTAAGCATAGCATTGGCATGAAGTAGCACTCCAGGAGAATGGAGAACACACCTAGTCTCAGGTTCAGCAGTGGGCCCTGTTCTAAGGATTTGCACTCACCCCTAGACTGGACTGGTATGGGCCAGATGCGCATGACAGAGATGTTGGTATTTGAAAATGGTGAAAGAAAAAGTCTGTTGTAGGGACTTACTTACCATCTGGGCACCATCCCAAAGAGGCAGGCTGAACTGCCTATGCTCTCCCCAGCCCCTTCAAACACAGGTGAAGCCTGCACCTCTCATCCTGATGGGCTTTTGGTAAGGTCTTTGTTTTTGTAGGAGGAGCTTACCACATTGAGACAGAAGCTAGAAAAATCAGAGAAGTCACGGAATGAACTCCGACAGAGCGCAGACCTTCTAGAGAGCAAGGTATGCCTAGTTCTCCCAGGTGGGGCCCCTGGGTGGAGAGGGGTCTGCACCAGCAAGAGGATGACAGGCTTCGTGCTGTGCATGCACTTTGCCAACCCCAGAATAACCCTGGATGGTGCATCTGTCATTGTCTGGACTCTGCAGAGGAAGAAGCAGAGGCTCTGGACTATCAGATATCTTCCTGAGGTCAGACGGCCAGCAAGTATAGTACTGAGATCAAACTTAAGTTCTCTGGCTCCAAAGGGAAGTCTTTCTCAAATAAGTCACAAATCATAAGGAAAAAGGAGGGGGGGCCACACAGTATTAAAGCCATCAACTTCTGCTTATCAAGGTATAAAATGAAGACAACACCACACTTTGGGAGGTGAAATTTGAAACAAATATAATTGGCTAAGAGTATTCAGACTACATAATGAATTTTCTTAAATAAACTGATTGAAAGAACTCCATAGAAACAAAACAAAACATAACAAAAACAAAAATCAAAAAGTAGGGATGGCAGTATCCAGGAGGAAACTCTTGCCTAGGAGTTCAGATGTTCAGGGATTCCAACTGGCCAATAAACATGTGAAAAGTTGGTCAGCCTCAGGAGCAGTCAGGAAGTGCAGATCAGCCCCACACTAGGTGCTGTTTTATGCTTTCAATCAGCGAAATTGAAAAGTCTGACCAGGATGTGTAGGTGCGGGTGGATGCATCTCAGCACAAGAAGGTTGAAGCTCTCTGTGCCTTGGGCTCCACTTCCAGTGAGTCTCTCCCATGCATTTGTGAAAAGACATCACATTTAGCAGTTGCGTTGTCAAGTGGGACTCTATTGAGAGATTGGAGGAACACGTTTTATTATATTATAAATCGAGTGACCAAAAGTGAAAATGAGTGAAGAGCTGAGCCAGCGATGGTGGTGGGCCCAAAGCATGTTCCAGCCTGTTTTTTCATAAAGTTTTATTGGCACGTAGCCATGCCCATTCATTCTTTCCTGTTTAATGTCTGTTTGCTCTCAGGCTGCAGTGGGAAAGTTGAGGCTATATAGCCTGCAAGGATTAAATATATATTATCTGACTCTGTATAGGAAAAATTTCCTAGAAATGCATGTAGCCACATGGGTCACCCTCAAAAACATAATTTTGAAGGGTGAGTTACAAAAGGCTACCTAAAATAGCACAAATTCCCCCTTTGAATGTGTAGAACAATGTTGTATATTGATTGGGGCAGGTAACTAAATAGTTACAGTATGAAGATCTTCATGGGAATAACACCAACTATACTATAGTTCTTATCTCTGGGGGGGGGCAGAGTGCCCCCCTTCCAAGGCTGGTGCATGTAAAGGGAGGGTGGGGACCATGGCACACCCCCACTTTTATGGAGATCCTGCTGTTACAATGTCAAGAGTTTCAGCAAGGTAAACATAATTTTAATGCAAAAGTTTTAAAATGTAAATTCATGCCAAAAATTTGTGATGAGCAAAACTTTGAAATTTTAAATAATTTCAAAATTTGTAGGCCAGGATTAGGACAAGGCAAATGAGATGGGGTGGGATCCTGTTTTATTTAAAATTTGGTTATTTTATTCATTATGCATTTGGGGCCTTCATTTTGACATTCTTAAATAGTGCATGAAAGTTTTATTTACCTTGATTTCTGAGTTTTTGGGTATTCCCTTAAATTTCCCATCCCCGGTGGGTACTTTGCTCACCTTGTCTGTAGTTTTAGCTGAAGTGTTTCCTATGAAGTCTTAGGTCCTTTCCAGATTTCTGTGGATGTTCAAATTTATTTACCTATTCAACAAATTTGTGTGAGCATCTCCCAAGTGTTAGGCATTTGACAAGCCTCTTTAGAAACAGCCAGAGAAGAAACAAAATCCCTTAATAGACCACATGCAAATAAACAAGCAAACTAATTTCAAATTGTAACTGCAGATATATTAAGTGAAAGGAAGAAACCATGAAAGTGGGTAGAGGCTGGTTATTTTTGCCTAAGTGGTTGGGGAAGGCTTCCCTGAGTTGAAAGATTTGATTCCAGATCAGACTAATTTGAAGTAGCTGTCTATGTGCAGTTTGGGAGAAGAGTAGCAATGGTAAGTGCAGGGGTCCTGGGGCAACATAGGATGGTTTTTTAGTCCAAAGAGTTCTACACACAACAGGTATTTTTATTGCTAATGACATTGCTCAGTTTGGTTAATGGATAATGTGACTTTAATTAGATTCATGAACAAACTAACAGAACACCTCCTTCTTCCTACACTGATGGCCAGAGGAGCTTGGGTGTGTAGGCTCACATGGGCATGCAGAATGAAGTTGGGGTGGGAACTGTCTTTCTTTCACCACTTGTTACTACCCAGTGTGATTGTGTTCACTCTCCCCAAGCAGGCTCTCAGTCTGCTTACTCCATGCTCTCTCCCAGGAACAAGGGAGGGCAGGGCTCCAGGAAGGGACTGTCACATTCCTTCAGAGTCTCATCAAGCTGGTGGGGAAGCTGCATTCTGTGCTGGTGCCCCCTCTTCTGCAAAAGACTGTAAGGAGGTGAGGAAATAACACACACATGCCCAGTGTTCTCATTTGAGGCTCCAGAGAGCAAGCAGTCTGACCTTTCTTGCTGGAAGTGGCAGTGAATAGAGACACAGAAGCAAAAAAGCATGGAGCTGAGGGTTGGTTGGAAATGTAGGTGACTTCCCTATAGAAATTCCTTCCCGCTGAGCTGGCACTTGATATAGCAATTCATCACAAACTGTCGGGTTGAACTAGAAGGTTTGCAATGCATTCGTGTACTGGGAGACTTAGGAAGCATATAGAGCTACACTTTATGGGACATCTAGATGAGGTAGGGCAGCAACCAGGCATCTGAGGCCTGAACGGAACAAATAAGTGTTGGTACCTGTAGAATATTCTGTTTAGGCTCGGTGAGTCTTTGTGTGACACATGGTTACAAAGTGATGTTCTGGGCCTTGAAAACAATAAGACAGGCTGGCTCCTCTGAGCACAGGAATGAACTGCCATTGCTCAGAGGGAAATGGAGGGAGTGTACCCACCCACCCAGTTGACCTGGAAACAAACATACCCCAAGCTCTAGCACCTCTACCAGCCCTTGCAAACTCCCTGCCACATGCAGGAAAGGTCCCTTGCCCTGACAGTCTGAAGGAGAGAAAAACCCAGGTGAAAGAAGGGAAACCCACCAGCCAGAAAGCCCCACCAGTCCATTACCGCTTCTGATTGCATGAGAGCACCATCAGTTGCAAAAGCCAACAGGTAGTTTTGTTAACCACAGCAACTCGAGCATAAGGAAGAATCATCCATGACCTGGTAATAAGAAACTTTAGTAACCATGTCAGCCAATACAAGTGCTGTAGTGGTTCAACACATAGAACAAGCCCAAAAATAACAACAGGAAGGAAGAAAATGCAAATGTTCAAGCAAGCCTTTTAGAAAATAATGTATCACCAAAAGAAAGATAGCCCCCAGAACCAGATAAGGATGACAGAAGAAATGAGAAGAAATGCTCTACCTGTCAGATAAA
Organism: Uropsilus gracilis; assembly: GCA_004024945.1. NCBI lineage: Eukaryota > Metazoa > Chordata > Mammalia > Eulipotyphla > Talpidae > Uropsilus > Uropsilus gracilis. The sequence goes on from PVHY01000593.1 coordinate 87,313, forward strand.
GAATTCAAACTCATCATAATAAAAATAACCCAGAGAATTAAGAGAAATTGTAGAAAAACTAAAAAAGAAAAAATCATTATGAGTAACATAATCAATGAACAGAAGAACAAATCTGAATGCTTAAGAACTATAGGAATGACAGGAAACTCAGGACATAAAAAGAGCAATCAATAGAGAAGCTTAAAAATGCTGGGTAAAGCCATGAAAATGGAATAGATGAAATGGACAAATGAATCAGTACTCTCGAATATACAAAAATAAAAAGAATCAATAGAGAAAAAGAGAGAAATACAAAGGAAGAAGAATAAAGAACAACTCAACAGAATTATCAGAAACAACAAAGAAAGGAAATATAAGAGTCATAGGTATCCCAGAAGAAGAGAAAGTCATGGGAAATGAAAAGCTATTTAAGGAAATAATTGAGGAGAACTTCCTAAACCAAAAAAAGAAAGTAGACATACAGGAAGCTAGAAGTGTTACCAGGTAGTTGAGGTTTTCTAACTTAAACTCAGATCCTCTGCCTTTTCTCCCAGGCAGGTTCAAATCCTAGACTTCCTGCAGAGAAATGCCTTCACAGACAACCTTGCATTTTCACTGATTCCTTTCTTTATGTTATGCAAATATTAGCCACCAGCTTCCTTTAGTTCCCAGCCCTACTGCAGAGAGAAAGAAAAAAAAGTTAGAACTTCATTTGGAGCTCACAGCCCCTTGCCCTTCAATGTAACCCTTACAACTCCTGCAGCCTAAAGACATTCAAATTGGTGGTTTCTTTCCACCATCCCCAGTCCTCTCACTAAAATTCCAAGCCAAAACAACTAGTTTATTACTAAACAAAGTGAATTCCTATTTACTACAGAAACATATAATTAAAACTCCAACTGCTTCAACACTGTCCAAAACCTTTCCCAACATTGCCCAAAATCCTTCCCCCAGATTGTCCAAAACCCTCAGTTCTTTAGTCCTGTTAACAACCACTTGTCCAGTCCTTCAGAGTTCATTCACACTTGCTCGGGAGTAGACATCTTTCTTTAGCTGCTCCAGCTTCTCCTTGTCCTCCTCCAGAGAGTAGGAAAAAACTCCATAATACAGGAACCAGCAACGTTCATTTTCTTCTCAGGCCTGGCTTACATGGCCTCTCCAGAAACATCCAAATCAAATTCAGCAAGACTAACTCCAACAAGGAGTTCAAATCTTCAACCTCTTTAGCTTTCAGCAAGCACATTCAGCTTAGGCTTACTAAAAACCATGTTACTGAGACAGGGTGAAAAGAAAAAAATAAGACTTTTTGATGTTAACTTTAAACACATCTGCCTGCTTCTCTCTACGAAGCAGGCTACTAGTAGTTCCTTAGCATTTGACTTTAACTTGAACTAGACATACCTATGCCTGCTTCTCTCTCTAGGAAGCAGGCTACAAACTGTTCATTAGCATTTTCACTGTTCACCTTCACCATTGGTATGCAAAAATCAGCTACCAGCTTCTCTCAGCTCTCTTCTCCTCTTTCAGACCTAAAAAGAAAAACTTAGAAACACAGTTTAAACTTTAAACTAGTTTGCCTCAATATACCCTCTTTTAAACTCTCGTGGGTTCTTTCCACCATCCCCAGCCTTCTCAACCAAAATACCAAGTCAAAGCAAGACTATCAGTGCAGACTAATTTATTTCTAACAAAGCAATTTCCTAATTACTACAAAAGAAACATGTAAGTAAAACTCTGATTACTTTAACATTGCCCCAAACCTTTCTCAACATTGTCCAAAGTCCTTTCCCAGATTGCCTAAAAATCCTCAGTCTCTCAGTCCTGATCATCTCACCAAAATCAGCCAGTTAGAGTTCATCTCCAGATGCTTGAAGACCTCTTCCTTTGGCGTGCTCCTTCTCTTCCATGCCGTCTTCTCCTTGTTGTCTTCCTCCAGGTAGTAGAAGAAACTTCACGGTACTGGACCCAGCAAAGTTCACTTTCTTTTCAGGCCTTACTTTTGCATGGCCTCTCACAGACACAAGTAAAACTCAGCAAAACAAACTCCAACCCAGAGTTCAAATCTGCAAACTTCTTAACTGCCGTTAGCACACATGCAGCTAGCCTGGGTCAGCCAAGGGCTGCAGGCCCCAGGTCTTGGCCACATGGCCAAGGTCACATGGTTCACATCTCCATCCTACAAAATAGCCAAAACCAAACCTGAATCTCAATCTCCATTCCCATCTTCCTCCTTTTCTTCCCTCTCTTTGTTTCAAACTTCTTTATATATTCTTCCTGTTTTCCTGCCTTCCAGGAACAGCTCCTGAATTATTACATTACAAAGTAAAAACCTGTTTCACTTCTTCCTCCCCTTGTATCTTTCTGAAAGGAAATTCTAATTAAGGCCATTCTCACATTTTAGCATACCTTCCTTGAAATCTGCAATCTTAAACAGGAGACAATGTCACCCGGGAGGGGGGGATTAGTACCCCCTATCTTTACCAGCCCAGGCCAAAAGCCTGGGCCTGAGGCCCCCCTCATGACCTCAGATCCTCCATCTTTCCTTCCCAAAGTGACTGAATTCAAAATGACTGATTTCAAAATGACTGATCCCCTTCTTTGTTATCAACCAATATTTATATCTTCAAATTTTGTTTCCTGCCTTCTGGGAACAGTTCTGTGAGTTATCATATTACAAAGAAAAAACCTGTTTTCTTTCTTCCTCCCCCTTGTATCTTTCTGAAAGGAAATTCTAATCAAGGCCATTCTCACATTTTAGCAGGTCCTCCTTAAAATTTGCAATCCTAAAGCACCTATCAGAAGGACACCAAACTACCTTACTGAAAGGAAAACCACAGCAAGCAACATAATAGTAAAACTACCAAGAATCTAAGACAAAGAAAAAATAATGAAACTGACTAGAGAAAGGAAACAGATGACATAAAAAGGAAAATCATTAGGCTAATATAAGAGTTCTTTGAGGAGACACTTCAAGCAAGAGGAGATTGAAGTCACATATTCAAAAAACTCCAAGATAAAAAATTTCTGTCAAAAATAGTCTACCCTGTGAAGATCTTGCTTTATGAAGGAAAAATAAGAACCAGGCAAACACAATTTTCAGAAATTCATTTCTACCAGACCTCCTTTCCAAGAAGTTTTATGAGCAGCCTTAAGAGCTGAACCAACAGAAGGAAGAACAAGAAGAATAGAACAAGGTAGTAAATAGAATTGCAAAAGAACCATCTAAAAGACAACTTCAGAAAGACAACTTCAAAAGACAACTTCTCAAATATCAATAATTATCCTAAACATTAATGGTTTAAACTCACCAATTAAAAAACTACAGTAGCACATTGGATCAAAAACCAGAATTTATCCTTCTGCTGCCTCCAGGAAACACACTTGAACTCCAAAGATAAGCAGACTGATAGTAAAGTTCTGGAAAAGAATGCTACAAGCAAATGGCTTCTCCCCCAAAAGGCATATTTATAGCAGATAAAGCAGAATTTAATCTAAAAAAGGTGACGAGACAATGAAGGACATGAATGCACTTTTTTTTTTTCAAATGCACATGGAACATTCCCCAAAATCAACAACATATCGGTACAAGACAAACATCAATAAATACACAAAGATTAAAATAATACCAACTATTTTCTCTGACCATAGAGGCATTAAACTAAAAAGCACCACTGAGAAGAAAGCAAGGAGATTGCCTTCTACATGGGGACTGAACAACATGCTACTGAGAGGTCACTGGGTAAATGAGGAAATCAAAGAAGATATTAAAACTTGTGTGGAGACAGATGACAAAGATGACACAGCATTCCAGAATGTATGGAATGCTCCAAAAACAATATTAAGAGGAAAGTATATAGCAATATAGGTCCATATCAAAAAGCAAGAACTGACCCAAAGAGGTAGCTTAATCTTCCAATGTGAAGAACTACAAAATGAACAACAGCAACAAAAAAAATCCAAAACCTAACAGAAGACAGGAAATAATTATTAAGCAGAAATAAATGAAATAGAAAAAATAATACCATTCAAAAGATCAGCAAAACTAAAAGCTGGTTCTTTGAAAAAAAAATAATAAAATGATAAACTCCTAGCAAGGTTCCCAAGGAAGGGAGAAAATTCAAATAAGCATGTTCATAAACAAAAGAGGAGAAATTACAACAGACACAGCAGAAATCCAGAAAATACAGACTACTATGAACATTTATATGCAAATAAGTACAACAACCTGAATCAGATGGACAAATTTCTAGAACTATAAAATCATCAACGCTGAACAAAGAGGAAATAGAGAGCTTAAACAAATCAATTACAAGTAGTGAAATCGAAGTAGTCATCAAAATTCTTCCTAAAAAGAAGAGCCCAGGATCAGATCGTTTCACAAACAAGTTCTACCAAATTTTCAAAGATGAAATGACACCTGTATTCCAAAACTCTTTTAAAAAAATCAAGAAAGAAAATTACTGAATACATTTTTTGAAGCAAATGTTACACTAATACAAAAACCAAGTATAGATAATACAAAGGAAGAACTATAGACAATCTCCCTGATAAACGCAGATGCAAAAATCCCAAATAAAATCTTGGCAAAACGAATCCAACAATGCATCAAAGAAGTTTTACACCATGACCGGGTAGGATTTATCCTAGGGCCCAAGGATGGTTCAACACCCAAAAATCAATTAACACAATCCATCACACATCAACAAGGAGAAAACTAAAAACCATATGATCATATCGATAAACGCAGAGAAAGTATTTGATAAGGTCCAGCATCCATTCATGATGAAGGCCTTGGAAAACTCAGGATAAAGGGGACATATCTTAACATGATAAAAGTCATATATGACAAACCCACAGCAAATATCATCCTTAATGGTGACAAACTGAAATCATTTCCACTAAGATTTGGAACAAGGATGCCTGTTCTCATCACTGCTTTTCAACATAGTACTGGAAGTTCTAGCTGGGCAATTAGGCAAGAGAAAGAGACATATAAGGAATATACACAGGGAAAGAAAAATGAAAATATCTTTATTTACAGATAATATGATACTTTACATAGGGGATGCAAAAAAAATCCACAGAAAAACTTATTGAAATAATGAACTAATTCAGTAAAGTAGCCCACTACAAAATTAATATACAAAAATCAGTAGCCTTCCTCTATCAGTCTCAGGAAGACAAAATTAAAAGAACCATTCCATTTACAGTAGTACCAAGAAAATGTAAATACCTGTGAAGAAACCTAACAAAAAAAAATGGAAGATCTATACAAAGAAAACTACAAAACACTGTGTAAAAAAGAAGACACAAGGAAATAGAAAGACATTTCCTATTGATGGATGGGCAAATTAACATGATAAAATTGGCCATCCTACCAAAAATGATCTACAGAGTCAGTACAATTCCAATAAATATCTCAATGACATTCTTCAAGGAAATAGAAGAAATGCTATTGAAATTCACATGTAATCACAAAAAAAAAAAAACTCAAATAGCAAAAGCTCTCCTGACTAAAAGGAGGAAGAATAGTAGAATTACACTCCCAAACTTCAAACAATATTATAATGCCACTATAATAAAAAAACATCATGGTATTGGAACAAAAACAAACACAGACCAATGGAATCAAACAGAAAACCCAGAAATAAAATCACACATATATGGACGACTAATCTTTGGCAAAGGATAAAAGAATATTTACTGGAACAAGGAAAGCCTCTTTAATAAATGGTGCTGGGAAAACTGTACAGCAACATGCAAAAAAAAAAAAAAAAAAAAAAAAAAAAAAAAAAAAAAAAAAAAAAAAAAAAAAAAAAAAAAAAAAAAAAAAAAAAAAAAAAAAAAAAAGAAAAGAAAAGAAAAAAAAGAAAATTGAACTACTATCTCACACCATATACAAGAATCAATTCAAATGGATAAAAGACCTTAACATAAAACTTGATACCATAAAATATATAGAAGAAAACATAGCAAAACACTCCAGGACATACATCTTGGGAATTTTATAATGATTCATCTCCAGAAACAAAGAAAATAAAGGAAAGGATAAACAACTGGGACTGCATTAAACTAAAAGTCTTCTGTACAGCAAAAGAGACAATAAACAAAACGAGGAGAAACCCAATAGAATGGGAGAAAATATTTGCTCACTATACAATAGATAAGGGGTTAATATCAAAGATATACAAAGAACTTATACAACTTAACAAAAATAAAGTAAACAACCCAACCAAAAAATGGGCAGAAGAGTTAAAAAGATACTTCTCCAAAGATATACAAAAAAATGTTCAATATGTTATAATCATGGAAATGCAAATTGTAACCATGAGATTCCGCCTTACACTGATAAGAATAGCCCATATTAAAAAAAAACGAACAAGTGCTAGCGAGGATATGGAGAAAAAGGAACACTTTTACACTGCTGGTGGGAATGCAAACTGGTCCAGCCACGATGGAAAGCTGTGTGGAGGACCCTCAAATACTGAAAATGGAATTACCATTTGAGCCAGAAATCCCATTTCTAGGAATCTACCCAAATAATACAAAGACACTAATTCAAAAGGAAATCTATGCTCCTATGTTTATTATAACATTATTTACAATAGCCAGGTTATGGAAACAACCCAAATGCTCCAAAACAGAGGAATGGATAAAAAAAAGCTGTGGTATATTAAGCCAATGGAGTATTATGCAGCCACATGGATGGAGCTGGAAGGGATTATGCTAGCTGGGATTAGAAAAATACCAGATGATCTCAGTTATATGTGAATTTTAGATATATCAAACAAAAGGATAAGAAATAGTGAAAGTTAATAGGCTGACTATATAAATGAAACATCCAGCAAATGTGAGAGGGGGTAAGGGGATGAAACGGGGAGGGAAGAACATGAAAGAAAATGGTGATGGGTCACAGGTGATATGGTAGTGTGAGAAACATGGTCATCACAACAATGTCAAACAAATTAATTAATGAAAAAAGAAAATAATAAGACAAAAAACTAAAGCTAAGAAAGCCAGATCATAAGGAAGCATCAGTTAATGAGTATACAAAACTAGAGAAAGAATTAGGGAATAGAAATTTACTATTGACCTCATACTCAAATTTACCTCATAGCTGCAACATGTACTCTTCCCTCTGCCTGCAACACTTCCTTTCACCCTTTTCACCACTAATGCCCAGTCATCCTCTTTCACTCAGTTTAGGTGGCACTTCCTGCAGGAAGCCTTCCTTGATGCTTTAAAGTAGGTTCAGCCCCCACTGTATGCAGCCACTGGTCCTCCGCTTCCCCTCACATGTATTGAACCAGTGCCCCCTGTACCAGAGAGACCCCAGGAACAGGCTGTGTTTTGCTCATCATGTCAGCTGAGCAGATGACACAGGATGGACACAAAATGGGTACATGGAACCACTAAAGGTGGGTTGGTTCCCAACAACCAAAGCAAAGAGGAAACCAAGATATTCTGTAGACATATTGTGCCTACATTAAACATACACACAACTTGAAATAAGAGTAACTTTGAGGCTATTGAAATATTAGAGAAGTTTCTCCCAAGAGTCCTCAGGAAAGACGCACCAAGGGCAATGGCAGAGATCACCTGAGCAGTGTTCCGACAGTAAATACAAGAGGAGATCCGTGGGATGCTTTGGGCAGCATCATCCTGAACTGCAGGCCACCATGTGATGTCACTTCCATTAACAAGAAGGCATCTGGGAGTGAAGTCAGGGCCTCATGCAGGGAGCATGCAGATGACTGACAGAGTCCCCTTCCTCTCCCAGCTCCTCTCTCCCCACACCTGCCCCTCTTTCTTCTTGCCCTCCTCTCAAACTTTGCATTAAGGCCCAACATGCGGAAAAGCACACACGTCAACAAATTTTATAGGAAAAGAATGCACAATGCAATGAGCTGCTATTGAGACACAGAACATCATCCACTCACTCCCCCATCTCCCAGGTCCCTTCTCAACCACTGCCCTCCAAGGGTAACTGCCAGTCTGCCGCCTAACACCATAGATGAGGGTTCTGAAAATGTTTGACAATACAGTCAAATCTGTGTACACACTAGGTTAGTTTGATTACATTGTGACGTTCCGCATTGCTGTGGCTGCTTGCGTCTAATCCCTTCTTGCTGACAGTGTTGCATTACGTGTCAGACCACTGTCCGTTGTCTCCAAATATCCACAGATTGAGCTACTGTGAGCAAGATGTCCTTCCAATTTACACTCCCGTGATAGCGGCTCCTCATCCTTACTTGGTGTTGTCTTTTTTATTTAGTAATTTTGCCTATAGGATCAGATGTGATTTTGATTTGTACCTTTCCACAGATTTTGGCTGTTTGGTTATCCTCCTGGGCAAAGGGGTCTTCCAGATCTCTTCTATTGCTTTTCTTATTGATTCGTAATAATTCTTTACCTCCTGCAGATGGTTTGGTTGTTGGATATATGTAGGACAGATCTCTTTTTCCTGTCCATGGCTTGCTTTTTCTGATTGCAGAAACTGAAAGTTGTATTTTCTGAAATGCAGTGTTTCTTCAGAATTGCCTGAGGTTGAGAAAGAGGTCAAAAGACTCTAGAATCTCCAAATCTCCATCAGTTCCTACACATGCATTTTGGGGTTTTCTTTCTCTGTTATCCCTTATCTGTTGCACAAAGCTTTCTGCATTTTTGGAGCACTGAAATTGGGATGCATCATACCCTAAAAGTTGGCAGCACTTTCCCTCCCTTACATCCAACCATGGGCATCTTATCATTAACAGCAACTTAGAGTTGGTGAAATGTAGGATATGGGGGCCAAGAAAAGCATCACTTGAAAAAATAGCAACACCTTTCCCCCCACCAAGCTGTGCTTATTTTTACTGGTAACCTTTACCCTTGAAAGGGCATCAGAATCCTTGGGGATGCTGTGAAACCTGTAGCTCCTCCAGCCCCATCTCCCAGGCATTTCATCCAGGAGGGAGTCTTGGGGAGAGGCCACACTACTTTTTACTTGTCCCCAGACACCAGGGGATGGTGCTGTGCTAGAGTAATGACTCCCATCTTTGAAAGCTTGCCAGAATCCTCCGGAGGGTGAGTGAGAAGGCAGACAGGCTGGCTCTGGAGATTCTTTCCTTCTCGGAAGTTCTCAGAACACTGTTGCTCTGAGGTCCACCCTTGTGAAACATTAGACTCGAGGGCAGAGGGAAGGTATCCCCGTTTCCGTGATTCTACTTCTTTAGAAAGGAGTTTCTGTTTACAGTTGTGGAGCAGATACCCCTTCAGAACCAGGCAGCATGAAGACCCCCCAGTTCATGGTTCCTGCACCCTATCCCCTTGTCTCAGTAGGGGGAGAAAAAATTGATAAAAACATTACTGAAACATGTTGTGGCTCATCAGTGGAAACTCCATTTGACTAGGCTTATTAAAAAGACAACATTATTGCAAAATGATTTAAGTGCTTCATTTGCAAAGGAGCAGAAGAGGAGATGAGGAACCTCCAAGAAGCTAGCTATAAATATTCTTCAAGCGTGCAAAATCTGCCTTGATGTAAAGTGTTTTTTTTTTTTTTTTCTCTCGCAAGAAAGCAAGCCATCTTCCTGTGGGAAGTAGAGGAAGGCTGCAGGAGCCCATGGAGGTACAGGAGAGTGGGAAGTTTTTTCCCCCCTCTGGACTACACTCCGGGTCTTCTCCAAGATCTTATTTATTGCAAAAGTCTGAGGCCCTAGCACTCTGGATTCTGGCCTCATTAGCCTGAGCTGTCTCACTCTTTGGTAAGGACTTGCTGAGAGAATGCACTGGGCTTCAGAGAGGCTCAGCTCAGAAAGTCCATTCGCAAAGCTGGGGAAGTTCAGTCCTGAGGGCCCCGTATGCCAGGCTCTTTATCTCTAGAGGGAAAGGGTCTGGGGTCCTATCACATCCCAGGTTTTTGACTCCTCATTCCATGCTTGGCCACCACCTTGTTCTCTGAGGAGAGCTGATGGGAAGCACCGAATCTCCAGGAGAAGACAGCAGTCCTGCTTCCTTCTGACTAGGATGTCAGGTCTCATGGGTCTCATGCTGCGGGATCCTCGGGGGGGGGGGGGACTCTCTAACCATCACGTGGGCAAGTGCATGAGTGATCACAATGGATTGTGCCCATAGGGGTGGGGACAGCAGGAAAATGGCCATTTCTTTGTGCCTCAGTTTCCCTGTATAAAAATCAGCACCGTTTCTCTTTCTCTAGTTATTTGCCACACAAACGAAGAAGCTGGGACTATAGAGTCAGATTATGATACCATGACCTGCCCAACTGTGCCTGGTACTGGAGGGTGGGAGGAATCAGAACAGGTGCTTGGAGACCCTTTTTTTGCAGTGGAATTGTGGGCAAATTCTTGAAGGTGCTCAGCCTATGTTATCATGCATACTTTGGAGACAATATGTCAGGCATACCTCTCAGGGAGCGGTGCTTGAGGAGGTGTGTAATCATGGCACCATCTATTACCGAGCAAGCCCTGGCTCATCACCACAATGATGGATATATGTTTGAATTCTTTTCACCCCGTCCCAAGACACTGAGTTCCTGAAAGTTCTTATCTCTCGCTACACCTCTTAAAGCTCCCAGTGCAAATTGAATGGACTAGTATTGATTGGATTTAATAATTAAAGCACCACATCGGTGCCAGATGCTGTGACAAATCCTTTAACTGCACCATCTAATTTCACCCTCCCATCAAACTGTGCAGAAGATGTTAATGCCCCCATATTCTAGACCAAGAAGTCAGGTCCAATGAGGCGAAGTGATCTGTGGGAAATCACACAGCTCGTGAGTAGCAGGTTTGGATTTGAACCAGGTCAGACAGAATCCAAATTGGCTGTGGGAGAAGGGGAACATCCACTCAGGCAGGGAAAGAGGGATCCAAGGAGAGGTCTTAAAGGTTGAGCCAGAGCTGGCCAGTGGTGAGATGGGAGGCTCTCTAGGTCGAGCGCAGCAGCACTGCCAAGAGGGTTGGAAATAGTGGTGCCCACATGGAAATAGTGGTGCCCACAGGAGTGTGCCTGTGGTTGGAGTGGTTACAGGTGGGGTCAGGCCTTGAGAATCAGATTTAAGGTCTGGACTAAAGTGAGGGCCGGACCAAATAACCTCAAGATTGGATGTGTGGGTGCCGGGATCCCAGAGCTTTTTCTTTTTGGCGGGGTCACTAGTGCATGACAGCCCACAACTTCCCCTGTTCCTGGAGGAGGAAGGACAGAGCTAGGCAGTGTCCTGCTTAGGGGTGCCCCTATTTCTACCCTCCTTCCATGGGCTGTAGAACTTCCCTTTGTTTCTTGGTTCATTCCTGCCTTGATGAGCTCACCCTTCACCTGTTCTTCCAGTTCGGGGGGTGGGGGGGGTGGAATTTGATGGTGTGGTTAGGAGTGGGAACTCTGGAGCCAAGCTGCCCTGTTCATGTCATCTGCAGCTCTACCACCAGCCACATGGGTATTTATGCCTGGTGCCTCAGTTTCCCCCTCCTCTGCCAACTGGAGATAGCAGTAGCTCCCTCTCTGAGTTGCTGTAAGGGTTGTATGGGTTCACCTGTGCTGGACACATGGGAAGCACCATCTGTGGGAGTGACTATTACTAAGGGCACTATCACAGGTCTTTAGAAGCGGAGGATGTGCCAGCTGGGAAGAGAAACACACAAGCAAGCAGTGCCCGAGCTGGTGCTGTGTGTGTTCTTAGGACCCCAGAGCCCACCACTGAGCTGGATCTGTGTTCCAAGTTTCCCTTGCTGACGGAAGCAGCTCTGGGGCAGCCCTGGGAGACTGAAGCCAAGCTTCATCCCTCAAGAGCAGCACACCAGCCAGCTGGCTGCTCTTGGCTCCCCTTCACCTACCAACTCATGATCTCTTTCTCTCTCCAATTTTCCTTTTTTTTTTCTTTTTCGTCATTTATGTGGGTGGGGATGGAGTTTCTCTTCTGCTGGGGGTATGTCTGGGTTCCTGGACTTGGGGCACAGATGTTCCTGGCCTTGGATCTGCACCTGTCTGTCTCCTTCCTGGTCTGCTTCTGGGATGTCTACCTGCCTGCTCCTGGGGGCTGGGGATGGAGGGGGGGGTGGATTGTACAGGCTGGACTCCTGCATTTTATCTGTTAAGATCCAGAGCAAATCACTTCACCACTCAATGCTTCAGTTCCTGATCTGTGAAACGGGAATAATGCAATCCCATCTCACAAGGCATATAAGGGACTCAAAGAAGAGGACAGTGCCATGTGCTTACCTCATGTTTCCAGCATTCCACAGTATGAGCTAATTCTCATCAGAGTCTTGTGATGAGCAGAATCTTTAGATTATATTGAAAAGCAGAGGGGACTGAGCGGATACTCTTGGCTCTCCACAGGCAGATAATTGGGGGCGGGGGACCACTTGAGAAATTGAATATGAGAGCCATGTGAGCATGGTTTTCTTATCACTGACCTTTGACCTTCTTGAGGGCATCCAGGCATATAGTGGTTACCCATTTAATGAATGACAAGTGATCGACAGGTCAAAGGACCCTGTGTATATTATATGTTTAACATCCATCAACTACCCACTGATCCCTCAAACTACAAATGATTATTTCTGTTTGACATTATGCAAAATCTGCTACAGCAAACAATATTTCTGTCCCCTTTTCCCTGATAGACCCTTGGAATCGTCCCTAAGGAGAATGGAGACTTCTGATGATTTGGCCAAATGGAACATGCAGGGAGGTTTTCAGAATAATTTTAGTTAATTGGTCCTTGAATAATCTGCAAAGACCCTTCTGGGTTTGCAAGCCAGGCTCCCACACTCATTAAATTGGCTTTCATCTTGTGTTCTCCAACAGCTCTGGGCGTGGTGCCCACCCCTCACCTCTGTGGACAAAGCCCTTGGGGGCTCTGTAATGTGGGAAGGGAGAAGGATTTGTGGGCACAGGGCAAAGTCAGGGGCTACTTGTGTCTGTGAAAGTCGTCTGCCATTTCCCCAACTTGAAAGGACTAATTGTCCTTTGGGCTCCAAACTTGGGTTCTGTGGAACTAAAAATTAATGCATTAAATTAATTTTGTGCTCCCTTTGCTCAGGCCGATTAGCACAAATTAAATTTCACACTAATTGGCTAAGGCGGAGAGAACACAATCCAGTGTTTGGGATCAATGCTGATCTCAGAGGTAGGGGCCTCAGGTGAGGAGCAGGAATGCTGGAGGGCTTCCAGGATTGGCTTGGTCTGTGTGTGATGCCCTCCGCTGGTGATTACTTCCTGCCACCAGTGTTTTGCGTGACCACATGCAAACCTAACACACTTCAAGCCAAGGGCAAGATCAAGTTTACAAACCCTACAAGTTTACAGACCCTAGCGATTTCTGTGACAGTAATTCTTAAACCTTGTGGTACTTAAGCATCACTCTGCAGTGTGTTTGGATTCAGATCCCTGGCTGCCACCTCAGTACTAAGGTCTGAGGATCAGTTTGCATTGTCTACCTTCCTGGGTCTTTGCAAGGTCAGTACTTGCCCAGACACTTTAGTAACAAAGATATAAGGAAAAACAAAAGGAAGCTTTACCCCAAAGTTGCCCCCAGAGGCCCACACTATTGGTTGCCATCACTTGGATCTGAGAGCTGTAGGTTCAAGTCCCAGCTCTGGCACTTGCTGTGTGATTTCAGAATATTCCCCAGAATTCTGCTCCCTCTTTGCTTCCAGTTAAATCTGCATTTGGGTTTTTGCAGTAACTGATGTGGTCAATAAACTGGCAGACAGACAGGCTAGAAGAGGGAGAAACGTGGGGGTTGTAGACTATACAAGGTAGCCTCCATTTTTTTCTAACTCAATTATTTTTTGTTATATTAAAAGGAGGTGTTGTGTTTTTCTGGTTACTAAGGTTGTACAAAAAAATAACAAACAAACAAAAACAAAACATCACAATATGGAAATGCTTCCAAGGAATCTGGAATCCCCTAGGAACCTACCCTTTCAGGAAAAATAACCCTATCAGCCATCTGGGAGCATCTTTTTCTGTGCAAGTACAAACAAATAGCAGGCGGATGCCAAACATTCTATTCTGCAAGTTTGCTCCCCCCACTCCTGGGTAATGTATCTGGGGAATCTTTGTTGAGTCAGAGCACATAGATCTAGATCCTCCTCTTTCATGAGGTAAGTGAATGAGATATACTGAGGCAGCCTGTGAGCTGAGAGTATCAATGGAGAGATGCATGGAGGCCAGCTGGAGTCTACACTGGCAGCAACACTCAGCTCCTTGGCTGATGACATGCAACAGCTGACCTTCAGCCCTGAGCAGAGTCTCCTGGGAGAGAGCAGTGTTGTGGTATCTTCACAGCCAATCTTACTGGTGTGGAATTGGAAATCTGATAGCACAAATGGATCCCCTATTTTAGTGCACTTGAATTCAATGCCCTTTGCAGCCACAAAAGGGAAAAGATTTGCCAAGGTCACATACACACACACACACACACACACATTCTATTGTGTCTCGACTTGAGTACATTATACCTTGTGTCTTCTATTTTTTCTTTTTTCTCTTGACTTTAACTGCTGTCTTGAATAAGGGGTAGCCTCTTATGAGCAACCCCCTTCTGTGCAAGGTCGTTGCTGAAACTCCTGGTCATAAACAGTTCACTCACTTTTCTCATTTTCTTCAGCTTATCCTTGAACCTGAATACTGTATTTAGAACACTAATACTGTTGCTGTGTGCCCAAAGGGTACTCAGGGACTCCAGTGCATGCTCTAAAAGAGATTTTTGCCTCCTGCTTCACAAAGGCAAAGGAAGTAGACTCTTAGTATGAGTAGGATTAGGATGTATAGAGAGGGAAAAATAGGATGTTCTCAATAATAATAATTTCCCAATGACTCCCGCCCCCAAACTACTCATCCTCTTGAGAACAAATGCCCATCCATACACCATTGGCCCAAAGCAGGGCCTCTGAGGCCCCAAAACTTGTTCTGTGTCTAAGGTACCTTCTCATGGGGAACAGCAAGAAAGGGGTAAAGCATATCTGTAGCAGTGCAAAATCAAAGTCCAAATAGAGATCATGAGTACCATCATCCCTACCATAGACAGCCTTCCCATGTGTCTCTCTTTCAAGTATCTCTATATTCTTACCTCTTGGCAAGTCAATTCCCCCCGAACCCCAATCTCTGGGTGCAAGTCAAAGCCAGAGAAGCGAGAGGCCCAGGGCCCACCTGCCTTCTGTTACGAAATTTCCCTGCTGCTCAGCTCCTCCCCTTGTTCTCAGCTGTTCCCGGTTCAGGAGTCCTGTTCATGGCCCACTGGAACCTGTACTCCAGGGCAGCTGTGTATAAGTGGGAGTGAGGGAAATGGTCCTACACCTTCATGGAGGTGTGTCTGCAGTAAGCCCACAGAAGCCCTCATCTACTCAGCGTCTGTAGTTGGTCTGTAAATGGAAAACAAAATTGTTGCTCAAAATGGGAATTCATTGAAAAAACAAACTTTTTTTAATAACAACTACAGAGTATTTATTTATTTAAAAAATAATGAATATATATATATATATATATATATATATACATATATATTTCACATCTTTGTATTCCCCAGGGTTCACCCACCACCTCCCCTCCCTGACCATTCCCACCCACCCACCCCAGTTGTGTACTTTAGTTTGGTTGTTAGCTTGTTTTGACTTTTCCTCCTGGCCTTTTGCCTTTTGCTTTTCCTCTGTCCCATATATTAGTGAGACCATTTGAATTCTGTCTTTTTCTTTCTGACTCGTTTCTGCTAGTATGATTTCTTCTAGGTACATCCATGTTATCTCAAATACGTCAAATTTGTCATTTCTAATTGATGAGTAGTATTCCATTGTGTATATATACCACATCTTTTTCATCCATCCGTCCGTTTTGGGACATTTGGGTTGTTTCCATGTCCTTGCAATTATAAATAGTGCTGCAGTAAACATTCGTGTTCCTCTGTATAAGTATTGGAAAGGAACACTCTTACTCTGCTGGTGGGAATGTAAACTGGTCCAGCCACTTTGGAAAGCTGTGTGGAGGATCCACAAACAAATGAAAATGGAACTACCATATGACCCAGCAATCACTCTTTTGGGAATCTACCCCAAAACGTTTTTATTTTAACTTTCGGCATGTCTACCTTAACTCTGCATTTCTGAGGTAGGGCCAAAGCTTGTGAGTGTCAATGTGTCTCTCAGGATCCACGTTTCTTAAACCACACCCTTCATGCACAACCATATGATGCCCAGTTTTGATTTCTTTAAAGCAGAACAAATGGCAAAGTCATTTGAATGCAGAAACCTAATTTTTCATTTCTAGTTTTTTATAGTTTTTGCACCTCCTCCATTGGACAGAATTTTAAAAAGCAGCTTACCTTTTTTTTTCTTCTTTTTTTTTTGTATTCCTTCAAAGCATTCAACCTAGTTTTTCACAGAAACTCTTTGTCCAGTCGTATTTTATAGGCTTACATAATAGCTAATGGAATAAATAACTATGGTAAAAATGTAACAAGCATAAACAGGTGGGGAACACACATACTTGATTATGGGTTGTGCACAGCTGTCATGTGGTAGAGGCAGGTGGGACCTAGGGATTCCTCCTGGGAGCTTTCAGGTGGGGCAGGTGTCTATCAACGTGCCTTCTGGGGAGCTTGCAATAAGCCCAGTGAGGTGGTTGCCGAAGGTTGATCAAGGGGAACTTCTACTAGAAGAGTTTTTTGTTTGTTTGTTTTTTGTCTTTGTTTTTTGTTATTTTTTTTAGCATTTCCTGTACTTCCTGTGCACCAGACACTACGTTAATCTCTATGGAATCATCTCAGTTCTCATACGATTCTATAAGTTATCCCCTCCCCTTTTAAAACTTACAACACTGAGAATCCAATGGGCATTTTTCTTGGTGCAAAGTCACACAGCTGCTGAGGGTTAAGGCAGTAATTCTCATACCTCAACAATATTAAAGTCCTGAAGTCTATGCCCCTGACTGCCTCATTGCACTGAAGGGTGCGCTGCCCTGAGAACCAGTGCTTTGCCTAAAGGTGGTCCTGGAGGTGTGGCTAGGGAGAAGAGCTGGTCACACCAGTGAGTGACCTTGCTTTAACCCTCCCCACCCCAGATTGCTGACTTGACCACAGAGCTCTCCGATGAGCGCTTCAAAGGAGATGTGGCCTGCCAGGTGCTGGAGAGTGAACGGGCTGAGCGACTACGGGTCTTCCGGGAGATCCAGGAAGTGAAGGTGAATGACCAGGATTTGGAGAGGTGTGGGAGGGGGAGCTGCACAGGGGACAGGTGCCATCCACTGTATCTGGGGGTTCACCTGAACAAAATGGATGGGCTTGCTGGCCCCGTGCTCAAGCTCCTCAGTGTGGTTGGGTCTTCCAAAGGTGTGGCCTTCCAGGTGCCTCAGATGAGGACTATGGAGGGCAGACAGTCCCTGGCTAGGGAGTCACCATGTGTGAGGACTTCTCAGAGGCGTGGTCACTCCTGATTTGGGAGGCCCCATAAGCAAGATAACTCGCCCAGGCGTCTACCTTGCTCCACTTTGGACCTGAAGGCCTTTCTTTCAGAACAAGTATGAGCAAGTTCAGAAGAATTTGGGAGAAGTGACAAAGCAATTGGAAGAAGCCCAGCAGAAAATTCCGTTGAATGACTTGGAAAGAAATCACACTGGAGGAGGTGAGTAGACCTGTACTTGTGGGGTTGGCTACTGATGGGAAGCGTCATGTTTTTGTTTTGGAAGAGCTATGTTTTTGTTTCATTCACTCATTCATCCCTCCGACACACTGAGCACTCACTATGTGCTAGGCACTGCATTAGAGCCTGAGACTTTGGCAGAGCAAACAGGCATAGCCTTTGCCCCATTGGAGCTATTAGACAATCCAGTGGCACAGACAGACATTACACAGATAATCCAACAACATCCCAAATAATAAATTTTCAGTGAGACAAACTACCTAGTAGTAATATATAGGATGGTTAAAAAAAAAAAAGTGACTCTATTGATAAGACATCTTTGAATTTATGTGAATCTTTAGAATATAAATTTTGAGGAAAACAGTTCCGTGGTTAAAATCTAGACTCTGTCTCAACAGAAAAGTGGCATTGAGTAAAGAAATTATTATGTCTTGGTTTTCTCATCTTTCAAATGGACATAGTCACAGATGATGGCTAGGAAGTCTGCACCCCTTCCCTGGCACAGAACGCTGATCAGCTGGTAGCTGCTTTGTCCTTGTCACCATGGCTCTGGCTGGTGGGGATGGCATCTGGGATCACAGCCATCAGCTGCAGTGGTGGTGGCACTTACTACCATCTTCATCTAGGAGCCAAGCGAGGGAGTTACTGAGTGAATGGGAAGATGAGAGGACCCCGAGTGCTCTCATATGCCTATGCTCGCAGAGTCACTCATAAGTATGCTGGGAGACTCCATCCTGGGGTGAATGGCATGGTGACGTCTTGGCAGCTCCTTTCCCCACCTGAGATCAGTCAGGTCAGAGGGATGTCCACTGTTTCACCTTTTGTAAAGCGTTTGCATCATTCCTTCAGTGTCCCCATAGAAAGTCTGCCCCAGAAATGTCGGGGACACTCCAGAGGAACAGCAGTCAGGAGGTGCTGGAGACTGTCAGAGCATATTTGCTTTCTTCACACTCTTCCCCTCATCCCAGCTACCAAGGGCAGACCTCCAGGAGGCAACACAGAGGAGCTTGAGAGTCTCTCATACAGAAGAGCACAAAGCATGCATGGAGTGGGGATCTGCTTGCACAGGATAGCACCATCAGCTCCAGTTACTTCCTGACTGTGATTTACATCTTAACAACACTCCTCCATTTGTTTTCCTGTGGAAAGACACGGAAGTTGAATAAGAGGGGAAGATGTGCTTCATTCATGAATGCATTCATCACAGCACCTGATGGACTTTCAGCTCTAGATGCTCTTTCCAGAGACCAGCCAATAGTTTTGTTTTTCATTATGAAAGTAATACATACTCATTATAGAAAATTTCTAGAATATAGGAAAGTTTGAAAGAAGCAATAAAACACTTTAACTACCATGTTACAGTGCCACCGTAACTTCCTCTGTGGATGAAGTTGCAGTATAAATTATTTAAAGAAATATGTTTTCCCCTCTATGTGTGGTTAAGTGTTTAAAGAGATCCTTTCGTGGTATGCATCCTGCACTGAGTTGGACACTGGGTCCCAGAAGAATTTTGTTTGGGTCTCACTCTTAAGAAGTTTGTGATATAAACATGAAGGTTAGATAAGCCCAGGTAAAATGTGGCTGGATTATGGAGTAGGGAAGTACAAACACCCATGAGTGACACTCATGAGCAGAGAAGTCAACGGTCCCTTGAAGAAGGGATAACACTAATTTTATCACTCACCATCCACCATGCACTCTACATTTTAGCACTGAGTGTACATGTTCGCTTATGTTCCCACATAGCCATATAGCCTAACATCCATCTATTCATCTACCTAACAGATGAAAGTGTTGTTACATTTATGATATGCTAGGTACTGTAGTAAGCTCTGGAGACAAAGTGATGAACCAAGATAATTGGCTACCTTATGAATTTGAGTCTTAGAATGATCATTGTAGGTTGCAACTGTCCTCTCCACTATTTAGTTTCTTATTCATTTCATCTTCCCTTGTGCCTAGTATGGGGCAGTATGTTCAGTACGTGGATGGGTGGAAGGTAGAGAGGAAGAATGTATGATCGATGGTTGGATATTTGGATAGATGGATGAATAGACAGATGGAGAGGTGAAAAGGATGGTCTCTTAATCTCTCCACTTGTGAGATATTTTTCTCTCTAGTTTTACTTTAAGGAACATTACTTTTTTATTAAGGCAGTTCAAAAAATAAGATCTTTTCCATCTCACTCTATTGTGGTGAACTATTTTCATCACACCAGCAAATGACTTTTTTAGATTTTTACGAAATTAGGAGCTTGTTCTAATATGATAGAGAAATCTTGTGATTAGTTTCTCTATTGCTCTGTATTCAGTAGACCCTTCAATTATTGTTCACGGATTTGCTAGTTGAATTAACAGCCACTGATTACATATTCTGTCACTCAGTGTGGTTGGTCAGTAGGATGATTCCAGTTGAAAAACTTATATCATCAGAGAAAGGAAGAATCTTCTGTCTAGAACTCTTCTAGTAGTGTTGAGGACCCATCAATGATTAAAAGATCTCCTTGCCTTCAAGGATTATGGATTTCTTGGAGGAAAATAAAGGTATATGAGCACTTACAGAGAAGTGAACAGTGGAAGCTACCAAATTTAGAACAGTTGGTGGTCAATAACTTTAAGAAATTAGAGGGAATTAGGGCAAGCTGCCTGGAGGAAGTGTTCTTTACCTAAGTTTGAACTTAAAGTAGAATTTCCTAACCTGATGTTCAAGATTGATCTTTGAGAACACTCTTAAAATAATGAAATTGTGTATGAAGAGCTGAGAAAATGGAAGTCACCTAGCCCTCCATCCTGGTCTCCCCCATTTTGTTAAACAGTGAACGAGTGGCAGATGCGCTTTGACTGTGCTCAGATGGAGAATGAGTTCCTCAGAAAGCGTCTCCAGCAATTTGAGGAGAGGTTGGACTCAGAGCTGACATCCAGGAAAGAGCTGGAACAGAAGGTAAGAGGCAGTAGAGAATTCGGACAAAAGTTGTGTCAGTGTGCTGTCAGTTTCTGATCTCCACTATGTGTGATCAAGATGTTGGCTGAAAAGTGAGGGAAAAAGCGGACCAGCCCTTACATGTTTTTGCACTCCACCATTACTAAAAACTCTGGTCACTGTAGGAGATGCAAAATTTTTCCTCTATACGTGGTCTTGAGTTCATGGGTTCGAGGTTACCCCAGGCAACATAGCGAGACCTGGTCTCAAAAAAAGCAGCCAGGTGCTGTGGTGGGCACCTGTAATCCCTGCTACCTGGGAGACTGAGGCTGGGATCATTTGAGTCCACAGTACCCCAGGCAACTTGAATCTGCTGTACCCTGGGCAACATAGCGAGACCTAGTCCCCCCCCCCAAAAAAAAAATTAACTTGGGATATTGGAGTTCCAGTTCTGTTTTTGCTTTGACCTTGTGGAAATCACTTTTCCTTTGGGATCTCATATTTCTTATCTATATAGTGATTGCAATCTGCTCTTAAAATAGCCAGATGTTATCCATTCCCATTGCCTCCATTCTAAACTGTCACCTCCATCTCTCATCTAGACCAGAGCAACAACCTTCTAACTGGTCGCCCCTCGACTACCGTACAGTAGCCAAGGGAACTTTCAGAGTTTCATGCTGCTTATTCTGTTACTCCAAATTGTGCCAACACTCATGGTGAATTGTTTTGTAACTTTTGATGGTGAGCTCATCTTTAACAGCTTTCTTCCCCCTCCCTACAATAGTTCAAGTGGTCTACATTATGAAATGCTTTTCTTCTGATTCACATGCTGAATTATTTTGTATTTCACTAGTTTTTATTTTGTCTTGTTTTCTAAATTTTAATACTTTTATTGATTTTAATGGAAGTCTTGTGTTTGTAGGGCTGTTGGTATGTTCTTCTAGAAGAAACACTTGTGCTACAGCAGCAACCTAGGATTATGCTAAATTCTCAGTTTCAGATATTTGCAACATGGGCAAAATATTGATTTGTGCCCTAAACCCACAAGAGTCATAGACTTGGGGTTTTCTTTTCTTCTTTTTTTCCTCTCCCATCTGGAGCCAGTGTGGCAGCCGGCTTTCTTACCATCTTCCAGGCCAGCGGATGGAGTTTCCTTGCCCCCTTTCACTGAGATGCAGTTCTTTGAGATTACTGACTTAATGCAAGCATCTTCATTCCATCTTCTACTATTCAGGGGGGTACTCAGACACAGTCTATATCCTTAGGGACACCTCTGGACCTCCCAACTTTTTCTCTTGACCTCCCCCTTCAATGCGATAACATCAGTGTTACCAAAAACACTCTTATGTCCTCCACACTTGATATTCCCAAATTCCCTTAAAGTGCAGCAAGAGATTCCAAATACAGTGTCATCTTATCTACCACTCTAGATCACTGTAGCAACAGTTTGACACCTTTGCCTGTCTTGCATCATCTTCAGTCATCCCAAATCAACTGTACAGACTGGTTCTTTCTAACCAGCTTGTAATCCGACCAGCACTGTGCTGATCAACAAACAAAGCCTTGGTGCCAGCTGCCAGTTTCCATGATGTAAATACTCCCATCATACCCAATTTCACATTACCAGTATGATGTCACTGAACATAGAACTGGGAGGGATGGGTACAGTCAATATCCTCAAGTCAGTGTAAACCAGCTCCAGCACACTATGAAGTGCAAACACATTCACGTTGTCTTCTACAAAAGACCCTTTTTTTTTTTTTTTACATCACTTTAAAGTTCACAGTTGAGGGGGAGGTACAAAGGTTTCTCATATATTCACTGTTGACCAGAGTGGGACATTTGTTTGCACAGGTGCAAATACATTGATACACCATCACAGCCCAAAGTCCTTTGTTCACATTATGATTCACGTCTGCTCTTGTACATTCTATAGGTTTGGAGACATGTAGCATTGCACAGCATAATTTCACTGCCCTAAATATCTTTGTGCTTTGCCTGTTCAGCCTTTCCTCCCTCCAACACCTGGTAACCACTGATCATTTTGCTGCCGCTGTAGTTTTGCCTTTTCCAGAATGTCAAACAGTTGGAATCACACATTTGTAGCCTTTCAGATTGACTTCTCACTTAGCAATTTGCATTTAATTTCCTCCATGACTTGATAGCTAATTTCTTTTAAGTGCTAAATATTCCATTGTTGGGATATATTACAGTTTATTTATCCATTCACCTACTGAAGGACATCTTGGTAGCTTTCCAGCTTTGGCAATTATGAATAAACCTGCTGTCAACTTTTGTGTACAGGTTTTTATGTGGACATAAATTTTCCTCTATTTTGGGTAAGGCAACACAATAGCCAGATTGTATGGAAAGAGTGTGTTTAGTTTTATAAAAGCCACCAAACTGTCTTCAAAAGTTGTTGTCCCATTTTGCCTTCTCACCAGCAACAAATGAGAGTTGCTGCAGCTCCACGTCTTTGCCAGCACTTGGTGTCAGTGCCAGTGGCCACTCCAGTAGACATATGGTAGCCTCTCATTGTAATCTGCACCCCTGATAGTACATGATGTGGTCTTCTCTCTGTAAGCTGTTTCCTCCTCTCTTTGCAGTCTTGGTTAAGGTCTTTGGCCTATTGTTGAGTTGAATCTGTTTTCTGATGTTTGAGTTTTGTGTTTTAGATAATATTCCTTTACCAAATCCCCCCTTTCCCCACCCAGTCCCCTTCCCAAATCCTTTTTATAAGTAATTCTCTACTCATGACTTGTCTTTTCCTTCTTTTGATGGTGTCTTTGGCAGAGCAGAAATTTTTAGTATTAATAAAGTGCAGTTACTAATTTTTAGCAAAATTGAAGCATAGAGAATGGAGCAGATCAGGGGAGGGAGGGGCACAGAAGACTGGGACGATGGTTCATGGTTGATAAGATGTTGGGAGAACCTCAGGGTAGAGAATGATGTAAAGTAAAATGAATAATATAACAAATAAAGAATAAAGATATAGTTTTAATAAAAATAAATAAAATGTAGTTCATCATCAGGCCTTTGGGATCATATTTAAAAAAATCATAGTGAAACCCAAGGCCATTGCCTGTGTTATCTCTAGGAGCTTTATAGTTTCATGTTTTAGATTTAGGTTTGTGCTCTATTTGGAGTTACTATCTGTGAAATGTGTAGTCAGTGTCTAGATTCATATTTTGCACGTGGGTGTCTATGCTTGTTGCAGCAACACTGGCTGAAGAGATTGTCTTTTCTACATTTTATGGCCTTTGCCCTTTGGTGAAAGATCAATGGACTATATTTCTCTGCATCTATTTCTGGCCTCTCTATTCTGTTTCATGGCATCATTTTATCCCTTTTTAAAGTGTCTTTTTTTTTCTCCCACTGCTGGACCTTCGCATATGCTATTTGTTCTTCCTAAACTACTCTTTCAGCTTAAATGTTGTTCCCTGCACAAAGTCTCTGGCACAGATTGGGTCAGGTGCCCCTAAATTATTTCCTTAAATGTAATCTTTATCATGCTGCATTGTAAGCACCTATTCATTGCTTATTCTCCTTCCATTAGAAGCAAGTAACGTAAGAGTTGAGGTCATATTGCTGTCTTACTGTTATCTTTATCTCCTCATTGTGAGAGCAGAGTATCTTGCGATCACCTGTCAGAGGTGGCCAGGGTGAGATCACATTAAATTTATAAACAATGGATGTGAACCTTAGTATACTTGTCAGCGATGATTTTAGTGGTGGTCTCCAAGATGGACATCCTATGGTGATCGAGAGGCACCTTGAGTTGTAGATAAACACAGAAGGACAACTGTAGGGAAACAGCCCAGCTTTTTAAATAACAAATTATAAAGTTGGGTCAGTTTCCCCAAGGATAGGGAATATTCATGCTACATTAAAAAGTAATAAAGCTGCAACCTTTTCTGAGCAGCAGAATATAAGAAAACATCCCATTTGCCTTCAAATACTGAATTTAGAATTACAGGCTTCATTAACTCAGCGTTTTGCTTATTTAAAACAGTTCTTTAATGAGGCCATTTTTTCAAAGCGAGTGTGCTGAGTTGCCCTCTCTTGCTGATCTAAACTAGGACACTTGGGAGGGTGATCCTGGAAGATGCGGCTTTGCTTTTCTGTTTGTTTACGGCTGTATGCAGGCCTTTGTAATTGAGTCCATCTGAAGAGCCATTTCCTGCTTTAACCTTTGGAGCCTGTCCCTAGGGTTTCCTGGACAGGTTTTCTAGGTGTGCCATTTTGTCTGTTTCATGGCTAATTCTCACGGCTGCTCATCACCTGACTCCACAGATTATGCCAGCTGATGGGATATTGATGTAACTGTCTTCAAGGGGCCGTCAAGCTGAGGCAGGACTTGTGAAAAATCTAGGGGCAGCAGGTGACTGATGTTGGCAGGAGGGTGACTTGATGAAAAGTGAAAACCACCTCAGTAGATGAATGGAATTACTCCCATTTTACTCCTAAGCAGACTAAGGCCCAGAGAAGTAGCTTCCTCAAAGTGAAACAGGGAGAAAGTGGCCAAGACAGGTTCTCTCCACTTTGAGTCTGGTTTTGTCCATCATGCTCACCTTAGAAATGGCAGCTGCTTCAAAGAAAATGGAGCAAGTTGGCTCAGAGCCAACATTGGGGAAGTTCACATCATTCTTTCCACAGCTTGCCGAGCTGCAGAGCGCTTACGAGGGCACCAAGAAGATGGCTCATCAACTGAAGAGACAGTGCTGTCATCTGACTTGTGACCTGGAAGACACCCGCCTCCAGCTAGAGAACCAGCAGAGTCGAAACCATGAGCTTGAGAAGAAGCAGAAGAAGTGAGTTGTGGTCCAGATGAGCCCCTTGGGGGGGGTGCATATGTTGCTGTGGTCTCCTGGGTATCTGGTCTGGGTTCTCCTAAGCTCCCTCCCTGCTATCAGGCCTCTTCATTATTGACACTTTCCCCGATTCTGTCCTACATTTCCTCTCTCACACACCTTATTCCTGTAAGGGTCTCCAAGGGTTGTTAGGAAAGAGTCTTTTCTGGTCTTCAGGCTTGGCTCTACCACTGCTTGGCCATGTGACTGAGGGAAACTTTCTTGGCTTCTCTGGTCCCACCATTCTCATGTTTCCAGTGAAGAGTTAGTGGTGGAAGACAATGGACACCTAACAGGGTTATTAGGAACACAAGTGCTGAGGGCCACACCAGGTCACGAGTTTCTTTCTAGTGATGTGACCTTGGATAAGTCATTCAGCCCCTCAGTTAAAGTCATTTAGCAGCCTCTGAGTCTTGATCTGTAGGTTGGAGGGTTTGGGGTGGAGTCTTCCGAGAGCGGATGAGAAAGCCCCCTCACAGAGAAGACAAAGTAATACAGTTGCTGTAGCCTAAGGGTGTAAATGAAGGTTTCTGTTAAAATTGTTGAAAACTGGGCAAGAGAATGAGGAGGAAACCAAAGACTCGAGTCACTGTTTTCTCATTTAGAGATTAAACTCTCAGGTCAGGCAAGCAATTCTGGTGATTACCCTTGGGTAGGACTCTTGGGTTTGCTCGCTGACCCCCCAGGCTCCCACTGCTGGTCAGGATGCGGTCACCGCTAGCCAATGGCGGAGTCCAGGTGTGCACGCAAGGGCTTTTTATGCAAAACCTTAGTGCCCCTGATGCTTTTATCCCTGGATACCTTGGCTGTGTGTGAAGTTCTTCAGTTCACTTTGTGAGGGTAAAGGTGTGCAGAGGTCCTGTTTGAGCTGGGCAAGCCCTATGGAGACTTCATAGGCAGCACATAGATGAAATGTGGCCTCTTTTAGAAGGTCCAAGATAAAAATACAGAAACGTATTCTCATGTATGCCAGGGACATGATTTTGCTGAGAGCACCTCTTTTCCAAGAAAGCTTAATTCCAAGTTGAATTATTAGGAGTGGCATAGATTTTGAACTTGATCTCTATTAAATATTGTTTCTCACTTAACCTTGAGCTTTCCTGTGCTGGCTTCATCTGAAAAGAGAAAAAAGAACATTCAGAGGTCGTTAGCATGCTTTCCAAATGAGAGAGGTTTGTTATATTTCTATTGATATTTACCTGTTTCCTTTCCCACCTTCCCACGTGTGCTCAGGCCAGAACTTGCAATTGCAGTGCCCTTGCAGTGGGGAAAAGAACTGAGTCTGACCTTGGTCATTTACTGTGTGATCTCATCAAAAGATACCACCTCTACAAGCCAGGCATGGTGGTGTGTGCCAATAGTCCAAGCGCTGGGAGGCAAGAGGTCTGGGATCGCTTGAATTCACGGGTTTAAGACCACCCCAGGCAACATAGCGAGACCTGGTCTCGAAAAAGCAGCCAGGTGCAATGGTGCACATCTGTAATACTAGCTACCTGGGAGGCTGAGGCTGGGGATTGCTTGAGTCGTGGGCTCAGGACTACCCCAGGCAACATAGCTAGACTTAGTCTCAAAAAAAAAAAAAAAAAAAAGGAAAAAGATACCACCTCGAGAGTGACATGCCATGCCTCAGAGGAACTCTAGATTTTAAGGAGGCCCCCTAGTGTTGGAAAGGGCCCATCAAACTCCTATAAACCAGAGAGCATAGACCCACTATCTCCCAGATTTTATTGAGATCGGACAGTTTTGGCCCACCCATTTGGGTCCCACACCTGCCTTACGGAGACTTTTGTCTCTCTAAAGGATAGCATGACCACCCTGGACTTTATGCAGTCAGCAAATTGCACCTCTGGTCTTTTGCTCATCCCCTTCGGCGGAATCCCGAATCCAGGTCCTCAGGCACCTCCCCATGAACACCCCCCCCAAGTCTTCCTACTTAGCACCGTCTCCTCTCTGAACTGACCTGTGCTCCTGTGCTCTCCTCCACTGGCGTCTCTTGGCTGAAGTGAATATTTCTCATTCTGAGTGCTAGTGGTGCCACTACAATTTTAAGTAGGTGAGCGCTTTGGCAGGAAGTCTATGAGGGCAGTGGAGGTCTCCGTCTAATGATGAAAATTCAGACAGACGGACTGTAGTGAGAGATCGAGGCATCAGCAACGTACATCCTTATCTCAAAGTGTGATCATTTCATGCATGCGGCCTCCTCCTTCATTACTGAGCCCGGGATGGAGTGACATTTTCACACTGGTAGTGTTTCCAACCCCCTCCTTGGCTTCTAAGTTCGGAGTGACCCAGAATGGTTCCATTTAGAGTTGCTTCTTATTGCCATGGCTACACCATGCATCACAAGGTTCAGTTGAGGACTGATGGAATCCCTGATGGTTTCCTTGGGGTAAACCCTGTGCTGGGCTTGATAACACCTACACTCATGGGTTGTTGGACCCCAAGTCTACCCTTGGGGTTGAAGGGTGCATACAAACCTATCTAGCCTTGGGCAGTTGTTCAGTCAGTGGTTCCAAAAGTTAGCATCTGCAGAAGCCATGTTTTGGTATTGGGCGGTATGCTAAGTCAGGGAGTCCTGTGAAATACCAGGCACTGCCTTGTCTCCACTATCCTATCCTACCTGTTCCAGCATAGGGGCAGGTAGGTGGGGGACTGGCCAAGACAGGGAAGAAGCTGGACTTACCTCCACCACTTTGGAATTTGGGGCTAAATCATACCACCTCTCTGAACTTCAGTTTCCTCTCCTTTCAACTTTTCTAAGGGCTGTGTGGCCCCAGCCTGGAACCTGGCCCTGTGGGACTCTGGATCATTGTTGTCATCATAATGCTTTCATATAGAACCAGCCAATCGTGCCTCCTGAGTGACATTCCCAGTAGCCAATCAGAAAGCTTCTGGTCCATTGCAGCAGTGAGGCTCCCTCATGTGACCAGATTGGCTTTCTCTGGAGTATGAGGCTTTAAACAAACATCTAGTGTGAAGAGGCCTTAGATGATCCTGTGTCACAGGAGACCTTGTCACCCAGGTGCAAATCCCAGAGTTTGGCTACTCTGGCCACACAGAGTTTCCTGGAGCAGTGTGACTTCCTGTGCAGACTGAGGACAAGTGACAGAGTCTCATTGAGACGCCGCAGAACCTCCTCATTGGTTTCCCATTGGTGATAGGGCAAAAAGGCTGAGGCAGCTGCCTGCAATGATGGCAAGTCCAGGGAGTGTACTTCGCTCCATGGGCATCCTCATGGAGGACCAGGTGGGTCCCAGTTGAAGCATTTCTTGTTCTCTAGATGGCTCCAGTAAACCATTTCTCTGTGGTCTTTGCTTGGGAGACAGAGGAAGAGACTGAGCGGATAGATGCCTGGCATTTATCAGCACTTGCCATGAATGAATGGGGATCCCAAGGGCCTGAGCCTAACTGAGGCATGTAAAAGATGAACATTAGACCTGCCCTTGTTTGTGGGTATCTGAATTCATTCTTTCACTGATCAGTGGCTATTCAATGCCACACTGGGCCTAGTGGAGTTAACAGCTTTTGGCTCATGTTGAAAAACCAGATTGCATAGCTTTTCCTATATAGCTATACTTTTTTTAAAATTCTTAGTCTGTTTCTATACAGTATTATTCTACTTTTATCTCTTTGTCATATGTTAAATGTGGCCAGTATTTCTGTGGAAATTCTATTAAACTCCAAAAATTGCTCCTGGAATTCCAGACTCCTCCCCCCAGGCTTGCATAAAAACCTAGTGCAAACCTCCATCATTTCCACCATTTCTCTCTTCTCTTGGCCTACCAACTGCCTCTCCCTTTCCCTCTCTCTCCTGTTCTGGATGCCCTGACATGTGTTCTTCTTGGCAGGTTTGACATGCAGCTGGCTCAGGCCCTGGGCGAGTCTGTGTTTGAGAAGGGACTCCGTGAGAAGGTGACTCAGGAGAATACCAGTGTCCGATGGGCACTTGACCAGCTTCAGCAGCAGTACAAGGTGAGGGTTGCACACAGGGGCATCTGGGCTCTTGTTTGCTAGTCCTCGGGAAGTCCCATGTGCATCTGCTGTAAATGGTGGCCAGGAGAGCACTCTGTGCAGCTGTGCCAGTCTGCCAGCCAGCTGGAGCCATGGCCCCAACAGGCCTTAATGCAACCCAATGACTGGATGATTGATATCAGACCTCCCTAGTCTGATATCATTTAAGGCATTTGCTCTTGGTCACCTGCATCTACCAAAATACCCATCTGGGAGGTGTGAGACACTCAGCATAGAATGAGTTAACTAGAGCCCTGTCAGTGCGCTGGCACCAATGTATAGTGATTTGATTAAAATCAACATGGACACCTCACTTGTTTGCTCCTCAGTCTTAGCTCCCTATTACCCTCAAAGAACTGGTGGCACTCACCTTTAATCCCAGCCTAGGAAGGGAGGCCGAAGCTAGGAATCGCTTGAGTCGCGGGTTTGAGACCCACTTCCGGCAACATAGTGAGACCTAGTCTCAAAAAAACCAAAATAGCTCATCATGGTGGTGTGCACCTGTAATCCTAGCTTCCTGGGAGGCTGAGGCTAGGGATTGCCTGAGTCTGCGGGATCCCAGATACGAAGGGGGATCTGGACACTTCAGATCTGATCCGGATTGGGACTATCCTGGGCAACATAGTGAAACCTAGTCTCAAAAAAAAAAGAAAAAAAACCCTGAGCCTAGCATAAGGCTTTATGCTAAGAGTCTTAACTCCTTCACTCGTCTAGCCCAGAGTTCTTTGACTTCTAACCTGCAAGACTCATTTTTGGATACTTTTCCTCACTGCTCCAATATATCAGTCAGAGCTTCATCAGGTCCACAGCTTACTAATGCGGTGGTTGTTTCCTTGGTGTGCTTGGAGGTCTAACTCTAGGGCAGTAGTATTGCTCCCCCCCTCTCCCGCCGCCCCACCCAGTACCTCCACCACTGTCCATTTAAACTGTCCCAGAGAGCAGCTCTTGGTGACCCACAGGGGGTGCTGTGAGGGCCCATGCAGTGAAGGGGAGATGGCACGCAATGACTAGTGGAGAGCATCATGCTTGGAGGTGGTAGACAGCCCTGAGCAAGGGCATGGCTTGTGACTCCCACCTTGGCCCTATTGTCTCTGTAGCAAAAGGAGCAGGAAACCTTGCACTTGAAGAAGGAGGTGGAGATGCTGCAGACCCAGAAACAGGAACTGCTAGGATCACCCTCTCTGGGGGAAAAAGGTGTTGCTAGCTTGAAGGAGAGACTCTGGAAGCTGGAATCCAGTGCTCTAGAACAACAGAAAGTCCAGAACCAGCAGGAGAACACCATCAAGCAGCTGGAGCAGGTAAGGAGCTGTGTCCACAGCCACTGCCCTGCCCCTGCGGACTCCAGTGCAAGGGGTGTTGTTAAAATATGACTTGGACACCTCCCTCAACTGTTCCTCATCCTCCGATGGCTCTCTCTTGCCGCAAAGAGCCTCTAAGACCAGGTCTGACATCAGATCCTTCATGATCTGGCTCACTCCTGCCATCCTGCGAGGGTCAGTGTCACCTCAGAGGAACTTGTTCTGATCACCTTCTTGAAAATAGTTCTCACCCATGCCACACACATTCCCTCTCCTTAGTCAATCTGTTTTTTTGTCAAAGCACCTGCTGTCATTAGTCAATAGTATTTAAAAAATTTGCTCAATACTTCTTTCGCCCATTAGGATATAAGTTTTGAAAAGGCAGATTTTTTTTTTTTCTCTTTAGTGGAACTTGCATATCAGGGCATGAGACCAGGTCCATAGTTGGTGGCCAGTAATTGCCCACCATATAACTAACACTTATTGAGCACTGTCTGTGTACCAGGCTTGGTCCTAAGAAATCCCACACATCATCAGAAATCACCCCCAGCTCCTTATACAGTTAATCACCCCCAGCTCCTTATACAGTTAGTATTTGCCCCATTGTACACAAGTGGAAACAGACTTAGAGATATAGAGAAAATGGCAGGGAGGGAATCTGGAGCCTATGCCAGCTGCCTGCACAGTGCATTGAATACCTACTGTGTGCACAGCCTTGACAAGGAATGTAGGAGTGCTAGCCTTTGGGAAATGCAAATAACTCAGGGGAATAAAGTAGAACTGTCAAGTGCTCTTGTATCAGCACCCTCAACAAAGTACCAGATGAATATTTTATCTGTCTACTTGTTGATTTATTTGCTCACTCATTCCACAAAGAATTTTGGGCAGCTTAGAAGATGTATGCATAATAAAATAGAAAAATTGAAAATTAAATCAGAAGAACACAAATCAAAATAGATGCTCAGGAGGAGTGGGGACAGTGAACAGTTATGTAGATGCACATACCATGGACATGACACAGGGAATAGCTTCAGCTCTATGATTCCTGATGGCCAGAGAGAAAAAGGAAATGTGTGTGATCTGCTTTTAATTATCCCCAAGATAAAGACAAACCAGATTTTCAAGGAGAAGCATAGCTTTTCCAGATGCTTAGCGGTAAGGAAATTTCTCTGGTGGGATCTCCTAAGGAGCAATTATTTCTGAAAAGGTTTTAAGAGTGGGACTCCCTTTTCAAGACAATCTGATCAGTCAACATGAATATGTGAAGTAGATGAACTCGGGAAAGCTGTGAGCAAAGTAAGGAAGTTTGGAGTTGGGGTAGGAAGAAGTCTGGGGTGTCAGCCCTTGCTTCTCACTCAAACAGCTGGGCAACTTCTAAGTACTGAAACCTGAGAGAGATGGACATGGCAGTTCTGGAGCAGTTCAGCAGACAGAACAACTTTATTCACTCCATCAGCCATTTTATTAACCACCTACTTTATGTCAGAAAATGCATTGATGCTGAGAATGCAGTTATAAACATTGTAGTCATGCTAAGTCCAATGAGAAAGTTGCAGCTCTGACCTTTGGAGCAGGGTTGGAAACAGTCAGGGAATACTTCCTGGAAGAAGTGACATTGAAGTCAAAAGCTTCATCGAAGGATGAATCTGATTACCAGTCAAGACAGTTCCAGGCAAGGGAAATAGTCCATGCAAAGGCATGGAGGCTGGAGGTTTTCTGTGGCATTTAAGAAACCATAATATGATCCCATCTAGATGGGTCCCTCCAGAAGATCCATTGTCCTTTTGGCCTTATTAGGTTAGTTCCCTTTATTTTCAGACTTCAGTCTTCATCTGTACAATAAAATCAGAGTTGTGCTAATCCCCTGGCCTCAGCTCAGAATCTATGAAGGTTCATGAAGAAGGGGGACTATCAGTATAGGTCACTAAGAGTCATGGAGGCTGTGCAACATTATTACAGAGCAACCCTAATCAAGATCTTCTTGAAAAGGGGGTCTTAGCTGTAAAACCTCTTCCAGAAAAATGTTCCTTAAGAGATCCCACCTGAGAAATTCCTTTACAGATGAAATATCTTTACAGCTAAGCATCAGGAAAAACCAGGCTTCTCCTTAAAGCACTTCCGAAAATTGTTAACTCCTTCATACATCATCAGGGGACCCCCCTGCTAGAAACAGAAACATATTCCCTTGACCTCAGAGACCCCAAAGTTCATGTTGCTTCCTAACTTTCCCCCCTCAACTTACACAGGCTGACTCAATATGTGCCTCCATCCTTAGCCTTGCTCATAACCTCAGCTCCCCATGCCCTTGTAGCCATCCAGGAGATATTTATTGATTACAACGTAGCACTTTTTCCAGCGACTTTTATGCTAACTCATATAAACTTGACATAAATGGTATTGCAGATGTCAGGAGTGTCCAAG
Organism: Uropsilus gracilis; assembly: GCA_004024945.1. Classification (NCBI taxonomy): domain Eukaryota; kingdom Metazoa; phylum Chordata; class Mammalia; order Eulipotyphla; family Talpidae; genus Uropsilus; species Uropsilus gracilis. Next base: position 120,427 of record PVHY01000593.1, read on the forward strand.
AAGCTAGAAAAAAATGAAAAAGAAATATTATATTTACTTGCTTAAGCTCCTCATTTTGGATTATCTTCCCATAACCTCTGTCATTTTAAAGGAGGCAGAGAAGGAACCTGACATTTAAAGTGAGCCTGTTTTATGCCAGGAACCGTAATAGGGGCGCTGACGTATGCTTTCCATTTTACTCTTCGCTACAGTCCTACATGGCAGAGAATATTATCAACATCTTAAAAGACCAAGTTTGTTTTTTCTCAGCTTAATTCCCATGTGAGGGACAGCCTTGGCAACCTCAGGAAATCTTGCTGAGGGGTGCTGGGCTGTGTGCACGTGGCCAGCAAGTTACCTCTCTCAGTGCTCCCCTCCAGACCCCCAGCACTAAAGAAAGAAGAGAGAAGCAAGTCTGGAAAATGTAGCTTGCTGGGGTCTTTCTGTACCCTGGGGGTTCTGACCCAAAGGTCTAGAGGAAAGCCCTGGAAGATATGGTATGCCTTTGGGAATTCTAATCTGCCACAGGATCCAGGAGGCAAGAGCTGCAGTTAGCTCTGCAGATCCAGTAAATTCTTAAGCCAGAGCTGGAACCCATGACTTCAGCCTCTAATTCTAGGACTTTCCATGCAGCATCACCCAGTTCAGATGTCAGACATAGCTCTTTGACCTCTCTGAGCAAGCTTTGAAGACTCATCTTCTCCATGCTGCCAGGGTAGAGGGGGTGATCCTCTCTGTATCAAAGTCCGGGCAAAAAAAAGTGATGTTCTTGTACCAGGCACTGTGCTAAGACCACTTGATTTAATTCTATAACAGATTCTAAGATGGCGGTTTTCTCCAGGGAGAGGATACAGAATAGAGGCCAAGTGGATTGGCCCACGTAATGTCACGGGCAAGTGTCTGTGTCACACCCCTTGGCATAAAGCTGGCTTAGTTTAAATGTCATTGTCTCCAGGCTGCCTGTCTTCACAAATAAACTTTTATTCCTATAGCTACCTCCCTAACCAGCCCTCCGAGCACCGTCATTCATGCCTGCTCCAGTATGACAAATTTGTGTCATCTCTAACAGTGCAAGAAGGAATCTGAGGTTACTTCTAAGCTTAGTGGGAAAGACTGTGGTTGGTTAGTGAGATCTGTTATGACCACAGAAGGGATAGAGGCAGCATTTGAGTTACCTCCCGGGGCACAGCCTGACTCTCTCCCACACATTCCAAAGATGAACACTGCAGTTGGAATGCCAGGGGTGACATAGAGGGCAGGGAAGCTGGTGTGTAGTCCTCACACACCATCCTTTTTGCCCCAGCTCCGCCAGCGGTTTGAACTGGAGATCGAGCGGATGAAACAGATGCACCAGAAGGACCGTGAGGACCAGGAGGAGGAGCTGGAGGATATCCGCCAGTCCTGCCAGAAGCGGGTATGTGAGCACCAACCATAGCCATGCCCTCTGTGCCAGGTCTGGACTTGGTGCCCTTCTCAGAGTGAATGGGAGGCCAGGCTCATCCTCCAGGCTTCTGAGACCTTTGCTCCCTAGGTGTTTCCAGGGGTGCTAAGCAGAAGTACCTAATTAAATATGAGATGCTGGAACTTCCAGAAGCCTGTCTGACATGCTTGCCCCAACATTTCTACCCCAAGCCCACAATTCCATGGGACAAATGCTTTGCGTAAGGATATACATGTGTCAAGAAGGGGACCAACCAGTCCCTTCTTGCTATTTCCCTTAAACTCAAATGATTTCTTCCAGTTTATCCAGGCTCTTTGCAGACATTTCAAATGGAGGCTAAGAAAGTGCAAGCCCTTCAAATCTTACCACCGTGGCATCATCATTCGGACTATTTTTAAGTGTTCTTTCATCTCTCTCACTGCACGCACACATACATATTTGTGGAGCTGTCACTTTACTTAGAGAGGCCATGCTGAACTGAAGCCTACTCTTTTCACACTGCAGTCCGTTCTGAGCCTCTGTCCATGTTAGCGCAGATCTAACATCCATGTTTGATGCTTTGAAACCCCGGCCCTGGCCTCCACTGTCATGGGCGCAGCCAATCTCCTGTCAATGGACATTTCAGGTTTTCCCGATCTGTTATCATAAGTAGCACCAAGGCAAGCATTCACAGATGCCCTGGCTGGCATGGATGCAGAAGGGTGCCTTTGTTCTAGCCTCCTGTCACAGCTTTCTTCCCTGCAGGACTCCCAGGGCTGTTCACAGCCATGCGAGCTTTGTGCCTATCTAGAAAAGGGTCAAGTGGCATTCCCCAGAGTTGACACCTATGATTAACCTCCTGAGCAGTCTCTCTGCAGAGCTTCTGGACTGGACTGTAGGTGTTGAGAGCCTCGCATTAGAACTCATAGACTCTTGTTTTGGATCTTTGCTCTTTCAACATAGCAGCTGTGTGATCTTGGAAAGGTGGTTTTTAACTTTCAACTTCAACTAAAATTGATTCTATTCCTTGGTTTCTTGGCTCTGTATTCAGCAGCAGTCACTCAGCACTGGTTTATAAGACACACGAGAAGGCCAGTTCAGCTTTATTTGGAGTCATAGTGACTCAGATCAAGTCCCAGCTCCAGGAACTACCAGTTGTGGGCCTTTGGAGAAACCACAGAATCTTGCTGTATGCTACGTTTTTCTCATCTGTCAAATGGGATAATAATTGCTACCTCCTTAGGTCACAGTGAGGTTCAGGGAGCCACAGATGTGGAATCCCTGCATGGGGTTTGGTAATGTAATTCTTGTTTGTTGAAAATTTATGGGCAATATTGCTGTGTGTGAGTTTCCAGGCAGCCTGCCCTCTGCAAGGAGCCAGGAGACCAAACCTGGCTCTTGGGCACAATTCATCCACACAAGAGGAAGGTGCAGGGACTTGGGACATTGCCCCAGACAGGGCTGGCAGGGCCTTGGTGGTTCCCAGGACCTCTGCTGAAGGCAGGTGGTTGATGCCGTTGCATCTGCTGTCCTTCTCCACAGGTTCATGTGGGAGTCAAGTGCATTCTCTCCAGACTGCCCCAGAGAGTGAGGCTAGTGATGTGGGACTCAGATCAGTGTGACCTTGAGAGAGTCATAACCACCCTAGGTCTCAGTTTCATTAGCAATGAAATGGGAGTAAGGATAGAAAATGTTCTACCTTCCCTGGAAGTGACTTATGAGTTGTAAAGTGATAGGAATTATTAAGGGACCAGTTTCTGCTTATTTCTTCTATTATATAGATGGGAGGAATGACTCATTCTTTGCATCAGGCTGGGTTTTTCTTTATGTCTGTCAGCTTATTTAAACCTTATAAGAACTTTATAAGGGTTCTTCTTCCACAAATGAGTAAACTGGAATTGGAACACTACAGTAGCTTGTTCAAGGTCACCCAGTTGGGGGCTCAAGAAGGTAGGAACTTGAGCTCAGGTATGCCTGACTTCAGAGCCCAGTTGATTAACCAAGATGCTAGCTGTGTGTATGTGTGTGCGTGTGTGTGTGTTTGCAAATAATAATCGTTTGAGTTATGGAAGACCATTTAGGAAACACTTGATAGACGTCAACCTTGGGCATTGCTGCACTTTTGTGCTTACCAAAGGCTTACCACTTCCGTGCTTACCAAAGACTCTGATAAGTCCTGCATTAAAGAGCCTTTTAACTCAGTGCTTCCCACACTTACTCTAGCATTCCCTTCTTCCCCATACCTCCTCATCATACCTGTGAAAACCATGCGGAAACATTCTGCAGAACACATCCAGAGGCCTGCCTCTTGTGACTTTTTGTAAATTTCTCAAAGTGAGTTTTAGCTTTTCAGTCTTCATTCTAAACTCAGCCATGAATGAAGTATCTGGTATCTCTTACTCTCCAAAGAAAGTTTCAAAATGAGCTTGCTTTCTATTGATCATCTAAGTGATGATCAATCAGTCTATTTTCCCTTCCTGGGTCAGGAGATGGAAGTACCCAGTCCCTGCCTATATGCCTCCTTAGGTGAAGGTTGCACAGTTTCTGGTGCATTCCACGAATGCCCTGAGCTGGGACCATGTGCAGTCTCCTGACTTGGAGATGTGACCCAGATTCTCCCAAGACTTTTCTGTGGATGGATTTATAAACTGTGAGAGTGAGGTCAGAGATGTGTTTTTCTCCCTATGACAGGCACTACCATTGACTTCATGTCCTGTGGCTGCTCTGCTTAGTCTATCTCTCACTGTGGCAGGAAATCAATCATCAGCAACCTAGGTGGGAATGCTGATAACTGCCTGGGCTAGCAGAAGAGCTGGGACCAGGAAACAGAACACTAACTGCTCTCTGCATCTGCAGCAGCCGACTTGGAAGAGGCCCTCTGTAGCCTCTGTGTGACTTAGTTTGCCCACCTGTGAAATAGGTCACTATGGTACAAAGTGAGAGGGTAGGTGAGTGGTGAGATAACATATGAGTGAGCATGATAGGGAAGAGGGCATACAAAGCATAGTTATAGGGGGACCTCTCCAGGGGGGAATACCTGTCTTTCCTGGGCCATGCCTAAGAAATCAGAGCCAACTCTAAATGCGTTTCTTAGAACCAGAAGTCTCAGTTCAGGCTGTGATAACATCATAGAGCGGGTGGCTTAAACAACACTTATTCTCATAGATCCAGAGACTGGGAAGTCCATGGTCAAGATGGCAGCAGAGCTGGTGTGTGGCTCTACCTTGGAAGTCTACCTTGTTGTATGCGGGGAGAGGAAGCTCTTCCATCTCATTTCTTAAAAGGGAACTAATACCCATCGTGAGCACCCTCCCACCCCACACACACACTTCATGACCCCCTTTCAACCTGATGCCTCTGGGAAGTTCCATCTTCAATTACCTTCAGGTGGGGTATAGTGTTTTAACAGATGGGTTCTGGAGGGGTGCAAACATGTAGCTCACAACACCAGTTATTCTCAAGTGCATCCTAGTACAGGTAGTAAGAGAGGTTGTTGCATTCTAATATATTGAACATAATGTTGAGCGTAGCTTTTAAAAGTCAGAGTGCCAAGACTTGTCAATATTCAAGTGATGTCCTGTCCATGACTACAGGAGAGACACTGCTTTGGTTAGGGAAGTGGGGGATGGGTCCCCCAGAAACAATCAGTTCTTCCCATAGGTGTTCAGCTCCCAGACTTAGGTTCCTGAGTTCCCTGAAAGGAACATCGCTGCCCAATCACTGGACAGCCTTTGCTGAAGTAGGCAAGGAGCCGTGAGCTCTGCATCCCTCCCCACTCCAGATGGCCACCTGTCTTGCAGGGCTTGACCAGATGGATCTCATTTATCCTATGCCTGCTTCTGCCCTTTGTGCCTGCAGCTCCGTCAGCTGGAAATGCAGCTGGAACAAGAATATGAGGAGAAGCAGATGGTCCTCCATGAGAAGCAGGACCTGGAAGGCTTGATCGGAACCCTGTGTGATCAGGTAAGCAGGGGACTCCATAATCACTGGGTGCACATATTCCCGGTCTGGGGCCTCTAGTGAGTACAGGGCCATTGAGGGGGGAATACAGGGAGGCCCCTGGAGACGTCGTCTGAAAAAGCCCAGGAGCCGTTTTCTCATCTGACTTCCATCTGCTTCTTCCAAGCTCCCTGCCTCTACTGATTCTGCCCCTGTTCACACCCTCTAACTCTTCAAGAGACCACCTAGGATCCACATACAGGGTTCTGGGGAAAACCCAGAAAAATAAGCACAGTGGGCCCAGCTGTGAGTGGTGTGGGCCTTGCCTCCAGCAGCAGTTAGGGTGAGCATGTAGACAGCTGCTTGCTTTGAAGGGGTGATGGTGGAAAACCTCTGTATTAACAGCCTCATTAGGGTGAGACTCAGGCCAGGGGCACCCAAGCTCCAAGGCAGGCAAAAAGGGAGCTTTATGTCCTTGCTGGGCCATTTCTGTCCACATTCTGTCTACATAGTTCTGAGCGAACCAGTTATCTGCCCTGAACTCCTGGAGAACAGAGCTTTATGGGGTTGTTGCCATTGCTGTGAGCCACAACACTGAGCATTTGGGACCCTGTCACTCTCTGGTTGGGGCGCAGGGGATGTGTCCTCTGTACTGTAGGATGTTGAACATCATCCTCCACCCACCGGTTGCCCGTAGCATGTTCCCCCAGTTGTGACAACCACAATGTCTGTGACATTTATTCCTTGGAAACAAATCACCACCCCCACCCTCCCCACCCCACTGCTCCTGATATAGAATCGGGGAGGATCACTCCTCCATCACTCAGGTCCTCCTTCCCCTGCTTGTCCTGCTGCTACATGAAAATCCAGCACTGGAGAGAAGTGCCTCTGGCTCCTCCGATTTTTCCTAATGTATCACAGGAGTGTATTTTAATATATTTGCTTAACATGCGTTCATTGTCTTTTAATTAGTAATGATCTTGCTATCAGCGATCTTCCCCTAGAGTCATTGCCTTTATTCACAGGGGAATGTGGGCCTCCTGCAAATGGTCATCTAGAGCAGCCAGGCCTGGCACAAATAGGAGCTCTTTGTGTGTTTTTTAAAAAATTGAATGAATGAATGAATTCTCAAGTGGGGCCACTAGGCAGTGTTGGAAACTGAAGGAATCACGGAGAGGCCTACAGAACCTTCTTACTCTGGGGGGTGCTAGCACTTCCCACCAAGCCATCAGAGGCCCTCGAGCACACAGCCACTGAGGTGCCCTCTCTCTCAGCCTTCAGGACCAGAACGCTCAGCCACATGCAGGATTCTAGAACTATAGTCAGGGGTCCCAGGAAGAAGGCTGTTCCAGTTGAGAAAACAGAGTAGGAACCCCAAGGAAAAAAAAGCTTTTTTATAAATAGTGCTACAATAAATTTTCCTGCAAAGGGAAAGCAGCTTTAAATGAATAAAGTGCCAATTTTATATTAGTCACCAAAGTGTGACTTTTTAATAATTATCACATGTGATCATATTCATTGTTTTTATTAAGATTCTTGCCAAACACATGGAACAGTAGATTGAATAATATCATTCACATTTATACACCAAGCACCCAGGGTTCACATACATTAACATTTTACTGTATTTGTTCAGCTATTTTTGAGGAAATCAAACATTTCAAAAAACAGTGACCTCTTGGTTTCCTTTCCTAATCACCCTCCGTTGCTTCCCCCCCCCCCATGAAACCATAGTCAGTGTGTGGGATTCTTCATGTATGTTCCAACTTGAACTCTGTGTAGTACACATGATTCTTCCCTACCCTATGTCACTCTCCTCACTGTGGTTTTGGTGATAAAATGCAGAGCTAGAGTGCAGCCATTTAGCTGTATGCTGTATTCATTTATTTCTCCCATTCTTTTTCATGGTGGGTGTTTTGTTGTTTCCACACACAAATTGCAGCGCATATTCTCATAGATGTCTCACAATACACAGGGGTGAGTTTTTTCAGGGGCTGTAGCTAGAAGAGGAATTGCTGGCTCCTAGGAATGTACCATTTCAGAATTATTAGATGTTGCCCAAATTGTTCCCCAAAGTAATTGTGCCAGTTTTCATTGTCATCAGTATTTTTTTTTCCTTCTCCACATCCCCACTAACACATGGCACTGTCAGATATCCAGAAATCCTGCTGGTCTCTGAGTGTTGGGTCATACTGATTGGCCCTCATTACTGGTGAAGTTGAACATTTTTCACATTTGTTACGGTTTTCTCCTACATAGATGCCCTACGCACAGTCTTCTGTCTCCTTTTTTTCTATTGATCATTTATGATCCTTAGACGAGCTACTAATCCATCTTTGGTTATGGATTCAGCAGTTCTTTCTTAGTCTGTAGATAATCATTTCACTTAGTTTATGTTGGTTTTTATTTATTTTTTCAATTCATCTGAAATTTATTTTAATATATAAGATGAATTAATTAATTTTAATTTAAAATCTAATTAAAATTAATTAATTTTATTATTATCATTTTTATTTGTTTTATTTTACATTGTTATCTACCCCAGGGTTCTACTACCACCTAATCACCTGTGAAAGTCTTAGTCTTTTGTGCCCCTCCCACTCCTGTTTCCCCCCTCCCTCTCTCATGTTCCATGCTTCAATTTTGTTGAGAGTTAAAAATTGTTTTTTTAAATAGTCATACTAATCAGTCACTTTTTTTTATCGCTGATGCTTTCCTATCATAAGATCATGTTCCTAAACTGAGTTCATAGAGATATATCACCCTATTTTTAAAAGTTAAGTTTTGTTTTTGACAATTTTAGCTCCTTATTCCACCTAGGTTTTATGCTGATGTGTGTAGCATGAAGTGTAGCTTTTTTTTTTAATGAAATTGATCACCTTTGCTTTATTTCATGCATAATTTTTTTCTACAACTTCCAGGTATGTGTGGGTATGTTTATGAGCTATATCCATTCTGTTTAATTGACTTATTTGTCTGTTTCTGCACCCTATAGTCTTAACATCCGGATTTTGATAATTTATAAGACAGCATACTTTGCTCATCTTTAAAATTGTTTTATCTAGTCTTCATCCTTTAATCTTCTTACTGAGATTCCATAACAAAGCTTTATTTGATTTTCCAAAGCACTGGCTTGCAAGTTAATTGGGAGCAGTAGACATTTTGTATATTGAAGTATTGCATTTATGCTCATGCCATAGCTCTCCAAATCTGTGTGGCTTTCGTAAACATTTTTGTATAATTTAGAAATTGTATAATACTAATAAAATATTTATCTTTAATTAAGTTTTTTTTCCATAGCAGTTTTGAACATTTTTGTTATCTGTACCTCTAGAAATTTTATAGCTGTTAGGGTTTTATGAGTGGAATATTATTTTTTTATTCTACATTTCAATTATTTATTGTATCATGTATGGAAATACTACTGATACATTTATTTTATATCCAGAAACTACTGATACATTTATTTTGTATCCAGAAAACTTGCTGAATTCATTATTTTTCTTTTGAACTTTTCTTCATTTTTAAATGACAGTGTTGTCATTTGAAAATAAGATTAACTTTGTCTCCTCCTTTCCAATTTTTACACCTGTTTTTTTTTTTTTTTTCTTTCTTACTCCATTATTTTGGGCCTCCACTATTAGAGAAGAAAGTAGACATCCTTTCCTTATTTTTGACCCTAACAGATATATTTCTAAAGTTTCATTATAAGCATGACATTTGCATTCATCTAATAAGATTAAAAGTCTGACTTCTTGTATACTAATATTTAAAAAGTTAATGTTTGGCTGCTGATATTGTTAGAAGTTGTTTCTGCAAAGTTGACTTTCCTATTAATGTAACAATTATATTTCAGATATTATAATGTATCCTCATATTTCTGAGATAAACCTTACTTAGTCACAGTTTTACTTAATACACAGTTCTTCTGAATTGTTTGTGATATTTTGAGGATTTTTGAAACCAGACTCCTAAGTGAGATTGGTTTGTACATTTACTTTCTTCCCTTGTCTTTGTCTAGTGTTGTACTAACCTAAAATGAGTTTGTAACTATGTCTGAGACAATTTTCATAAAATTTGGATCATGTACTGCATGAAGGCTTAATACATTTTGCCTGTACTATTTTTGAACCTAGTTTATTTTGGGGGCCAGGATAGATATTTTGTGGGGTAGGATAGATATTTGATTTTTGTCTTCAAGTTGAGCATAAACTCAGATTTTGCTCTCTTGCTGAGTTTTGATGTTGAACGTTTTAGCTCATTTTTGGTATTTATTATTTTGCTTCAAATACTTTTAAATTTCATTCATGAGAGTACATTTACCTTGAATTGCTGCTCTCATTTCATCCTTAGCATGCTAAGCATTTTGTCCTATCATTTGTGATTTTCCCCTACAACCTATAAGTTGTTTAGAAATTGAGTTTTAAGTTTACTAATATTTGGGATTATTTGGAGTAATTCTTAGCAATGATTTTTAATTTAAAGTCCTTATAGATACATGATGTAACGGAATGCATAACATTTTTTTTCTTTTAAATTGTTGAGCTATCTTATCTGTTCATGTTCTACTGTAATAATTTATTGACTGGCAAAGGACCTGGCTGTTTTTGAGAATCTATGCAGGGCAAATGAATCAGCTTTATTAATTTTATGATTTAAATATTATATTCAAATAGAAAAACATAAAAAGTTTAAAATATGATTATGTTTAAAAATTCACCTTTGACTTTGCTTGATCTCTTTTTGAGAATTCTGATATACTTCCCCTATAATTGTGATTTTTGTCAAGTTTGCTCATAATTCAATTTCAGTTTTTTCTTTATAATTTTGAAAATATGTTTTTAAGTGCATCTAAGTTTGTCAATTTTTTATTTCCTTGGCCTACTTTAGATTTTTTTAGTAATTGTATTATTGTCCCTCTTTCCTCCATTGAATATTTTTCTTACTGATTACTCTTTATTGTAAAGCTGTCTATGAGTGACTTTGCCTTTTTTTGCTTAATTTCTTTTAATTTGCCTGCAAGATCCTTTTTAATCTCTTCATTTTTAACTTTACAAAAGTATGTTTCCTTAATTGGTGGGTAGTTTAAAGCCTAACATTTTAACAGTTTTTATTGGTTTAATATCTCTTTTCCTTGCACTTCCTTTGCTATTCCTTCACTTTGGGTAATTTGAAAATACTTTCAATAAAGACAATAAAATGAAAATACTTTCAATGTCAATAATAATAATTATTATCTAAGGTAACATTTTTATTATTCCTTATGTGTGCCTGTTCCACTCATTCTTTACAAACCACTCATACCAGTGACCTGTCTGCTGCTCTCTTCCCTGTTCCCTCTGGTAACCAGTAACGTTTTTTCATTAAATCCAAGTTGTTTTTTTTTCTGTATTTTGCCAGTGGTGTTTTATATTTGGTTCTTTATATTTCACAGATAAGTGAAACCATTCAATATTTGTCTTTCAAAGAGTATTTTCTGGTTTTTTTTCTCTCTGTTCCCTGAAACTAGAGAAGTCATATTTCTGTTTTCATAGTATTCACTCAAATTTTAAGATAACTACTTAATCAGTTGTTTTCTTGCATATTTTATTTAATTTTTGCAAAATGCTGTGGAATGGATGTTATTTGTTGTTCCATATAAATGAGAGAAATGAAGCTCAAAAGGTAAAGCAAGTTGCCCAAGGTCATGTGAAGGTCTAGGTGGATTTGAAATGAGTTTTATATTATTTGAACTTCGGTATGTTTTAAATCTAGTGCTGGAATTGCATTGACTCTGTAGATTGCTTTTGGTAGCATGGCCATTTTGATAATCTTAATTCTTCCAATCCATGAGCAGGGAATACCTTTCCTTTTTTTTTTTTTTTCCATGTCTCCTTCTGTTTCTTTTAACAATGTTTTATAGTTTTCTTTGTATGGATCTTTTACTTCTTTGTTAGGTTTATTCCCAGGTATCTAAATTTTTTTTGGTGCAATGGTAAATGGTAAATGGAGTGGTTTTTCTGATCTCTTCTTCTGACTTCTGATTTTTTGTGTATAAGAAGGCCACTGATTTTTATGTGTTGATTTTGTATCCAGCTACCTTACTGAACTGGTTTATTATTTCAATTACCTTTACTGTGGACTTTTTGGGGTTCTCTACATAAAGTTTGTATCATCTCCATATACTACTGAGCATGGAACTACCATTTGTGATCCATTCATCTGTTTTGGGGCATTTGGTAGTTTCGATATCCAGACTATTGTAAATAGTGCTGCAATAAACATGTGAGTACAGGTGTCCTTTTGAATTAGTGTTTTTTATCCTTTGGGTAGATTCCTGGAAGTGGGATTGCTGGGTCAAATGGTAGTTCCATTTTCATTAGTTTGAGGGTCCTCCACACAGCTTTCCATAGTGGCTGGACCAGTTTGCATTCCCACCAGCAGTGTAAGAGTGTTCCTTTCTGTCCACATTCATGCCAACATTTGTTGTTGCTCCCCCCCCCTTTTTTTTTAATGGGCCATTCTTTCTGGTGTAAGATGGTATCTCATTGTGGTTTTGATTTGCATTTTCCTGATTATTAGTGAGGCTGAACAATTTTTTATATGCCTATTGGCCATTTGTATTTCTTCTTTCAGGCGTTTTTGTTTAGCTCTTCACTCCATTTTTATTGGACTTTTTGCTTTGTTTTTGCTAAGCAGTGTGAGTTCTTTGTGGATCTTTGTTATCAGACCCTTATCACTTGTATAGAGGGTAAAAATTTCTTCCCGTTCAGCTGGGTTTCTTTTTGTTTTTTGTCTTTGTTGTTGTCTCATTGCTGTACAGAAGCTTTTTAATGTGCTATGGTTCCAACTGTTTCCTTCATGTTAGCAGAATAAGCCAGAAAGAAAGTGAAATACTGAGTAGTTTCACTTATATGAGGGATATAGGGAAAACAAGCAAATGGACAAGAAAAATTTAAATCTAACTGACAACAGAAATGAAGCATAGAACAAGAGAGAAGGAGTATAATTGGAGGAAAGATGGACACAGAGATCAAGATGATGGTTTATGGGTGACAAAGTGGTCAGAGAACCGTGAGGTAGACAACAATGTAAAACATGTACATATATAAAATAATAAAAGAAAAGTTGAGAACAAAAAAATAAAATAATATATGCGTGTACATACTGTGTACACATACACAAATATAAAAAATATCTAATGCTATGCTACTTTAAAGTGATTAGGTGACCTGTAGTCATCCTTTTGGGAGTCATCGTTTTTTTTCATTATGTAATAAGGCAGTAGGTCCCCACCAATAACTTGCTGTGCCACCTTCAACAACACACATTCTCTCTTCAAGTCACAATTTACCCATTTGTGAAGTGACCTGATTATCACTAACATTTCCAAAAATCATATTTTAAAAGTGCGTGAAGAATTCTTTGCAACAGACATTTAACAAGTGCCCCAATTTGCCCTTATGATAAATGGTGAAACAATTGGGTTTTGCGTATAGTTTCCCACAACAACACTAAACATCATTTAGATTTATTGGTTAATTATTCACCAACTTTATCTAAATTTGAATCTTTGTGCAGCAAAATGCGAACTTGCAGAATGACATTTATTTCCCATTAACCTAATGAGGCTTTCTTCTCCACCTCCTCTCTTGAAGCAGTTCATTATGCATGAGAGGGTGACTTAGTCTCAGATTCTGTTGTCAGTTTTTTTGCCATGATCCTGCTGTCAAGGAGATGGTGCCAGCATTTTCAGGGGCTTTCTGACAGAGAAGAGGGTTGAGTCTGAACTGTCCTTACTACAGGGTCATTACCCACGTCAGGGAACGCACCTGTTGTCAACTAGTCCCGAGGTGGAGGAAAGGTACTTTAGGATATGTGCGTACAAAAAGCAGATATGAGAATAAGAAAGGCACACACCTACAGCTTGAGTGTAATCACAGTAAAAATCTGAGCTTCAGAGAAAGTAAAGGTGGGGTACCACCAGGCCCTGCAGTTCTGTGGTTAGAGACTTGCGTTTTGAAGCTAAATTGCTTGGATTCCACTCCTGGGTAGACCCTGAGTAGTGACGTGACCTTGGATCACTTACCGTGTTGGTTGAATCAGGTGTTCCTCAGTACTTAGCTCCTGCTTGTCTACCAGCCCCGTTCCCCCTGCACTGGGTAATTCTTCTCAGGGCTTCCATAGCACCTTTTTTAAGATTAGATTTAATTAAAATTATTTTTTTTAATTAAAGGTGTTTTTTTTTTAATTTTTTAATTTCACAACATTGTAATCTCAAGGATTTGCCCCCCTCCCCTCCCCTCCCCTCCCTTCCCCCCCCTTTCCCTCCTGCTCAAAGTTGTGTGCTTCAGTTTGGTGCTTAGCTTGTTTTGACTTTTCCTCAAGGCTTTTGTTTATTTTTTTCACTATATCCCATATATTAGTGAAACCATTTGGTGACTGTCTTTTCCTTTATGGCTTGTTTCTGCTAATGTGATTTCTTTTAAATTCATCCATGTTGTTATGAAATCGTCGAATTTGTCATTTTTAATTGATGAGTAATATTAAAGGTGTTTTAAATACTTCTCTCATCATATATTTTACTAAAATGACTCTTTCTAGTCAGAAAAGCTGAGTCTGCCGTCCTCACTCCACCACTCATTACTAGCCAGCTGCCCCTAGGCAAGCCACTTAACTTCTGAAGGCTTCAGTTTCCTCATCTGTAAAATGGGAATCTGTTGTGCGCCATTTGCATTCCAGAAGAGTCATGCCAGATGAGATAAAGGAGAACCTTTTTTGTTACTGGTCCCTAAAAAATCTTAGGGACTGACCGAAATGGCCTTCTGATGTAGCTGGCGCCTCCTGGCTTTTCTTTATTGATGTTAGCCCTATCAAAGAATTAGAGACCACCCCTACACTACCCCTCCCTCAATTACTCTTTGCTTTAAAATGTTAATAGTCTCTCAAAATAGCTTATCTTCCATAAAATTCGCCAGGCTCTCACCCTGTGTTCCTATATACCTCTTCCTTTTGTTAATAAAGTTATCTCATAGTTCATACTTCCATTTAACCCCCAGCTGTGGCTAAACCATCTCTCCTCATCATTTCATCTCTCGTACTTGCGTCTAGCCGTCAACAGGAATCCTGACGTGGCACAACTCATAGATTCACCAAGATGCATCCCTGTCAGTGCTCAGCGCGGCATCTGATGCTGAAAGCCCCTCTGTGGGGGAGCTGTGACTGCTTTACTAACAGTGGAAATAGTGATGTCTATTGTTAAGAGATGGTCACAGGCGTTAAATGCAGTAACATGGCAAAGAGCCTGGTATGATGTCCCTCCCAGCTTAGCTCAGGAGGCAGATTATATGGGTGTTTATCTATGTATAAATAGAGATACAATAGGTCTAGATATCACTATGTATGTGCATACACACACACACATATATACATGAGTGTTTTAAATTTAACAAAGCAATACATCTGCGCACAAGAAGCTGGGCTAAGAACCAACTTATCTTTCAAATAATTCAAAACAGGTGGTAGAGAAATGGAAGCACAAAATCCAGAGGAGTGCATTTAGGTCATCAGACAGTGTTCATCAGCCTTTATATTTGTGAAGCACTTGACGGTGTGCGTACAATGTGCTTTCAGATCCGTTATCACATCTGATCCTTTTCTTATCTCAATACAGAGCTCAGAATTGGAGTTTTTTTCTTTAAGTCTTATAGATAAGGAAAAGCAGACTCAGAGAGGTGCCACAGCTCAGCCACAGTTCTCCCCACCAGCAATGGGTGAGCCAGGGTGTAAAGGCTGAGCTACTCATTTAAATTCCATGTTCCTTCTAGAATACCATGGGATTCTAAGGATCCCAGAGCATGGTTTGCAGTTGGCACAGAGGCTTGAATATTCAGGTGTGTAGAAACAGAGTCCCCCTGCTGAGGCACCTGTACCCTATTTTCTTTAAAACGCCCCCTCTAATCAGTGGTGCCATGCTCCTTTCTTTGGTCTCCTGAGACATTTAGGAAGGGGCTGTCAGTTCTAGGCTAGCACTCTGTTTCCGGGGGCGGGGGGGGGATTGTGGGGCACTCATAAATTCTGCACCTCTCTTGCTTTGTCTGAGCTTGTATTCTTGGCTGCTGGAAGCTGTGAGAGTTGAAGTTCCCTTCCTAGTGCCAAGTTAAGGATGTGGCTTCTGCAGAATCTACTTGACCACTATCCCTTGGAATTTAAGGCCTGGAGATTCAGGATTCTGAGCAAAGGGATATACTCAACTCTGGTCCCTGCTACAAAATATGACCTCATCAGCCTGCCCTTCACCTGGCAAGGGCAACCCGCTCAAGGCCCAGAAAGGGTTTGGTTTAGACCTTCAAAGGCAGCAACCTGCTTTAAATGTGATTTATTGGGCACAGGGAGAAGCACGACTACCCATTCACTATGTAGCTCATAGTGAATTTCCATAGCTGACAAAGTCAGCACAGATTAGTAACATTAATACCTCCCACCCCAGCCCCTCACCGACCTTCTCCCACCCCTGCCCAACAAGCTGAGGGCTGTTTACTCCATCAGCAGAGGCCTCACCTGACATGAATATTATGTTTGCTGAGCACATATTGCCTTCTGCAGTGCCTGGGTGCTTCATGCCATTCCCAATTTGCTGATGAGGAAACAGCTTCAGGGAGGAATAGTTTCTTTTCCAGTGTCACACAGTATCTTCTAGTGGTAGATGCTCATAAGAGCCTTCCCTCGGCTTCCAGATCGGCCATCGGGACTTTGATGTGGAGAAGCGTCTTCGCAGGGACCTTAGACGAACGCACGCGCTGTTGTCGGACGTGCAGCTCCTTCTGGGGACCATGGAGGAAGGCAAGGCATCCGTCAGCAAAGAGGAGTTGGAGAAAGTGCACAGCCAGGTGGGTGTGGGGGTCCCCTGGGAACCAGGGAGGGTGTGGCTGTGTGGCTGTGGCACTTCAGGGAGAAGGCCATGGAGAGCCTGGCAGGACACATGGAGATGTCAGGTGGGGAGGAGGGCTATAAGTGATAGGGGAGTCCTGTTTACTTCATCAAGGCTCAGGCAGCAGTTTTGAAGTCTTGGGTAAATCAGGACCCTGGGACAGAATGGCTGAGTATCCTCTATGCATGTGTGTGTGTGTGTGCATGTGTGCATGTGTGTGTACATACATGCATGTGTGTATGTGGTGATCATCAGGGCAAGATATGAAATTAATAGTAATAGAATGAACAATACAAAGCCAGTCACCACAGCGATATCACATACTGCATCCTATCACCTATTGGTTGACTAATGCAATCACTGTTACTTTCTGGAGCCCCCAACATGTCTTCCTCTGTACAGGTTGTTGCATCGAGTTCCAAGGAGAACTGGAGATCAGGGTTATCATATCACCTCTGTTTCACAAGTGAAGTGACTAAGTGGCAGGGAGGGAGGGAGTCACACAGTTAAAAAGTGTCAGAGGCAGGACTTGAACCCAGGTCTCCAGGTTCCACAATCCCTGGGTACCACAAAGAGGATGGGAGGTGCTGGGAGGTGAGGCCAGACGGAAACCTAGGCTGTGACACTGTAGGCTGCGGCAAACGCAAACAGTGTGCCTGGAGCAGTGTGTGCTGAAGGGTGTGAACGGGTCAGATCCTATGGGGTGGGGGGAATGCTAGGGGAGAGATCCTGGAGCAGAATGCGTGGCATGACTAAGAATCTTCTGCCCATCTCCTGCAAGAGCTGGAAATATACTGGGAGGCTCAGAGCCATCTGGGGGTGTTGGATATGCTCTTGGTGCTGCTCTGTATCACATAGCTCTCGGGGAGACAACCACTGAATCAGGTGGGGGACCATCACCATCTCTCTCCCCTCCCCTTTTGGATTTCTATCTTGTGGCCTCAGCCATGCCACGTGCTTTATCCTTACAGAATATCCCCCGGAAACTCAGATTCATGGTACATCATGAATCTTTTTAGAGCTTATACTTCCTAAGGGCAGGACTATGTTTTATTCATCTTTGATGATGCCCATCCAGGCCATTGCACACCATCAATACTGAATAGATGTCTTTCTGTTGATTTAGTCAACTTGTCTTTCTCCTTTGACAAATGAGGAAATCAAGCAACAGAGAGGGTGGGGGTTTAGCCTAAGGTCACACACTAGGATAAAGACAGAGCCATACCTCGAACCCATGTTCCCCACTCTAAATCCAGGGCTCTTCTTTTCCTTCTGGTGAAGCTAATGACAGCCAGCAGGTCCCAGGAGGCAGTGGGAGCAGCAATCTGGCTCCAGGTATTAGAAGCCCCATCCAGAGATTGCACTGCTTCCTGTCATCAGTGTCAGTTTCCCAACTACAAAAAAAAAAAAAAAAAAAAAAAAAAAGGCTTCGGATAGAGATTTGCAGTGCAAGTTGAAGAGCTTTATAAAACTGAAAAACTGAATTCAGATTTCACCAGTTTCTCCATTGTTGTCCTTTTCCTAATCTAGCCAGCACATGACAAGAAGTCTGTGTCACCTGGCCCAGGCCCCTCTGGTCTGGGATAATCTCAGTTTGACCTGGTTTTTCATTGACGTTGATGGTCTCCCCAAGTTGGGCTAGTTTGTTCTTTCCCCTGATCAGGCCAGGTTTGTGGGTTTGGGGAGAGCGCTCTCCAGAGGGGCAGGGCTGTTAAGTCAGGAGACAGGTAAGGCCTCTTCTCTCTTGCCAATTCTGTCATTCTTCACAGTCCCCTTCGTCCAGTCCCTCTCTTCTGGGGCAACCCGTCCTGGCCTCTCCTGGTTTGGTGATAGCAGTCCCTGGATCCTGGCAAACAAGGACAGTCAGTCCCTCTACTGGTAGCTGTCAGGCAACTAGAATCACCTAGGCACTCATGCAGTCCTCTCTGCCTTAGGGTGCCCCTGGGGGAGTGGTACTGCCTCCTTTGACAGATGGGGGCATTCCCACTCCAGAGAACTAAGCTTCAAATCTAGGGCTTGCGGTTCTAAGTGCAGAAATCTGGGGGCAGTTTTGCCTCATCTGTATCTTCCTGTCTGTCTGTCTGACCAGGTAGATGGGGGACCCCGATCTTTTGACTTGCCTGAAGGAGGGCAAGTTGTGATTGTCCCCAGCCAGACCTTTCAGGGTTGGGCACCTCCTTGGAGGGACCACATCCTCATTTCCTGTCTCCTGGTGACGCCATAGCCTCCCCCACCCTGCAGGTGAATGTTCCTGCAAAGAAACCATTCTGGCTTGCTTCTTTCTTCTTTTTTCAGTATGCATGAGAAATCTCCCTCTGCAGGGTTAAAGTGTGTGTTCTTGGAAAATAGTGGTATTTAATGAAGGCGCCTTGAGCTGAATCAAAGAGCTCCATTCTTCTGAAAGTCCTTCTTCCCTGTCTCTGCATCCGGCTCCTATCAAAGGGAATTCACAGCCTTGGCTTTCTGGTGCTGTTGTCATGGAAATCATTATAAGGATGGGATCTAGTGGACCAGAGGTCAGGGTACAGTCACTTTGACTCTCAGCACACGTGTCCCGGATGCTGGAATAGGAGTTAATCAAATAAAGCAATGATGACATTGGGCATCACCACTTCTCCTCTCATGTAAGGTGTTTGTCCTTTACCTGAAGGCTCTGGGACAGAGCCAGGGGAGCAGACAAAGAGGGGAGGGGGAGGGAGCTAACTTTGCTGCTGCCTGTGCCTTAAGTGTGGGTATAGTGTTGAACAATGCACTCATTCCCGCATTCATTATTTACACAGCTCCTGCTCTGTGTCAGGTGATTGCTAGATCTAGGTGCATCATGCTTGTAAGATAAGTAAGATGGGTGTGCAGCTTACATCTGATGGAGAAGACTAGCAACAATAATACAAATAAATAAACATGTCCCACACCTTCATTCAGGTAATGAAGGAAGCTGGCTTTTAGAATAAGCTTAGCTTGGGTGGTCAGCTTAGCTACCCTGGGAGGAGAGGGAGCTGACAGGGACCAGGCGACGCAGGGCCGGGAAGGTGATTCCAGTGACCTAAACCACTGGCAGATTTCAAGCAGAGTCTGACATAATCAGATTCACTTTTTATAGCCTCACTTTTCTTTGTGGAGAACAAATTGAGGAGGGAGTGAGTGGTGTCATTAGGAGGCCAGTGAGGCCTTGTGGGACAGAGAAAATGAACACCTGGCCAGGTGTTGATGGAGATGGCAAGGGACAAGTCTGAGGTGGATTTTTAGTAGAGACAAGGGTGGGGGGGTGGGGGGGCATGAGATGGTCTGGAAGGCAGCATGCTGCATTGTTAGATGCTAGTATATAATCCACCCCCTCCCCCAGGAAGTGGACATTTCTATTTTTGATCTATTTCTCTAATGAGGAAACATCCTGAGAAATTGGGTAATTTCCCCAAGAGTGCACAACACTATATGTCTGGAAGCTGTGGGTGCCAACAGTTGTGTTTGTGCCACTTAGTTTATGCATCTGGATCCTGTTAGCATGTGTCAAGTCTACTATATCCTGGGCTTTTCTTTGATTGCTCAGGATTTCCACATTGTGCACTCAGAGAACGTCACCACCATCTAAAAACTACAGATTTCGAGTTCCCATCCCTCAAAAGTCATCATCGTCTTCTTTTTTTTCATTAAGCCTGAGTTTGCCCCCAGAGTCTCCATTTCTCAAATCATCTCACCTGTGAATTCTGATGCTAGTCTTAGGACCAGCATTTGGGAATCATGGGCCACGTGTGCCCCTGAAACACCCTTTACAATTACAGTGACATTAGATCCATTTTTCAGATGTGCTTCCAACTATGGTGCTAAAGTCACAGGGCAGATCTTAGTTCCACCAATTGAAAACTAAATTTT
The DNA here is from genome assembly GCA_004024945.1 of Uropsilus gracilis. Taxonomy (NCBI): domain Eukaryota; kingdom Metazoa; phylum Chordata; class Mammalia; order Eulipotyphla; family Talpidae; genus Uropsilus; species Uropsilus gracilis. The sequence continues at coordinate 140,544 of PVHY01000593.1, forward strand.
CATCAGTAGGACCAGATCTGGCAGGTGCTCATTTTGTGACCTTTGAAGCAGTGACACATCCTCCCCACAGCCTTCTCTTAAGGTGGAGTGCCGTCATCACTTGACGCCTGACAGGTGGGGGTCACAGCAGAAACTTGAATGCACCTGCAGCTGCTTGAGCTCAGTAACTGTGCACCAGTGAGAATGGCTTCCCCTGCCCAGGCACGGAGGAGGGGTGTCCTTGAAGGCATCGCTTAGAGAACTCTGTGTATTCAGCAAATGGTGAATTTGATCTCTGCTCTTGGATGAATCTGAGGGATTTGGAGGAGAGACAAGGTCCCTGTACTTGAGAGGTTCCCAGTGCAAGAGAGAGGACAATTGGACAATCTTGGAGCAGATTCCTGTCAAGCAGAATGAGGCATGTTTATAAGAGGACATTGGGGGCCTTCTCCCCAGAAAACTGATCATTTAGCTGTGGGAGCAGAGCTGGTGGCTTCAGCTGTCACTTTAAAGATGGGAATGAATGGCTGGTTAGGTGAGAGGCGCTGTCACCTTTCTAGGAGGAAGCAATGGAGCAGGAAGGGGCCCGAGGGATGGAGAACATGCTCCTCTCAGCGTGGCCTTGCTGGAGCAGAAAGTTTGGGGGTTAGAGCAGAGCTGAGCCATTGTGGAGGTTGGAGCCAGCCCAGAAGTGGTTTAGTCAACCTGGAGGAGGAGTTTGGGCTTCCTTCCAGAGGTGCTTGTGAGGCAGCGCTGTTGAGTGGTGAAAGCCATGATCAAACCAACAACTTGGAGAGAGAGGGGAGTCAGAGTGACTGCAGGAGAGTGAGGCATGGGGGGAAGGGGGAAGAGGGAGAACCATACATAAGGGGATCAATAATTACACAAATGTGACCAAGCTTGTAAGAAAATCATGAAAAGAAAAATAAAAATTTGGTAGGAAAAACAAAAACCACATGCTATACCTACGGCAACACCAAAAACTACCATTTACCAAAGTCTTAAAAGGGTCTATGTTTAGTGTATCTTGCAAATAATGACTTGATTATATATGCATGGAGGAGAATAAATATGAATGGCAAAAAAAAAAAAAAGCCACGATCAGAAGAACTGGCCACAAATGGCTGGGCTCCAGGCCTGGCTGAAGCACGAAGGTGTGACTGGCCTTCTTTCCCTCAGACACAGCCCTGCATTCTCCCGATCAGGACGGGCTCAAGAGGGTTATTTGGTTTACCCATTTTCCTCCTTTGGGAGCTTTGGTCCTATCTCAGAGAACACCTGAGGTGTAAGGCTTGGATGTAAAACAGGGCATGGTAGTGCTTGGGTCAAAGCCTGCCTCTGCTCCCAACTAGCTGCGTGATCTGGGGCAAATCACACTGCCATTCCACGCTGCCTTTTCTCTCACTTAAAAGGTGGCGTGGTTTCCCCAGCTTGCTCGGTTGATAAAAAGAATACGAGGCCATGGATTTGCGAGATTTCTAAGTTGAAAATGACATGACTATGATTTTCAAATGTATAGCTCCCCATGGCCTCCTTGTCCCCCATGCTGCTGTTGGTTTTTGAAGGTCTTTGGTTTCAGAGTGTGTGATTTTACAAAATCCCGTGAAAAGGGTAGATAGGCAATGTGTGGGGCTGATCTAATGACACCTGTTCTTTAGGAGCCAATTACTAATTAATTCCCATGGAATGTTTCCATTGGTAACAAACTAATCTGGAGACAGAAGCAATTCCAACAACCAAGATATATAATTGAGATAATCGCTGTGCATAAATAACATCTGTGAGTAGCAGATGCCGGCACCTGGCTCAGGGGAGAAAGTGGGAAATGATGTCTGCTCCAGGACCAGGGGGGCTTTCTTCTCTTTCTCTCTTTCTTTTGATTCATGCCTTTGACCTTTGTATTCTCTCCAAAGGAAATACGGTATTTGCTGCTTGTTAAATAGAGAAGAGTTTGCACTAAGCTTTTTAGCTATATACTTAATTTATGCTGGAAGCTATATCCACCCCTTCCTGCTGAGAACAAAGCTGTCACCAAGTCTCAGTGACTATACCCCCTAAATAGTTCTTAAATCCAGTGTCTCTCTCCTCTCCCCTCTTATTACATAGCCCCTGTATCTCTCTCTTGGAGTTCTCTCAAGTCTTGAATCTCTGATCTTACCCAAGCTCTCTGCTACCTGATCTTTGGGGAGAGAAATTTAATATTCAAATACAGTCTTAGCTCTTTGGCTCAAAATCCATCAGTGGATGCCCTTGCTCTCAGGATACAGTCCAGATGCCTCAACTTGACTTTTAAGGAAGCACTGACCCTACGGTCACCCCAGTGAGCAGCGTAGGAAGACTTGGTGTCCCCCAGGCCTGCCCCACCTCTCTACCTCTGCCCACTGTGTCTTGATTCTCTCCTTTGTAACTCCTGCCCGATGAACCTCTATCTAATCAGCCTTTGAACAAGGGATTGGCCCTTGTCTTATGGCTTGGGGGAGACCCAGCTTCTCTTTTCTCACAGTCTTCTGGGTTTGCCTGATGGTGCGCACCATTCTCTGGTGATGACTTCCCCTTCTTGTCTATTTGCTCATTTCCCTTCCAGTGTCATACAGGCAGGAACTGGGGTGAGTAAGCACATGGCAAGACTGATCCAAAGTCCCAAGGGTACTGAGAGGCTGAATTGGCATTTGAACCCACACATGCCGACTGCAACACTTGGGATTCTACTGCTGGAAGCTGCCGGCTCCCTGTTGTGTCTGGGCTCTAATATCACTTCTGGAATCCCGCTGTGCTCCCAGCTGATCCTGGCTTGGCTTCCAGTCACTCAGGGGACTCCTCAGGTGAGCCCCTAGACCTGGGTGTTCTTCTGCACGATGAACTCCTAGGAGTAGTAGGGAGGCCGCTCCTCCCTGTTAGTGCAGGGAAGACTGATGACCTGGTTTCCTCTCCAGTGTCCTCTGTGGGGATGTTTGTCACCAGGTGTCACCCATGCTTCCCTGAGACACTGAAAATGATGACTAAGCTCCGGCAAGATGGTCCTGCAGGGAATGTTTTGTGTGAGTGAAGACTTCAGAACATTGCTCTCTAGCCAGGAAGCACAGAGCAGGAGGCCTGGTGATTTTCTTTGAAGAGACCTTTTCCTTTCCTAAAGATTATGTTGGAATGAACTGATTCAATATTAACATAACCTCCTGTCAGAAGAGATAAAGGCCAAATTGGAACTGGTTAAAGGCATGGCTGTCACAGGCATGGTCACCCCATATACACTGGCACTTCCAGTGTTGTGATGAATGAAGTGGGAAGAGGCTGGTTCTGTGATAGGCCAAGAGTGGTATATATACATCTACTCGAATGGCCCTGTTACCAGGCCCCTAGAGCAACCCAGCTACCCCCCAGGTGACAGCCATCTCAGCAGTAGTGACCCGGATGGTGAGCACCCATGTTTATGCTGCCATGGACTCCACACTTAGCTAGCCTGACCTGGTTCCCCTACTCCCAGCTACTGGAATGTGGGGAATCCCCAGGCTGGGCCTTGACTCTGTGGTACAGGAGTGTGTGCACCTAGCAAGGGTTCCATGATTGAGCAGAAACTGGCAGGGTGGGTGTGACTCTCCACAGGAAGCAGCCAGGAGAAGCCCATATTCTAGAGGAGGAAGCTCAGCATACAGGAACTTGTCCTAAATCAGAGTGTGGGGGAACTGGAAGATAAAAGAATTAATTTAGAAGGGATTTCAAAGTTATAGAGAAGTCACAAAAGCATTCCAAAAGCATTCTGTACCTTTCACCTAGATTCATCAATTTTGTGCATCCTGCCACACTTGTTTTATCACCGCCTCTCTCTCGAAATTTAATTTTCTGATTTGTGAACAACCTGCAGGCAGATTGCTCCTTTGTCCTAATAAAAATCAGAAAACTTAACATGATGGAACACTCTTTTCTGATGCTGGCGTCAGATGAAGGCAGCCAGGCTAAGTCAGCTCATTGCTTGCTTTTGTTTTCTTTTTTTTTTTCTGCTTTGTTTTGTGTCCTGTTTTATTGCTGCCTGTGAGCTAAGAATGGTTTTGACGTTTTTAAATGGCTGCATGGAAAGCCATTACATAAAGACCTCTATGTATCCTTCCATTTTGCCTCTTGGACCGCAAAACCTAAAATATTTACTATCTGGCCCTTCTAGAAAAAAAATTTGCTGACCTCTCGTCTTTTCTGCTGACTGTTCAGATTTTCCCTTTGCCCTGTTAATTTTCTTTACAGCAGTTTTTCTCCCAGCTCAGGGTCCCACCTGGGGTGCACCCTGCTGACATTTGGCGTTCCTGATGCTGTGGAGCCTCAGATTTTTCTGTGCTTTGTGGCAGTGGCATTTTGGAGAGTCCAGCTTCTGAGTGCTTCCGTGTATCTCTTCCTCCTAGAAGGCAGCTCCCAGAGGGCCGCCAGGGTCTTTCTCAACTCTAGGCCACCACCCACGTGTGCTGAGGGAGCCTACAGAGACATCCTCTCAGCTCAGTACTAACACAGCTTGGTCAGTGGGGCTGCACACACCTGTAGGTTGAACTGCCATGAATATTTCCTCCATGCAGATAAACTGGAGTTTGACGCCTGTCTCTGATGTCACAGCTGTTTGGATCCATGCAGGCCTGAGGGTACTGCTGGGGCACAGATCTCCCAACCTTACAACTAGAAAAGTTCCAGGCAAGTAGGTTTGAAGCTGGTCTTCCCACTTCCAGGGTCTCAGCACTGGGTCATCCTTGGGAAGGTAGAAGCACTGTCTGACCCTGAAGCAAAGAAGTTACCTGATAGATTTAGGGGAGAGGAAGATAAACCAGCTGCCTGATTCAAAGCCTTAGCTAAGATCACGTTGCTCCTTAGAGGAATTCTCTCCGGTTGCCTGCCCTGGCCTTGTGTCTTGCTTTTAGTTTTTTCCCCCTATTTATGCATATGAGAATTTTCAATGCTATTGTCTGTGTTATTTGGCTCATGATCCTTACCAGTTTATGAGACTATGCTAGCTTATTCATTGGACCTATGGGTGTGTCTAGATTTTGCTTATTATGATGGTGGTCATTTGAACACTTTTTATATTCTGTTATGTTGCAGGCAGAGACAATGTGTACATTGTAGGTGATTGCTGAACGTGCACTGTCTCTGGATGACAGCATGTGTCTTTAGCTGTATAGATCTTCATCCACGGGCAGTGGAGTGACATCCTGATAAAGTCTTCCTAAGTGGAAAGTATAGAAAGTCAAAAATACTGCCACACAGTCCAGTGTAGGATGTCAGTGTTCACCCAGGTAGTTGCGTGACTGACTGGGAACTGCCACTACCTACCCACCTGTCACTAGCCTCACAGAAGATAAAAATAAAAAATTTAGAATTCATTTTCTACTGAATTCCTATCACTTTTACATCCTCTTAGAGTTGAAAAACTGTAAGTTAGAAGAATCTTAAAAGTAAAAAAATTTTAGGCTGGTGACCATCTGTCATAGGCCCTACCTAATGGTTTCTCAAAGTATCTGTAGACAGGTGTGTTCTTGAGAGCCAAAGTAAAGCCTGCTGGTGCCCCATCCTTGTCAACACTTGGTATTGTCAATCATTTGTATTTTAGCCATGCTAGGGGAGAAGGTGTTTTTGTGGTTCTAGTTTTCATTTCCTTGATGAGCAAAGAGGTGTATCACCTTTTTAAAGTAAACCAGCCATTTAGGTTGTGACTTTGCCTGTTCAAGTTATATATTCATTTTTCTATTTGGTATTTTCCTAGCAGACTACTCTGGATTTAGGCATTTTGCTAGCAGTGTATATTGCAACCATTATCTCCTATTTCCTGGCTTACTGTGCTGTTGACTGAGTGGTGTCATTTCATCATAGAAGTTCTAAATTTTAAAGTAACTCAACTGATTGATCTTGTTTATTCTGGATTCCCAATTTGGTCCAAATTCACTTGGTCAGGCAGAGGGAGTTCTGCTTAGCTCAATATTCCGGTTAAGTGGATTGTCATGGCACAGATGGCAGGATGTCAGTCAGGGCTTGCAATCCAGTCCTCCTTCCTGCCACCTATGTTCAACCATTCTGCTGAATTCTTCTACTTTGGGAACTTGAGAGGTTTCTTTTGTAAAGTAAGAGAGAGTTGAACTGTTTTTTGGGCTTTTCAAGCTCATGTACATATATTTTCTTTTTAGCAAAAGAACCCCCTTATTAAAGGCTAATCTCATTGGAATGCCATCCACACCTTGACCATTCCCTGCCTGGACTTGATTGGGTTTCCTGTATATATTCTGAACTATCCTCCTTCCAACTTCAAAGACTGGGAGGTTGCTGAACTCATGTACACTTACAAGCCATTTCCTTCAACAAGGGTGGATGCTGCCCATACGGCCACTCTCCTCCTCCCTGTAGAGTTGGGTGTCTATATACCCCACTGGTGTCTGGGTCAGACCTGTGCCTGGGAGGAGCCAGGGAGCAATTGTGCAGCAGGTAGCTCTCTGAGGGGGTTAGGAAGCCTGTGTGGGCAGCACAGGGTAGTGACAGTCCAGGATACAGGTGTGGGAAGCCCCACTGACCAAGCTTTTGTTAGTACTGAGCAGAGCGGATGTTGCTGCTACCTCCTTAAGCACATGTGGGTGGAAGCCCAGAGTTGAGCAAGACCCTGGAAGCCTCTGGGTGCTGCCTTCTAGCAGGAAGAGAGACACAGAGGCACTCAGATGCTGGAGATGCTGGCATACGATAAAAAAGAGGGAGATATGAAGTCTGGGGGTGGGGAGGGCCTTTCTGAGTATTTTCTCTTGCTTGTCTATGTTTCTCTGTCTTTGGAGAGCAGCAGTATGCTCCAATTCCATCATCACCAGAGGGGAAGTTAAGAAGGATGTTTTTGAAGTCTGTTCAATCAAGAAACCAAGTAGTCCTTAGATCCTGTAATATAAAATTAAGGAGGACTCTTGAGCCATCAGGGGAAGTAGACTTAAAAATAAGTAAAAGAAGACTTGCTTTAATGGCAGGTGGTAAGCATGAGCCAACGGGCTTACAAGAAAAGGCTTTTGATTTCAGAGACCCTGGTTCAGGTCTTGGCCCCAGTCACCCTTCATTAGCTGTGTGATAATAACAGGTTAACTAACCTCTCTGAGCCTCAGCTTTCTCTTCTATAAAATGGGGATGAAACTACCTACTTTGTAGAGCTGTTATATGTTGCAAATTAACTTACACATGATAAACATTCACAAAGTAGCTATGATTATTTTATTCCTAATAAGATTAGTTATAACGCTGAAAAAGATGGAAATCATAAATACTCAGCAAGCATGTAGATGCTTCAATAAATGATGGCCCTTGATATAATCTAAAGATGTTTATAGAATGTTTAGTATATGCCCAACAAGTTTGAGATCAAGGATACAGAGCCACAAGTTTCTCTGTGGGGGCTACTGTCTCCAAATTTCAGAAATGGCAGGCCTGACATTTTGAATGTGCATTTGTAAGTTGGTCCATACCAGCATTGCCTATGGTTGAGATGTGGTGATTCCCTTAAGAGAAAGCACTCCTACTGAAGGTTAACCCATCTGAGCACCCTGCTGAAGTGCCAGAACTGGAATGTGTTGAGATTGGCCTGCCAGAGACACCATTTCTTAGACAGAACCGTCCCTGGAGCATTTGCTGTGCAATGTTTTTAAATCATCTGGTTGTTCCATCAAATCCAGAAATCCAGGTTCTAACCACTTTGCTAAAATATCAGAATTTTTGCTCTCCCTGCCTCACCCCATATGTCTAGCCATCTCATCTAAGTAGCCTAATAAGTCCAAAGCAAACATTTTACCCAGGTATTTAAAGCAGGCAGATGGCATTGCATAGGAAAGTAATGCTATTCATCGGTTTGTGGTTGATGTATGTGTGATGGGAATCTCAATTGCCCTCACACTCAATGAAAGGAGGTGGGTGTTGTGGAGAGAATGCCTGAGATGAACTCAGCAACAGAAAAGGACTTGTGTGCAGAGGGGTTTGCAGAAATAGCATGGGCTTGGAGTTGCATGGAATTGAATTTGACCTTGGGTAAGTCACTGCTACTATTTCCTCATTTGTAAAATGGAGGCTAGCTCTTTCCAAATTGTGCTGATATGGGCTCTAGTGAGAGGATCATCAGGTGGTCTATAGTGCCTGAAGAAATTCCATTCCCTCCTCTTCTCCCAATTAAATAATTGGAAAGGGGGGGTATTTATCTCCCTGTAGGGAGAAAGGCAGAGTAGATGAGTAGCATCAAATGATTGATACTCTATCACAGGGTTTTGGATGGAACTATTTTGATTCAACTTTTGGTAGCATAGCATCAGTAAACTCTAGTATTTACTCTGTGACTGACACTATATGTTTTACCCACTCTAATTTGCTCACATGTCCTGTATTTGGGTTCCACATGATAGCAACCAACCTCAAATTGTTGGACAGAAAAAAAGAAGTAATAGGCCAACATATCTGAAAAGTTCTAAAGCTAAGAATGCCTTCAGGTTTGACTGAATCTAGGTGCACCAACAATAACATCAAGGATGCATCTTTCTATCTCTTGACTCAGCTCCTTCAGTGCCAGGTATAGTCTTAGGCAAGTTCTCCCTCCTTGATGAGAAGAGGGTCACCAGATAGTCCAAACTGTCATCTTGGATTTGAGGAGTCAACTTTGTTCCATAATCCCAACAAAAATTCTAGAGTCACTTATGCCACAACCCACCACCATAACCAATAGAAGGTGGCACTCTGATTGGCTAAACTGGATTATATCATCTTCTTTGGACTTGAGCATGGAGGATCAACCCCAGTAGAACCACATGAACATGGGGGGAAGGGGTGGACGGTCTTTGCAAGGAAGTTGGGATACAACTCTCAAAAGAAGGGGGTAATAGATGCTGGCACACACGTGGCAAGATTTGACCCACAGAGCACTCGTGGTGGACACAAGGAATTCAGTGTATGGCTCAGAGCAGGAACTTGGTGATCAGACTGTTGGGGTTCACATCCTGACTCTATCACTGAGTATTTCTGTGATCCGTGGTAAGACAGACACCTGGACTCCATATACCTCTACTTTCTCAACTGTGACAACAGAAATGGTCACTGACACTGCTTCAGTGTGTTCTTATGAAGGTTAAATGAGGTGATGCATGGAAAATGTTCAGAGCTGTTCATGGCACAGAGAGAGTTCATCCTCATAATCTACGTGTGTGGCATCCCTACAATTTAGCAGTGCACAACCAATCCAACTGTACTTAGCAGTCCTGCTCAATGACTGCAAACCATCATTTCCTGTGTCTTTGCAGAAGGGAAAAATTGAAACTTAGAGAGATGAACTAATTCTGGGTCAAAAGCTTGTGGACAGAGAGGTTGAGGTTAGAACCCAGTTCTGCTTGAACACAAAGTCTGCTTTTAACTATCATGAGATGGTGTGTGATGTTAGGTACCCCAACTCATAATAGATAAGATGTCATTTTGGGAGAATTGCACCCCACATCTCTATCCTTTATAAAAGATCTTCAGAGCAGTGTTCAGATGCCAGTCTCCCAGAATCGCAACAGCTTCTGGGGAGGGGTGGTGAATTTATTTAGTGGACAACAGAATGACTGAATACCTGGGGAGATGAGTCTCCTGGGTCTCAAAGGGCTCTTGTGCTTGGTACCCACACTCCTGTGGCATGATTGTATTGTTTACACTAGAAACAAGATCCAAAAGCAAAAGAATAATGGGAACTTATACAAAAATCCAAGCTGTTGTCTTGTTGGAGGCCTGTTGTGGGTCTAGCCCCAAACTAGGTCTGGAGAGAGGTGGGAATCCCAGAAGTCATAATCTTACCCTAAACCTCACCACATGTATTGTAATGATCCCCTGTGAACCCTAAAGGGCTGATCCATGGGAACATGATGATGGGTTGGAGCCAAAAGGTAACAGCTGTGGCCTCCAGATCTTCGTCTCCACCTTTGACTGCCAGACTGGAGAACAGACTCAGTGACCTTCCCAATGAATCACCTGTCCTTGCTGCCCCGCACCCCTCTGCTCTCTGCCCACTCATGGGCAGGTACTTTCAAAGCAGTGGCAGGCAGTGTTATGCCTCTGAAGGAGCTGATGTCGGCCTTAACATGACTTGCCACCTGACTTCATAAAAACGTCACTCAAGCAGCCTCAATATGGAAATAATGCACAGTGAGTTATTCTTACTCCAGGTCATCCATAATGGAAAATCAGGCCGAGATGGCCTCATATTTCTTCCTGTTCCCTAAAGTGTCATAAATTGAAAACTTTAAAGCTTGGCATTAAGATGGCTAGTCAGCAACAGTCTGGATTCTTCCCGATAGAGGCACTGGACAGAAGAATTTCTGGTCCTACCCACCCAGATCCTAGGCCTGGTTGGTTTATGCTCCTCTGGGCTCAGCACCCTCACTCTACTTGTCCCAGTCTGCCAGGAAGCCTGACGTTGCTCCTAAGTTCATCAGTGCTGCACCTGTGTGACATCCTGATATGTGACCTCAGTGGCTTGTTTCTCCTTTATTTCATTTTCTTCACCTCTTCAATGGGATTCAGAGTCGGTACTTCTCAGGCTATTGAAGAGATGAAAGGAACCAACAACAGGAGCCAAAGCTGTTACTCTCTTAGTATTTTCTCCATCCCGCGCACTATGCTCAGGACCACCCATTTATCTTGCATAGACCCATTTTACAGATGAAGAAACTGAGGCACAACATGGCAGGTGACTTGCTGGGAGAGTCACATCTCCTAAGTCTGACTCCAGTGTCCACACTCTAACCCCTATGCATGGTGGAACCTGGCTCTCAGGAAGAACCAGTACAAGTAAATTTCTTCTCTTTGAGATGATTTCTAGAAGGTTCCATCAATGGTGCATCTTGGTACAATGACTTTTAGTTGAATCCCAAGTTCTGTCAGTTCTCTTTTTTATCTGCCTTTCATAATACATCCTCTGAGTGGCTTCCATTACAGCTCCAAGTCATTGGGGTAACTGCCCTGCAACTGAACTCTCTTTATGTCAATCCTTCCTATCCATGTGGTCAGACCCTCTGATGAATGGTCTTCTTGAGAGGTTATAGGTAAGCGCTTCTGGAGGTTCTGGAGATGGACTGGCCTGGCCTATCCACTGGCAGCTGTTTGGCTGTGGGCAAGTTGCTTCCCCTCTGTGTGCCTTAGTTTCTGCATATACCAGTGAGTCCTCACTGTGGCCCTCCTCTACAGGGGTGTGGCACTGTGATGAGCAGGCAGATACAGCACAGGGCACTGAAAATGGTGCTCAAGCAACAGTAGCAGTGTGGACATTAATGCCCAAACCACCAGTGCCAAGATAATGCCACCTCTCGCCCAGTGTAAGCTAAGAATAGTGCTGGCAGCCATTGCCATGGACTGCATGCATGCTTTCTGTTTATCTCTGCCTGGGGATAAATTGTCTGTCTCTCTGCTTGCTCCAGGAGACTGGGGCAAGGCAGGAACACTTCTGCATCGTGTATCATATACCATCTGTAAAATGGGGATAAAAATAGAGCTTCCTTCTCCCGGAGCTCTGCAGACCAGCGGCATCCTACTGGTGAAACCCTCAACGCAGGAGGAGCTCAGCAGACAGGAACTGCCATCACCACTCTGGCAATGAGATGCTGAGTGACTTATGGTGGTGCTTGCTTGCCTCCTGGCCCTGGGCCGAGCAACTTGGCCCAGCGGCAAGGCCTGTGTGATGCCTCCTTCCGCTATTAGTTATCTGACATCATCCTCCATGATGGCCCATCTGCTCCTGCCTGTCCAGACCTTTTGTTCTTTGCATACCGCTGTGCAGATCTGATCCTTTCTCTCTGCTTCCACCTCTCCCTCCCTGCCTTCCTCTCATCGGAGCACCTCCACCATCCCCTTCCTGGAGGATCACAAGCAGCATCCTCACTGGCCACCCTGTGCTCAGCTTTGTCCATGAAAACCTGTCCTTCTCACAGCAGCCAAAGGGAGACCATGCCTCCTTAGAAGCCCTGAGTAGCTTTCCTACAGACTGTAAGCCTTAACTTTGCATTCTGGTTCATAGCCTCTCAAATCACTTCCTCAGCATCACCTCTCTGCTACCTCTCTGTACATCTGTCCAGTCACACTGACTGTCTTTCTGTGCTGCAGCACCTAGGTTGTTCTTATTCCTGCCTCAGGACCTTTGCACTTGTCCTTGCCTCCACCACCCAAGGACTGCCAGCCTCCTAAATCTGCACAGATTTGTATCCTTTTAGATCTTGCCTGGAATTATCACCTTTGAGTTTGTACCTCTCCCTCAGCGACGCCTCTGACTCCAGCATGAATAAGGATTGACTTGTCCTGCCTGCAGGGAGCCCTTTATCCTACCTCCCTGCCTCACCAGAGACCCTGGATTCACCCATGGGAAGACAAGACTCATTTCCTCTGCCAATTATGTTCTAACAATACCAATTACTTCCCCTTGTGCCACATCATTTTCTCGGCGTGTCTCCATCCCTCCTGGTTGCTGAGAGAAATGGCTCACCAAATCCTTCTCGCCAGGGTCTGTACTGAGCCAAAGAGCAGGACACTGTCCCCAGGGGCTTAAAAGAAGGGAGGGCTGGGTTGTAGTTGCAAATGTGGAGCAGGGCTGGAGGAAGAGACAGGGCCTAGATGTCCTCATCTGTACAATGTGTGGTGACAGTGCACCCCTTGCGGAGCTGACTTGAGGGTAAAGAGAAAGAGGGCCTGCATGCTAGAACCTTAAGTATTTGGTTTCCCTCCATTCTCCCTGCCTGCCTTTGTGATGATCATGCTAACACCTGGCTGAGCTCCAGGACAGTCTAAGGAAGATGGCCCCTGCCAGATTTGGAAGGAAGTGATCCCAGGTGGAGGGTACCCACAAGGCCTATTCCCCGTCCCACCCCGACTCCTCAGGGTGGCCTCCATCTTGGACCTACTGTTTTCCTTTCAAAGATAAAGGGGGCATCCTCATGTCAGAGGCCACAGACAATGTAAGTCATTCCAGTAGGGCTCTGCTTGTTTTCTTTCTCCTGTCTGCTGGCATTCACCTTAATACCACTGACTGCTTTGAGAAAGTGCTGATCTGGGTGATCAACCTGGAGTATCTGCTCCTTACAGCTGTGTGACCTCGCATGCCTCAAGAGTTTTCTGTAGGTGATTTCTAAGGGTTCTAAGGGTGATGTCAAGGGGGAACTTCCAGTTGCAGAACAGACTTTGGGTTCATGTAAGGATGTAGTTTCTCTAATGGGGTCATGTAGGTGATTGATTGCTTCTTCCCTGATGGCCCACTTTGCTAAGATAAGGACCTACTGTATGCGGGTGGGCAGGAGGATGAGAAAGAGGAATGTTTATGTTGTTGGATTTTAACCTTTGATTATCTAGGGTACCTTTAGAGTAATTATTGATGTTTGAGGTTCTAACACTGGATTCCGAGTGATCATTTGGGGTTCTGTTTTACTAGTCATGAACTCCCCAAAATGCAGATGCAGAATATTTTGCATAGCATTTAAAAGGTTCACAACTGCAACCTCATGAAGAAACATCTATTCAGCCAGGCCTAATGGCCTTCTAACACCTCTTCCAGAAGAGTCCTCTGATCACCTCCTGAGGTCCCAGGAGCCCAAGCACTTCTCCCTGTGCTCCTCAGAGAGGCTGATACTACCTGTCTCTGATGGTCACTCCCATGGGAAAGGCGCCAGGCTGACTGTTCCCTGTATGCTCCATGCCTGGCGCTGAGTGGACAGCAGCAAATAGTGTTGAATGGAACAGGAGACCAGTTCCTGACACAGAAGCAGGGGTGGCCTGCCCTCACTCATGGGGTGGGGGATGGGCCATGCCTGTCCAATTTGTATGGGCTCAGAACCCTGCTGCCTCAAATGCAAATATATTCGCTCCTGCCAATTGTGGGCTGAGGGGTAGTTGTGAAGACTTGAGGGTCTCCTGTAAATTGTTCCATTGCCCTGGAAGAGTAGGGCTGGAGGAACCAGACATTTTTGGAAGCAGTGTCTTAAGATTTCTTCTCTTCTACTTTTAACTTGGTCCAGCTGGAGCAGAGCGAAGCCAAGTGTGAGGATGCACTGAAGACCCAGAAGGCTCTGACTGCAGACCTGGAGAACATGCACAGTGAGCTGGAGAACATGACCCGGAGCAAGAGCCTGGTACTTGCCCTTACCTGGAGCTCTGGAGACCCAGCTAACACAAGCCTCTGAGCTAGTGTGGGCCTACTGTGTGCTCAGCACTTTAAGAGGGATAATGGCAGTTAATGTGGACCTTCTGGGTACCAGCTTGGAGAGTCACACATATCCATTGTAGACCTAGGTTCAACACTCTGAGAGTGCAGGCATCCTGCCATGAGCTGAGCATTATAAGGGGTATAAAGGCATAGATAAGGGGGAACTATGTGTTTGCTTTTACAAAAGTACACAAATAAACCTTCTGTAGACCTAGTGTGTGCTCAGTACTGTGGGGCTGTGTTTCGTAGGTAGCTCTTGTTTGCTCAGCACCCTACATGGAAACAGATTTTTCTCATGTGCCTACAGCTTGGTCACCACTGTAACTGGTTCTTATAAATTTGCTTAGTCCTACTGTGCACCCACTGCCATAAGGAAGAATTTGGCTGTCATTATTGGGCTACTGCCAATCTAATACTATAAGTATAAATAGCAGCATCTCTCATGTGCCCTTGTAGGTTCACTATTAATGGGCTTACCACAGAATGGGGACAAATGAGCCTATATTATATATCCATTATGTTGATAAGAACTAAATAAGCTGTCTGTGCAAGGTTGGGTTATATTTATACTTGATAAGTAAACTCCTAAGCTTAGGTATAGGTAGACATTTATAGGCAAAACTTTGTCTTAAGAATCTTATTAACCTCTTTGTCCCAGATTTTGTTTATATGAGATGAAGAGGAACTGACCCACAAACATATTCTGTGTCTGTATCTGTGTCTGTGTCTGTCTGTCTGTCTGTCTCTCTCTCTCTCTCACACACACACACACACACAGAGCTGTCACACTCACAGCATGCATTAACCTGCATAGCCACCCTGACAGGAAGCCCCCTTTGGTCTTCACCAGCCCCCTCCTGTCTCCCAGCCACCCTCCTGCTCACCTACTATTGTCCTGCCTCCCACCAGGTGGACGAACAGCTGTACCGGCTGCAGTTTGAGCGAGCAGACCTTTTGAAGCGCATTGATGAGGATCAGGATGACCTGAACGACCTCATGCAGAAGCACAAGGACCTCATTGCTCAGGTAATGACCTTGGGTATAAGACAGCTTGGTGGCCTGAGGTTGGGGAACAGAGGGACTGAAGAAGCAGTGTGGTGGTGCCACTCCATGGCCTAGGACCTTGGAAGGATAAATTCCACAAAGATAAATAGGAATTGTGAGTCTGTGTGGCCCTAGAAGAGGAGAACATCACTTTTACAGGGTCTATGTGTCTCTAGAGGTCATCTTTACCAGGGAAGATTTTTGATTTATTCATCCATCTACCCACCAATCTACCTATTCAGCTACCCACCAAAATATCCATCCATTGTTCATCTGCTCTTCTTCTACCCATTCACCCCTGCACTCTTTTGTCCTTCCTTCCTTCCTTCCTTCCTTCCTTCCTTCCTTCCTTCCTTCCTTCCTTCCTTCCTTCCTTCCTTCCTTCCTTCCTTCCTTCCTTCCTCGCATTAAGCCTATCATTAACTCATCCATCGATCCATCCCTCCTCCATCTATCCTATTAGTCAATACACCTATTAGTCAATATTTGCTGCACACCTACTATGTGTTAGCTATTGTGTGAAACACCAAGAATACTGTGTTGATTAACCACATTGCATTTCTGCTTTCATGTAGCTTATGCTTTAATGAGCTCGGACACCTTATCCCATAGTAGAGCAAGAGACTTAAATATGAATTAAGAATCCAGAAAGGAAATAATGTTTTCTGGCTCCCGATTCAGGTCAGTTATCAGGTAGGGATTCCCTGAGGAGGTGGCACTTGGAAGGAGGTGCAGGAGTTAATTGAGTGCAATGAAGTAGTGGGCTTGGGGGAGTGTTCCAGGCAGAGGGACAGCACGTACAAAGAGCCTGTGATGGTACATTTGAGAGGTCAGAGAGGGGAGTGGGACATAAGACGAGCTCAACAAAGATGAGCAGGAGTGAGGGTGTCCCCTAACCGTGACAAGTTCGAATTTGTTTTATGTGTGTGGGAATCACTGACAGGCTTTTAAGGTTACTGATCAGGGTGGGAGGAGTGGCAGCGCAGACTGTCATCTCTGTAGGGACAGGTTCTCCTGTGGCCCAATGCCAAATCCCTGAGCCTAGGACAGTGCCTGGACTAGGATGGTGCCCAGCGAATAACTATCAAGTAATAAAGTCTGCATTCCAGGGAGAGAAGCTGGCAGCTTGTGCTAGTGATGGGGAATGGAGATGGGGACAAGTGACAATGGATGGACCCAGAGACAACAAGGAGGCCTGTGGTAGGGGCAGGGCAGGAGGAGTGGGGACATTGAGGTAGAGCTAAGGATTGAGAGAAGGATCACAAATAAATTTCTGATGTCTGGACTGAGAGACCAGATCTCTCTGAGAGAAGGGAGTGTCTTCTGCACGCCGCACCCCCGGCTGAGCTGCACACAGAATGCCTGCTGGGCTTCAGATGCATCCTACAGAGATGTAATCTGAGTGAATTTCTGCTCAACAAGGTATAATAATAACACAAACAATCAATCATATCATCAGCATTAGAACAGCCGCCACGAACATAATCTCTGCCAACTTCTGCGTTTGTGATCACACTTATTTTATTTAAAATGGGACTTTCTTTATTTGTTCAACTACAAAAAAGTCTATCCATCTGCCCATTGGATAGTAAATAATAAATACACGAGTAGCACTGCAAGCGAGGTGCCTTCCTGCCCTCTGGAATCCTTCTCTTTGGAGATAATTGTGCTTGACAATTTGGCTCTACATTTTTCCCCAAGACCTTTACTCTCCATTGCCTCATTTAATTTCTGAGCAACCCCTCTGCAGAGGGGCTAACAGATGACCAGTCCACTTTACAGATGGCTCAGTGAAGTTGAGAGGCTGTGTGGCTTATTAACACCGGTTTCTAGAACACCAGGTTCTCAGAATAATTCCCTTCCCTGAAGATCTGGTCCTGGTGCCTTGGCTGGACCCATTGTGTCTGGGCTCTAAGGGTGTAAGGGGAGGTGCTGAACAGGCCACCAGAGGCATGTTCTTATCTAATGGGGGTGACTCCAGGACACTGCGGGCTGCTAGACAGATGGTCAAAGGTCCCTTTTCAGAGTCAGCTATTGTCAGGTTCTGAGGGATGGTGACATCTGTGGGTGCAGGGAGGAGGGATTTCCAGCAGTGGTTTCCCAGCAAAGCCTGTGGTCTCAGCATGGCAGTTTTTGTCTTCCAGTCTGCGGCTGACATCGGGCAGATCCAAGAGCTGCAGCTGCAGCTGGAAGAAGCTAAGAAGGAGAAACACAAGCTTCAAGAACAAGTAGGTGCTCAGAGCTGCCTAACGGGGGGGGGGGGGGAAGGGAAGTGTTTCCTCTGGAGCCTCACAGTTGCATCCTGCAGCCTGCCATTCATGTGCCCATCCCTGAGTGTCTGTGGTATGCCAGGTGAACTGAGAACAACCAGCAGACAGGCAGATGGACACACACTCCTTTCTGCACCTGTTCAACATCAAAGGTGCCCATGGTTTGGGGCTTGTGTCAGCCTTTGAGAAATGACTTGAGGAAAAGGAGGATGATTTATGCAAGATGGATTATTATCCTGTGTGAAATCTTCCTTTGAAGGCATGGTTTCTCCAAACATCCCTGAATTTTCCTCATTACCTAGTAGCTTGTTCTCCATGAACATTCTAGAATTCCCCAAGCCTTTCTAGAACTGTGGCATATATCTGCTTTGCGGGACCATCAGATTGATAGGGCTCAAGCAAATGTCTACGGGTGCTGAGTAACAGCGCACCTAGCAAAGGTCACCACACTGGGTGTTCATTTAACATCAGGCTCTAATCCCCTTCCATCCTCACACAGTAGAATGAAGAAGTGAGGCTCAGGAAGGAAACTGACTTTCTTGGGGTCATCCAGCTGGAAAGTGGTAGAGCCAGATTGGAAGCTCCATATATATGCTTGGCGCCTAAACCCACTCTGGGATGTGTCCTTTGATGCTGAAGCTTGTGGTTGAGAGATGAGCTCCTTCAGCAGAGCAGGGGATTGAGGAAACAGAAGTATTGACTCAAAGTCCTGACTTGGGTGTTGAAGGCACAGAAAACCTTACTTTCTCAGCCTTGAGACCCAGGGGCAGGGGCAAGTATGTGGTGTTTGAGATTAGAATGCCAGGGTTTTTGTTTGTGCCTTCAGCACGTGGTTCCTGAGAAGGAAGCCATGTGAATGGGCCTGGGCTGGGTTGTGCAAATGTCTAGATTCCGGGGTTTAGAGCCAACAGGTGGCCGATGGACCTCTCGGGTTTGTCCCCAGCTCCAAGTGGCTCAGATGCGCATTGAGTACCTGGAACAGTCCACTGTGGATCGAGCCATTGTCAGCCGACAGGAGGCCATCATCTGTGACCTGGAGAACAAGACAGAGTTCCAGAAAGTGCAGATGAAGAGATTTGAGGTATTTAATTTCCATGTAAATATTGCTTGCCCTGGAGATCTAGGAACTTTGTGTAAGCTCTGGGCACTCTCCCACTACCCATCTATCCATGCATGTGCCTTTATCCGTGTGAATACTATTCATTCGTCTCCAAGTTATGTTCCCTCTCCCCCCCCACCTCCTACTCACTTCTTCCTTTCTTCACTTACACTGCCCTACATGCCCACCTCCACCTGTTTCTCTCCATCCCCTTACACCATCACCCACCCATCCCTTCCAGTCATTCCTCTTCTTTTATCTCTTCATTCTTTCTTCTCTTTATCTTTACTTCAGCCTTAGGCCCCTCTGTCTGCCAATCCCTTTATCATACATATCTCCAGTTCTTCCCATTCCCTACCCACCCGCTCCTCTGTTTGTGAGCCTAACACTTATTTTGAGCAGAAAATTATCTTGCACCTAGTGGATGCTAGGCTGTCTTGGGTGCATGGAGGATGTGTAGAGAAGATTCTGAGTTCTGATTTGTAGGAAACAGGAATAAGATATACACAGAATTACCCACTAGATGAGTAGCAAATGAGCAATCAGAGGTACTTCCAGGAGGAGGTGGTATTGATACTGAACCTTGAAAGACTAGTAAGGCATGGATGGGCTAGATAGGGGGTCAGTGATGACAGTTACTTTTAGCTCTGTAGGTTGATGACTTGACTCCTTCTATATCAGCTGCTCTACTTCATGTCTATTCTAGCATTATGGGGCAAGTTGGTTAGACCTCACAAAAAGATGACCCCAGAGAGGTCAAATGATTTCACAATAAAGCCACATAGTGTCAGTGACACTTTGTATTCACTCCAGTCTGGTCCCAGGTTCATTTCTGTGCAGTCAGCTGGTTTACCTGTAGGATGATAATAGGACTAGACAAGGTGGCGCATCCCTGCTCATTCTGAAACATTTTCTCCCACTCCTCTGTTGGGTTTTGGTTTCTAAGAAGACTGCTATGGATGTAGAACAGTGAAAATGCCTTTGCCTTGACCCCCCTCCCCTGCACCTTGATTATCAGAACTGCTCCCGGGTATCCTCAGGACATAGTTGTTTCTGCAAATTACTCTGAAATGTTTATACATATGTTTAAAACTATTAAGTACCTAATGCTATGTCATGGTTTCTTTTACTTTTTTTTAACTTTTTTAAAAATTTATATATAAATTTCATAACATTGTAATCCCAGGGGTTTACCCCCCTCTTTTACTTTTTTTGACTTAGTTCTAGAAAAATTAAGTGATAGCAGACAAGAAAATAATTTATGGTAGAAAGTTATTAAATAGCACATTCTATCTCCAAATTCACCCCCCCACCACCACCATGATTTGAGTGTGGTAGAGATGGGGTGTCTCAGCAATCCATTGAGAATTACTCTTCTCCCTCCAGCCTCCTGCTACCCTTAGAAATTGTTGTTAGGTTCTATTTGAAAGGTGAAGGGGAACTGAGTAGTGGCACTTTTGACTTGGGTTACTATTCAGTCTCCATCTGGAGAGGGGCTCGGTGTCTTCAGCAAAGGTCTGAAATGTCCACATGGGCTCCATTTATGTCAACATTCAAGTATTCACCCATCAGAATCATTCTGTTCCACAAGATAGCCTCTTAAATAAATGGTGCTGGGAAACTTGGACTAAGACATGCAAAATAATGGACCAAGACAACTCCCTCACATTATGTACAAAAATCAACTCAAAATGGATAAAAGACTTAGATGTCAGATCTGAAACCATAACATACATAGAGGAAAACTTGGGCAAAACCCTCCATGAATTGCAATTCAGAAATCCCTTTCTGGAAACATCTACAGATGGCAAGAAAATGAAGGAAAACATTAACAGATGGGACTACATCAAACTAAAAAGTTTCGGTACAGCAAAAGAGACAACAGAACAAACAAAAAGAAACCCAACCAAACGGGAAAAAAGTTTGCCATCCACAAGAGTGATAAGGGTTTAATAATGAAGATCCACAAGGAACTCACACAACTAAACAAAAGCAAAACAAGAAGCCCAATCAAAAAATGGGGAGAAAAACTAAAAAGACACTTCTCCAAAGAGGAAATACAAATGGCCAACAGGCATGTGAAAAATTGCTCAAGGTCACTAGCAATAAGGGAAATGCAAATCAAAACAATGAGATACAACCTTATACCAGTAAGAATGGCCCATAAGAACAGGTAACAACAAGTGCTAGTGAGGATGTGGAGAGAAAGGAACACTCTTACACTGCTGGTGGGAAGAATGTAAACTGGTCCAGCCACTTTGGAAAGCTGTGTGGAGGACCCTCAAATTAATGAAAATGGAACTACCATTTGACCCAGCAATTGCTCTCTTGGGAATCTACCCAAAAGAGACCTCAATGTGGGTACAAAGGGACACCTGTGCTCGGATGTTTACTGCAGCACTATTTATAATTGCAAGGACTTGGAAGCAACCTGCATGCCCCAAAACAGATGACTAGATGAAAAAATGTGGTAAATATACACTATGGAATATTAATCATCAATTAAAAATGACACATTTGATGATTTTATGATAACATGGATTACTTGGAAGACATATTAGCAAAAACAAGTCAAAAAGAAAAAGAAACCAAATGGTTTCACTAATATATGGGATATAGGGAAAAAATAAACAAAAGCCATGAGGAAAAATCAAAATAAGCTAAGCATCAAACTGAAGCACACAACTTCAGCTAGGGGGGGAGGGGGGATGAATGGTAAGGAGGTGGGGGGGTGAATCCCTGGGATTACAATGATGTGAAATTTATATAAAAATAAATTTTAAAAAAATTTTAAAAAGTGAAAAAAAAAAAGAATCATTTGGTTCCAGACTTGTTGGCCAACTAATGAATTCTGCAGAACAGTCCTTGGGTTGGTTTTCTGTTGCACTGGTGAGGTCCATAGCTATTTTCTCTGTATTGGTTTATTGTTGTGCTCTTGTGGCTTTTCTCCCCTGAAAAAGGAAAGCATCAAATATTAGCGCTGATGCTCATGGAGATTATTTGAACTAACCTCCTGTTATATTACTGGAAAACAAAACCCATGTTGGGGAACTGATTTTGCTCTCCTAGTGTTCTCTTCCCTAAACCACTTCTCAAACCTTATGATGATTGAGGGTTGTTATAAATACTCATCATCCCCAACTTTCTCTAGCATGTTCTACATGCAAGGCTCTGAGCTAATAAGGCTTTTGCATAATTTCACATATTCAGTCCTAACAGCATCCCTGGAAGGTAGATACTATCATCAACCCATTCAGAGAAGTGAAATGACCCGCCCAAGGTCACACAGCCAAAAAGAGTAGAGGTGGAATGTGAACTTTGAGCTCAGGCTTCTCATCAGCATGTTGTACTGCCTCTCAGTTATCATTTTCTATTTTTGTGTCAGAAACCAGGATGATCATCCTGAGTGCTCTGTACAAAGGCACAGAGACAGCCAGGGATCTCTCCTCCCCCATTTCATGCACTGTCCTCTGACCCCAAGGTGGGCCTGTGTTCTCTGCCTCACGCCCAGGTCCTGGTGATCCGCCTTCGCGACAGCCTGGTCAAGATGGGCGAGGAACTCTCACAGGTCGCCATGTCTGAGTCCCAGCAGCGGGAGAACAGCCAGTATTATCAGCGGCGCCTGGAGGAGCTGAAGGTGGACATGGAAGAGCTGGTGCAGCGGGAGGCTGAGGCCAGCCGGAGGTGCATGGAGCTGGTGAGTGCTGCTGCTCACCCTGGCCTCCTGCCGGGACAGGCTTGGGCTGCGGGGAACCTTGCTTCCTCCTGAATCCCAGCTTAATGGGCCTTTGGCCTAGGTCACAAGTAGGCGGCGGCACAGGGCAGAGAGATGATGCTCCCGTTGGCTGCAAACCCTGCGGTGGGTCCAGATTGTTGTGCACAGTCTTAACATCCGTAATATATAAACCTCCTAACCACCCTGTCACGTTAGAGTTATCCCCATTCTAGAGAGGAGGAAGGAGACTGAAAATGCAGATTGCGTGACTGAGTTCACAGAAAGTCAGACATGTTTCTGGGCTGTGAACAGCAACACCAAAGATGAAATCATAATGTTCAGTCACCATTTATTAAATGCCAGGCTCTGGGTAAAACGTTTCTCACTTAAACCCTTGTCCCACTACTGTTAACAGTAGCTATTAGTCTTATCTCCATGGCACAGCTGGGGAAACAGAGGCATGGGGACCTTAGTACTCTCTGTTGAGGTCCTGAGCGCTACTGTTACAGCCCAAGGCTGCTTGCTGCTAAGAATCCCATCCCACTCCATGGCTTCTGCCATTAGGGGCCGAGCCCCCAGTGTGTCCAGAAACATTTTAAATTGTTTCCTGCCCAGTGGGAAAGATTCTCCATGGTCCAGCGTGCTCTTCTGAGAACAGTGCTCAGAAGTATGCTCCTCCTTTTCATCATGAGGTCAGATATCCTGAAGACCCCACATTTTTGCTTCTGTAGCCTGAAGAAGATTGGTCATCCCCTTTGCCTGCCACCATAGGACCTTTGCTGAGACAACCGACAAGGTTCCATGTCTGGGCACAATCTCTGTCTCCTTTCCTCCCAGTCCTCCCTGCTGTGATGACGGGTCTCACTAGCTTGTCTTCCTGCATCAAGTATGTTTCTCAGGCCACTGCCTCCCACAGCTGATGTCATTCCCATCACCTTGCCCCTGACAAGCCAGTAGCCTGCCTGTTGTTGGGAGGCGATGAGGCTCTGCATCGAGGCTCTGGGCTGCTAAGCATAATCCAGGCCCACAAGTGGCACTTCCTCCACCTCATGGCAGTGATCGGGGAGGAGAAACAGAGACAGAGAGAGAGAGAGAGAGGCACTCTCCTCAATAGAAAGGGTAATGTCCTCATTAACCAGCCCTGCTTCTCATGCAGCTGCATGCCCCTCCTGTCAGCCTTGGCTGAAAGCAAGAGAACGTTCCGGCCTTTCTCTTCTGATGTCTTCTTTAACTGGCCAGACACCCAGGCATTTTGGCCAGATCAAAGATTGGTTGCTTCCTTTCTCCTTTGCTCTTTTGTTCTCTCTCCCTCTATCTTCTCTCCAATTCTTTTTCTCTCCTCACTGTCTTCTCCCTACCCCCAAGTTCCAGTATAGGTTAAGATATTTAAAGATCCAAAAATACTGACAATATTATAATGCAACTCCACATATGAATCAATAGAGAAACAATAGAAAACTGTAAAACACAAAGCTTGTGTGTTTGCTGAAGTGAGACCTACATCTCACCCAGTTTTCTGATTACAAGATGGCGGATAACTTTAGCAGGACTGAACTTTTCTCTTTATTTTGGTGTGTTTATGGTTGGGTGGTGTTAAGTTTCCTAGGGCTGCTAGGAAACTACCAAACATTAGAAATTCTCTCATAGTTCTGAAGGTCAAAAGGAAAATCAAGATGCTAGCTAGGCCATGCTCTCTTTGAAGGCTCAGGAACGAATCCTTCCTTGGCCTTCCAAGTACCTGTGGTTCCCAGCATTCCCTGACTTAGGGCCATGCCATTCCAATATCTACATGATTTTGTCCCCATTTGTGTGTCTCGGTGCTTTTCTCACAGGGACACCTATAATGACTTTAGGGTCCATGCCAAATTCAGTTTTATTTCACCTCAAGAGCTTTACCTTAATTATATCCACAAGACTCTTTCCAAACAAGGTCACAGAGTCTGGGTAGATAGAACTTTAGGGGCTACAGGAGGGAAGAATATTCCCCCACTGAGCTGGTGCTCTATGACAGTCCTCTACAGCTTGCTCCATGATTCTGTGCTTGAGCAAGGCTCAGAATGACCAGGTCATGATGGTCAACCCTTCCTAACCATGCATGTCCCAAGCTCCCCATCTGCTTGCCTGAAAATCTGCCCCAAGCCTTTGGACTCTGGCTTGTCTACTCTGGGAGTAGAGAGGAAGTCATTTTTGTGTCCCATCCATCCATCCATCCATCCATCCATCCATCCATCCATCCATCCATCCATCCATCCATCCATCCATCCATCCATCCATCCATCCATCCATCCATCCATCCATCCATCCATCCATCCACCCGAGTTCTGAGCATGACACAGGGCTGAGCATTGATGGGAAGGATCAAGGGACCTGCTGTAAAGCAGCTCACAGTGTGGACAAAACCCAGTGCAGGGTTTCAGTGAGCAGTGCCATTCTCTGGGTGCTACATATGGGCCTGGCATCCTGGGGCTCCCCAGGCCTCCTGGGAGGTGTCACCTTGACTCTCAGGCTTGATACCTGTGCCACCAATTTTCTTTCCTCTGTCCCATCCCCAGAAGACAGCCAGGCACTTTCTAAATATCATCAAAACCCTGCAAGGCCATCAGGGTTCAGGTTCTTTCACTCATGCAGTATGTTCCCCTCATTTTCATGAGAGCCCAAGGCTGGCACTGTATGTCAGGATCCAGAAAGAAACCAGACAACCTTGCCCCCAGGGAGCTCATGCTGAGTATAGACCTCTCTCAGGCCACTCCTAGTGTATTTGACACCCCCCCCCCAGTGGGTGCACAGCGCTCTCCTGGACAGAATAAGGGTCTGTTCTAGGACTTGAGGAATCTTAGGAAGTTAGTGGATGGCTCTGTGCCCATGTTGACCACTACAAGTTCTATTTGGGGTGTTACCCTCCTCACATTTTTAGGGGAGAGATAGAATGAATTTCCTGAGTGTGGAGTTCAAGCATTCAGTCACTGGACCAACATATATTGAGACCTTTGCTCACCTATGCTGTCTTCCCTTACCCTCATGTCATCCCCAATACGTGGAGGTGAGATATATGATGTGCCTCTCCCAGGGCTGTAGAGTCAGGAGTGGCAGAGCTTGGATTGGGGTCCCTGTGTGTCTAGCTCTAAGGTTACCACTGTGACACCACATTATCCTTCCACCCCAACCCTGCTGAACACTGTCTCTGCTATGGGAGACCCCCCAAAAGACCCCGCACTAAGGGTCTGGTGAGAAGCCAGGAGGATGTTGATGGATCTCCTTTCTATGTTCCTTTCTGCCTGTTCCCCAGCATGTGCCATTTGTCACTGTTGGTGTTGGTTTAAAGGGCTGCAAGTTGTTTCATGGGAATGATTTACACCCTTAACTGGCGCACTGGCACGTCCAGATCAGGATCAATCATCCACCGATGGAACTTCTCTTCCTAGAAAAAAGAAAAATGAAGTTTTGCCATTCATTTTAGTAAATGTACTATTCCTGGCAACTCCAGGAGCCATTGTGGAGGAAAGAATATTCTGCTGCTACATCATTCCAGTCTTTTTGTCATTGGAGCAATGAGACAGCTCACCTGTGGGTTTATACCCTGTTGTGTTTCCCTAGTTACCACATGCAATGAAATCCCCTTGGGCCCAGGGAAGGCGGGGTCAAGGGCATTATGGAGAGTTGATTGTTACCAGAAGGCCTCCGATCTGCCTGCTTTTGGTCCATGCACCTGTTTTGGAGTTTGCTCCTGGTGGATTTACCTTTCAGCACCTTGATCAAACTCTCTAGTCTTGACTCTCCCCTAGCCCCGTGTCCTCTTTGTAAGTTTCCCAGGATTTGAAAAACTTAGATGACACTTCCGCTCAGCCTTCTCTCTCCACCCAGGGACACAGGCTAAAGTCTCCATGGCCTGTCTCCCCTGGCGCACATAGATTAATGGTCAGTTCTGATTGTACCCTAATAAGGTATCTTTCCAAATCCATCCACTTCTGTCTCATCCCTGCTTCCTCTGTCTTTCTGTAACATCCAGTTCCTCTGGTCTGCACTTCTACAGTTTCTTTCCAAATTGTCACCACTTTTTCCAAAAGGAGCATGTCTCACTGTATTACTCTTCTGCTTAAAAGCCTTCCATGATACACTATTGCCGTCACAACAAAAGCCCAACCCCTTCCCCGGGTCTGCAAGAGTCTCTGCAGATTTTTCTGCTTGTCATCTCCTTGAAAGTTTTACTCAAGCATGAAAGTGAGTGTTTAGGACCCAACTCTATGTTATTTCTTGACTTGCCACCTTTGTTCTCATGTATCCCTCTGCCATGCATCCCTCAGTCTTCACATCTTAGATCAGGCATCACCTTCAGGAAGCCTCTAGGGTTATTGCTACATCTTGCAAGATGAAGCATCTTCTTTGTGTAGCCACATTCCCCTGTGTTCTCCACATCCATACATATCTCACCCAGTTATTGTAAGGGCTGGAGCTCTTTGCTGGGTCAGAGGACCCAGACAGAGGACCCTTGAGAAAGGATTTCAGCTTAATTTGAGTCTGGGCTTCCAGCCTGTAATTTAGGGTCAGGTGAAAGGTAAAGTCCCAGTAATTGCTTACTGCATAGTTTCCTCAGATGTCACCAAAACCAACCTGCAAGGTAGTCTTTGAAACATATGACTTAAAAACTTGAACTTGCAGAAGAACTCAGGCTATTATGTACCTGTCATCAGGGGATATTCAGACCTGAATGGAGCACACCATCAAGAAAAGGAATGCATGTGCCCTAAAGAACACTGGTGTAAGAGGGGACGTGTGAGCAAACAAGGGAGTGATCTGTCCCAACCAGAAGACCTAGAGAAGATGGCATGGAGATGTCCTGCTGAACTGCTCTGATAAAACAATATAGGCTGCAGCTTTGGGGGGGCTGCCATCCCATCATGCACAGCATGACCACGTCACACTGGCATTCAGTAGCTGTCTATTGAATACCTGCTGCATGTCAGGCAATGTCTGGGGCTGCAGGAAGAGATCTACACACAGACCTTTCATCTTCTCCTTCCTTTCTTCTTTCTTTCTCATCAGCGCCCCCCACCCCACCCCTCCACAGAATATAATTGCAAAATTCATGCCTCCCCCTTCTCTTCTCCTCCTGCTCTTTTTTTAGCTTACACCCATCTAGTCTCAGACATGTCCCCCACTCTCTCCCTCCTGCTCTCACAGAATTGTTTCGAATGTTGAGGGGAGGTTGTACCTTAGCTCTTTTAGGGGCTGCCTTATTAACCACCAAGCACTGGTGGTCTTAAAACAATTGCAAACCTTTTCTTTCACAGTTCCAGAGCCCAGAAGTCTGAAATCAAGGCTTTGGCAGGGAGCAAGAATTCCTCACAACTCTAAGGGAGACTGCTTCCTTCCTTTTTCAACTTCCGGTGGCGCCAGGCATTTCTTGGCACCTACAGCCTTACTACTCTGCCCGCATAGGGTCTTCTCTGTCTCTATAGCCATCCTCTTCTAGGAGCTCTTGTCACAGGAAGGAGAAAGACAGTCACAGTTGCAGCAAAACCTAATCCCAACCTTCTCAAGACCCAGAGGCAACTTCACAGCAGAATCTAATTCTGAGTGGAATTGAAGGCCTCGCTGCAGACTGTGTACTTTTAATAATGTTTAAATAAAACATGGGAGCATGGGTGTGATCTCCTTACCAAGCCTGGCTTGTCAGCTGCCCAGGCAAAGTCATAAATAGTTAATAGACAACCACTTATGGCTCTACTTCTGTTAAATCCATCATCAATTATATATGGTTGGTGAATTATTGATGTGGTGTTACTTTGGGGTATATTTTCTACCTTCAGTGGGGAAAAGGAAAAGAATGTGAGGCCTACCAGCAGATGAGGGGATCACTCCCTTCTGTATTGGCAAATTTCTCTATAAGGAGAAAACCTCCCATTGACATGATTGAGCGATTAGAGAGAACTTGGCTCTGAGAAGCTTTTGCCAGACCATCAGGAGAAAAGCTTGGGCAGTGCTGGGCTCATAGGTATTTAACAACTGACTCTCCAGACTCCATGGAGTTTTGGTTCATAGTGTTTGCCAATCTCTGTGGTGTAAATCCTCCCACCAGGGCTGATTTCCAGCTAACATATGACATTGTTTAATGCGGAATTGGAAAGTATGCGCTGTAGCACATTCTGCTAGAGAATTTCCAGCAGTTAGATATGATGGCTGAAAATAACTTCAGAAGCACAGATGACAGTAAAATGTTAGTAAAGCAGTTAGGAAGCAATGCACTTTCCATATGTTATCTTTATTTTTAACATGATTTATTTACTTCCAAGTTTATTTCATTAAATTTTGAATAATAGTTGTGTTGAACAACTGGCTCACAAAATTCCTGAAAATTCACCAGTCAGCTTTTGCAATCTGGGAGGTTCTGGGTTTAGTACCCCAAGGACTTGAAGTCTCCTTGGGTTAGGCTGCCCTGTCCTGGCCAAGAGGCTGTGGTGGAGTGAAGGAGCATGAGTATGGTATCAGAGGCTCTTAAGTCTTATCACTCACTGCCTTTTTAAAGCAACATTTCTTTACCACCAGGTCCTAAGGAATCTTTGTGTTCTTTCTCTGCTCTGCTCTCTCTTCCTCTCTCTCTCTCTTCCTCTCTCTCTCTCTCTCTCTCTGGCATTTCTGGTGCTCTCATGCTTGTGCTCTCTGTGCCCCATTTTCCCTCTTCCCCAGGTCCAGGTGTGCACTCAGATAAGCTCACACCCCACTGGACCCCACAACTGTGGGTAGACACAATACTCCAGGTACTGGTCACACAGGCTAATAGGGGAAAGAACCTGACCAAAATCATTTACCCTACAGTATCCCAAAACACAACTGAGTTCTTACTTGTAGACATTAGTGCCACCTCAAGTTGTCATGTATTATGAAATGTTTGCAAGAAATAAACATAAAACTTAAGGTATACCTCTGATTAATGCTACAGGATAAATTCAACCAGATTGTGTCCATGGATGTGGAAGCTTCTACAACATCCCTGGCATGTACTGTTGGGCTGACCTTCATAATCATAGCACTAGTTTTTAAAAGTAATTTAAAATAAATTGCATGAATAAGTTGTTCCTATCCTGTAGTACAAAAGATAAACTCTGAATAAGAGAGAGCAATTATGAGAATTCGACAAAGTAAGTATATCCATAGTTTAACTGACAATAAACTATGATTTAATTTTAAAAAAAAGTATAAGTATCTTCTTGGGAACATTCTTTGACCTCAAGCATAAAATGGGTGCTTCCACCTACTCAAAAACACTTTAGAAAGTGACTCAGGCCAGGGTTCTAGCTCTGCCTGCCATTTAAACCCCTGGATGATGACAGACAGACACTTCCATCTTTCCTCTTAACCACTTTCTCCTGTCTTCTGAGAATCTGG
Organism: Uropsilus gracilis; assembly: GCA_004024945.1. Classification (NCBI taxonomy): domain Eukaryota; kingdom Metazoa; phylum Chordata; class Mammalia; order Eulipotyphla; family Talpidae; genus Uropsilus; species Uropsilus gracilis. The sequence goes on from PVHY01000593.1 coordinate 170,219, forward strand.
CATCTTAACATCTGTGAGCTTACATCACTAAGAGCCTCAAGAAACTCCAAACCAGATTCTGTTTAGTTTCTGTGTTTGTTTTTGGTTGGTTTGGGGTTTTGGCACCAAAGACCTGTGTTTCTAAATTCTAGGTGTAGAACTCAGCACCCTCCCCCAGCTTCCTGAGGAGGTGGGGCAGGGGTCTATTCATCAAACCCAGAGTTGAGGGTTTCATTTTAAAAAGAGCTCAAAGCTCAGTGTTTTCCTCTTGCAAATGACTGTGAACTTCTAAGCATAAAGATGAATTATTTTGGCTAAGAACTGAAGTATTTAAAAAGGCTTTCCATATGGAGGGCATTTGGGGCCACAAGCAGGGTGTAAATAACACCTTTTATGGCTCTCCTGACAGGGAGATCGCTCTTCTAATTACTACCAGTTATCTCAGTGTGATCTGAAATGGCCCAACACGTTTATAAACTCTGTTTACAGACTGCTTTTCCTCCCCACTCTTAATGGCCTCCTGCATGCATTGCCAGAGAGCTGACAGACAGGGGTGGGAGGAGGGGTATTTCTATCACACCCCTTTCTAGGCAACATGGTCTCCTGTTTTGTCTCCCCACAAAGAATTTTGTGCAAAACAAACTTGATCCTTAAAGACATTGGGTCTGTTGCCAAGCCTCAGACATGTTTCTGAAATGAAATTCTTGCAAGCTGTCTTCATCCCAAATGGTGAATGTGCGTGTCTTGATTCAAAAGGTGTTATCATCTAATGAAATGACTTTCTTTGCATCAGCCTCTGAGATGAAATATATTGCTAATAAAATCTATTACCAAAAGCCCACCTAGGAATAATTGGGTCTATTACTCCCTGACTTGTGGCTTTGTTTCTGCACTGGAAACAGGCGCTCTAGTAATTAATCAGAATTTAAAGTTGCTAATACCAATTACAAATAATGTGTGGAGTCTAGAGATGGCAAACAGAAGAGCAGATACTAATCTTGTCCCCTGAGACTTCATCAATTGAACTTTTGTCACCTTAGACTTGCTGGAAATTAGAGTAACTTAACTCTGCAAAGTTAATTACTTTAAAAAAAGAAAGGGGGAGCTATTGATTGAATGTTGCAGGTGTACATTAAATTATTCAAATAAATCCAATTTAAATTGTTTAGATGAGATTATGCTTCACTTAATTGCACATTAAAGAGACTTGGGAAGGTTAATCTTCACAATTGAAAGCAGGGTCATTGTCACAACTGCACAGTAGAAGACAGTAGTCCCAAGTACATTTAGAGACCCCCAAGTGAAACCCTGGTGATCTGAATTCATCTCCAAACTGCAGTTTGAGTTGATGGGTAATGTATCTTTTTGGTGCACTTTTTAAAAACTGAATTTAACTAATGTAAAGGAGACCATGAGGATGGACCAAGCATGGGTAAACATTTTTTACTGGGGAAACTGACTGGTTGGGAGTTCAGGGATATGCAAGTGGGAAAGGATGAATGAACTGGTCTGACATATGACTCTTTGGGTAGTAAGTGACAGAAACAAAATTCAAATTGACTTAAATGAAAAGGAACTATCAGTTTGTCTAATGAAGTCAGTCTAATGAACTCTGAGTTTAGGACCAGTGGAATTCAGGGACTCGGATGATGTCAGTAGACTGAATCCAGTGCATTGGGATCCACTTGTACCAGCTTGCCTGAGTTAAATATGCAGTCACTTCCCATCTCTTGTTCAATGACATTGGCACCAAGGGAGGATTTCCACCAGGGAAATTGGAAAATGCTATAAAATGTGCATTTTTCCCTTCGAGGCAATGTTAAACTCTTACCAACACCCCACTGACTGGCTCCTTGTCTGTCTCTCTTTTCTCTTTCTAGTGTCCCCAGAGTCAGGCAGAAAGACAACCAGCTAGTCGACTCAGTGATACGAAATCCCCAGTAGTCCAAAAAGAATGCCTAGAAATGGAAAGTCATAGATTCTAACTGGCCTTAGTTTGAGCACACGCCCATCTGAAAACCAACACTAGTGCCTAAAGGAGGGGTCTCTGGCAGAATAACTCATGGCCAGCTCTGAATCTCAGAGTAGAGCTAGTCCGTTCAATCCATATAAATGGAGAGGAAGGGAAGAAGTCCCCCAAGGATCTGAAATGTGGGTGCCAGAAGAAGGGGTTCCAGGGAGGCAACCTTGGGCTGCTGTAATAAAATATTACAGACTGAGTTGCTTGTAAATAATTGAAATTTTATACTAGGAACTGCAAAGTCCAAGATCAAGGCACCAACATGATTGCATTTTGGTGAAGGCCCTCTTGTTAATTCATAGCTGATACCTTGCTGTTTGCTTCCTGGCAGCAAGTGCCTAGGAAACACTCTGATATCTGTTGTAAAAACATCAGTCCAGTTCATGAAGGCTTCATCCTCATGACCTAATTACTTCCCAAAGGTCCAACCCATTAACATTATCACCATGGGGATTTCAACATGTGAATTTGGGGGTCAGGACATAAATATTTAGACCAAAGCAATCATTGTCATCACTTGTTGGAAGCCATGGGTGGGAAAAGAACAGATGGAAGAGATTGAGACGATCCAAGACAGAGACAAACTCAAGTCATAGGATCAGGACTTGGTGAACTTGTGCTGAGCCGTTCATTATAAGTTTTGGATCCCCTTATATACCTTGGCAAAGGAATGATTACAATGAAGCAGTAAGGAAGGAAAAACCCAGGATCCTGTGGTATGTAGCACTGGGGTAGGAGGATGGAGGAATTAATAATCTAGCAGGAAAAACACCTGTGGAGGTAAACACCTTTTTCTTTCAGGGACATGTCTTTCTAGTGGGACATTCCTAGGTATTTAGGGGGCTGTAGTCACAGACTTGCTGAAGCCATCTCTGGTTTGCCAGAGATAGGCAATAATAGATGAAGGCATTCCTTTAGCTAAGGTATATCTCTTATCTCTTTCCAGCACCCTACAATCACTGCCATCATTGCCACCACCATCATCGTCACCATTATCATTATCACTGCCATCACCACCATCATCCCCATCATCATCTTCACCATCACTGCCACCCAACCACCATTATTATCATTCATCACCACCACATGATCACCATCACTATCATCACTGCCAGCATCATGGTCTGTAACACCATCACCACCTCCACAAGGGTGAGACCAGAAGCAGAGAGCCCCACAGAGCCCCTTCAGAAGGACACAGGCTCTGAGCTTCAGAGCAGAGGCATAAGACCAGACTTCTTCAGTGTGAAAATTCGGGAATTCCATCCCCTACATGCTGCGTCCCCCTCGAGATCCATGAGTTCACAGATGCCTCCATTATCTTTGCTCAGTGTCTTGGGCATCACTTTATTGGAATGCTGCCTCTCCCCAGCCTTCTGTTGGCTCCAGTCCAGGTAAATGATGCAGACCCCATCTCGCCAACTGTTACCTCTGCCACCACTCAGACAATTAGACTCAACACCTTCATTTCCTTAACAGCATTCTCATCTTCCCCCTGAAATTTTTTCAAATGGAAAAAGAAAGGCAGAAGCATGTTTATTGCAGCACTATTAAGCAACCCAAATGTCCCAAAACAGATGAATGGATGAAAAAGATGTGGTAGATATACACAATGGAATATTACTCA
>PVHY01000593.1:182963-214687 GCA_004024945.1 Uropsilus gracilis
CCCCCCCCCGCCTTGAGATACTGGGCCTGAGTTGAGGTCATGGAGAACCCTGGAAGCTCAAGTGGGTAGTGGGCGTGGGGGCCATGCTGGGTTTCCTGCTATCAGAGCTGACTCCATTCCCCCTGTATCGGACTGTGTGCATGCACAGGGACTGCCATAGAATAGAAATGCCCTGACACCGTTTGAATGGTTGTTGCCAAGAAAAGATTGAAGGGCAGTTTTATGGTTTTGTTCCTTTTGGCCACTCTCTATTTTCTGAATTTGCTCTAGTGAATCCTACCAGACCCAGGAAGCTCATGGTGTTGAAAAGTGAAGCAGAAGGGCACGTGGTGTCCTGTCATTTGCTAGGGAGGTTGTCACAAGTGCCACCAACTAGGAGACTCAGTAAAACAGGTAGGTGTTGTCTCATGGCTCTGGATTCAGGAGTCTGAGCTCCAGATGTTGGCTAAGTGTGCTGCCTCTGCAAGGTCTGGAGGAGGAACTGCCCCCCCCCGCCCCATCATAGCTTTGGGGGACTCACAGGCATCATTGCTTGTCCTCAGCTGCAGCCTTTAGCCCTGTCCACACCTGGCGCTCTCATGGCATCCTAGCCTTGTTCTCCCTCCATGTGTGGCTGTCTCCGTACCTCAGTCTCTCTGTTCTGGTAGGAAACTAGCTCTGTTGTATTAGGGCCCCTCTCAAGGCCTCACTGTTACTTGATTCCTCCATTAAGACCATATCTCCAGTGACAGTTGCAGTCTGGGGTTCTGAGGATTAGGATTTCAACATAGCTTATTTTGGGGTGGGGAGGTACAATTCAAACTAGACACACATGTGTTTCTAGAAATGGGGAAAATTTCAGGGTGGCCAAGGCTTTTCTCTGTGGGTGGGGGACTCCCTTGATTTGAAGGATAAGCAAGCATGAAGAACGTTCAGTGTTGTGTGTAACCAGCTTCCAAAGAAGTTGGAGGGGCCCTGCCACCGACATTCACATCCTGTGTGGCCTCCTCACAAATTGTGTCAGTTGGTTTTGTGACCAGTGGATTCTGTGTGGATGAGGATGTGTCACTGATAAAGCTAAGGTAGAAAAAGCACTTGGCCTTTACCTTGCCATCTCTAGGTCTCTTGCTCTGGGACCTCCAACTACCATGTCAGTGGACGCTTGTGCAGCTCTTGAAGGTTAGTGGCAGGGAATGGGGACCCCCAACCTCTAAGGTGAATAAGCCTCCTAGAAGGGATCCTCTGAAACCAGTCAAACCTTGTGGAAGCCTTTGCCTAAACTGACCTCTGGACTGGAATCTTGTGACAGAGCCTGTATGAATTTCCTATTGCTGTTGAACAACTTCCTACAAAAACAGTTACTCAAAATAAGAGCTTATTTTCTAACAGGTAGTGCACGTAGTTCCAAATAAGTCTTCAGGGGTTGAAATCAAGGTCCAAATAGGGCTGGTTCCTTCTGGAGGCTGCAAGAAATAATCCATTGGCCCAATTCTTGCAGCTTCTAGAGGCAGTCAGCATTTCTTGGTTCCAACTCCATCATCTGATAGCTGCTTTCTCCCTCCCCCATTTAAATTCTCATATCAGGACCCTGATGATTACAGTAAGCACCCTCATCTCAAGATCCTTAACCTAACTACAGCTGCAAACTCCCTCTTGCCATTGCAGTTAACATACTTGCATGTGTTGGGGTTAGGGTGTAGACATCTTTGGGGCCTATTCATCATGATCCCACCAGCTCTGAGCCAGATAACTTAAACCTCAGTTTCTAACCCATAGAAAACCATAAGAGATAGCAAATAATATTTGATATTTCGAAATACAAGGTGTGGAAAAATTTGTTATCTAGCCATAGCGAACAGAGACAAGAGATTTGCAATACAACATTTGATCCCATAGTACTTGATATTCATACTTCTGGAGATCTTTTATCTTCCAGAGATACACATCTAGAAAATTGTGGAAATTGTGGGAGTATTTCTTGAATCATTTCACATGGAAAACACCCTTGTCTTTCTTTAAGGATGGAATATAACTGGAGCCCAGATGCTATCGTGTGCCCTACTTCTTTGCTCTCATTCCTTCCTCTTGTCCACATCATTCTAGAACTGCAAGAAACTGCACTTCCAAGCCAACCTTCTGCTGCGTCCAGCCAATGAGGGGGAGGGGTGGGCAGTGAAAGACAGGAGGAGAGAAGCCAGAGTATCTCCCTCTCTCTTGCATTGCCTTTGGGGGGTGTCCGTGGTGGCAACCGAGTCTCTCTAATTCCACACCCCAGCAGGGCCATACCCTCCGTGCATCACACTTCCACTGAGCAGCTCTGCAAAGGTCTCACCTCCCACAGGATGGCTCAGCTTCTTGACTTCCTTCAGCCCTATTTGGCAGTGCCTTCTTGCTCTTACTAATCTCTCCTGGATTCTCCTATTTTCCATCTCCCAGAAAACCATTTCCCTGTATTAAATTCCTTTGGTTGAATGATCTAGAGCAGTTTCTATTTTCCTGACTGATACACACTCCCTTGAGGAATTATATCATATCCTCTGGTTTCAGCAAAATAGCATTAGGTTTTTAGGCTTCATTTTCTGAAAAAAAAAAAAAAAAAATGATGCTGCCTTCACTGCACAGACTTTATATTCTTGGAGTCTTTACTTAGAAGGAAATGGGAACATTTGTTCTGTATCAAGTATATGCCATGGTATGTACCAGATGTAGGCAGTTTTAATGCATTTGTTTCTTGCAACAACCTTTTGTCAGGAAATAATAGTGTCTTCTTAACAGATGAGGAAAAGTAAGAAAAGGACGAGTAACTCTTCAAAATTCACATAGGGAGTTCTTATTCATCTGTGTCTAAAGCCAGAGTGTCTCTGTCTGTGTTAGTAATTTGCATTTCCACTCCTCCCTCCTCAAAAACAAACAAACAAAAAAAACCCAACAACTAATGTAAGTGCCTTCTTGGAAGATTCAGGAGGCATTTTTAGAGGGTTGGAAATATTTAAATTATGGCAAAGATAGAATTTCTGGTTGATGCTGGTAGATGGAACACAGGGCAATATTTAGCTCTATGGTTCAGAGAAGAGAGACTGGCTGTGGATTGCCTGGTCTGTGCAGTGATTGATTGGACATGTCTGCCACTGGTCAATAAAAGAGTGGCATTGCAGGTACTTTTTTTTAACCCTTTGGAAACAGGTAGAGCTGAACTTGAATCTGTGTGTCACTTTATAGCTGTGTGATTTTGGAGAGGGTCTCTCTGTCTGTACCACATCATAAAAATAGAATAAAACAACTAATTTGCAGTATGGTGATGAAAAAAATGACTGGATAGTATTGGCCACCTTCTCCCCAGGCCTTCTTTCTCCTGGAGACTGGGCTCTTTTTCTTATCTTAAATACAAGAGTTTGATGCATACTTACTGGTTTTCTGTTGGGCACCCCTATTTTTTCCCATACCAAAATGACACTGAACACTCGTGGCTGATATATCCTTGGAGATCTTGCTAGGATGCAATTCACAGGACTTTTATCATCTCTTGCAACCTTACTTTCCCCAGGAAAGTGACCTTTGTATGATTTGAATGAAACAATCACAGCTCCTCATATTCTTTCTTTCTGGGGAAACTTCCCCCAGATACCAGTGTCCTTGGAGCCATGAAGCACAAAGGGTGGGGAAGGAGCCATGGGCCCATGTCTTAGGTCATCATGTCTTGGTTGCACATCTCTGGGCCAAAGATTCACACTCTTGAGGCTCAACCTACTCATCACAAAATGCAGCTAAAGTGGCTCATAAGACTGCCTGCCAGGCCTTAAACAGGTTGACCAGGAAACTGACTCTTCCTTGTAGTATCAGAGAGGGATGTTTGTACATTTTAAACTTTCTCATAATAAAAGCAATTCCTAGTCTTTGCAGAAAACCTTTAAAAGTATACAGAGGAAAACTGAAAAATGACCTGCTATCTCAACATGCAGAGATAATAACTCTGCTACTAATTTTTAATAGTCTTAAGTTTATATATGTATATAACATTGGATTCTCAGGGTGCTTATAAATGTGAGATATGGCATTCCAAACAGTTAGCAGAGAGCCTGCCTGTGTGAGAAATTTATTATTTATTAAGTCAGCAAATATTATGTGCTATGTGTCAAACTGGGACTATTTATAGGTGTGTATCTGCATATACACATGTGCACATGCATTTGTATATATACATATCAGTGAAATAGTGTGTGTTTACATGCATCAGACACTGTAACTTAATGTTTCTATTCATTTTTACTATACAGTAGAAAAAAATAAGATGAATTTTCATCAAGTGTTTTTAGGGGTTGGGAAGTCTTTCAAATAGTCTGATATGTAATATAAACAACATGAAATGAAATTAACTTTGAGAGGTCTTGGGGGGTACTTTGAAAGATTAGAGAGGTAACCTCTGGAGTTCAGAAATTGACAGAGGATTGCCCTGTATGTTTTCATAAGGGAACAGGTCCTCTGAAGATGCCCTGGGCAGAGAAAACAAACAATTTTAAATATTAGCCTCTAATTAAATATCAGAAGAGGAGATGATTTTAACTGTATCCCCTAATTATATGAACTCCTTCCCACTCTGCCAACACTGTTTTTCATGAGCCAGGGGGAGTAGTTTGGGAGTTTAACAAGGGTTAATGATTCTTAAGGGCTGGGGAGGCCAGCAAGCATGCATACTACATGTTATTTTTATCTCTTTGAATAGTGTATTATGTATGTATTCACGAGTGGTTCTAATACCCATGTAATACCTTCAGTCATCACTTACAGTCATATAATAACACCATTCAGTTAATCACAATCATCTGCTGAGTGCTGCTATGTTTCAGACACCAGCCATACAGATAGATAAGGTCCCTGTGGGACTGTAAGTTCTGTGGAAGTTGAGATATCATTTGTATGTCTATCATCTGTACCTAGGTCAGTATTGGCAAATAGTAGGTGCTCAATAAAAGTTTACTGAAGGAATATGTGATTGACTGACCTATGAATATATACATATATGAATGACCTATGGATATACCTACAAATGTATGTATATATGTATATGTAAATACATAATATAGATGTATATATGCATATGTATGTATACACATATGTATGCATATATGCATATGTATATGCATATGCATATTTTATATATGTATATATGTATATAGTCATAAGTCATTCATTCACACATTCCTTCAATATAGTGGCTATTTGATAGATGTCAGTAGATGTTGTATGTCTATTACATGCATATTACAACATATGTAATAGATATGTGTATGTCTTTTACAGTGTATATACCACAACATTGTAGCTACAGATTAATATTGCCATATGGTATATTTATTAGCAGGTTTTTGCTGCATATCTCCTGCTATTTAAATAGGTTTGCTTCCTGATATTCTTCCCAAATTCTCCATGTTCCATATCTCCAAAGAGATACAGCAACAGAGAAGGCCAGGCCCACATCTGGCATCACACAGCTTCCTTTGCTTGTAGTGGTCTTGATATCACTTCTGGCCCGCTTCCTGGTCCTTGGGGGGTGGAGAAGACCAGATTCCTGATCCTGAGATCAGGATCTCACCCCCTTGCCCTGTGTGTGCCCCTTCTGTGTGCTCCTCCATGTCTCTTGAGCAGTTTCAGGCTGGAGCCTTGTTTTGTCTGCCCCAAGGAGACTGGGGCGCTGCATCCATTTTGCTAATGACTTGACTTCTGCAATCAGCAGACTCGATTTGGTTTTCAAGTTGAAGCAGGAAAGGTTTGCTGATTGCTGATTACACAGACTCCACATTTTCCAAATTGTCTCCTTGGGGTGTTCCCCTGGAGCCTGATGTGAATCCCCTGGCAGATGGAGGATGGGGTGTGGAGAGCGGAGAGACCTTGTGGAGAGTGAGAGTGGGTGGCAGTTCCCCTGAACCTGCTCTCAGCCATGTACCCTCATCTCTCCATAGTTTCCTTGTCTAACAGCCAACTCCTGCCTCTGGCACCCTTGATTTTCACCCAGGTCCCTCCCCTGAAGGACAGTGAAAAGGCTTTGCACCAGCGTCTGCATCCCCATCACCTGTTCTCTCTGTGACCTTGACAAACCTCTGTGGTATAGGGACAACCACCCAATGCTACCCAACTCCTTTGAGAATTAAATGGCAGCGATGCCTCTATGGTCAACCTTTCTCTCCACCAGGCTCACTTAATCCTCACTACATCCCTGTGCAGGAAACCACTGATGGCCTCCTTTTACCCATGGGAGTCAGAGAAGTCATGTCACTTGCTCAAGGTCCCAGCCAGTGAGTGGTTGGGTTAGGGGTTGAACCTGGACATCCAACCTCTGGAGCCTGCCTCCCTTTCATACTGTTATGGGTTTGTCCCACCCGGGGTCCCTGTTTTGTCTGCTCACCTGTCACCCATCCCTGTGTGCACCTGTCCTCTGCCCACCACCAGGCGTCCTCGAGTTTGAGGTGTTAGGCCCTGTTCTTTCTGCACAACATTGTCACAGGCAAACTTTCCTCCTTCATCTGCTTAAAAACCTCTGCCGGTGGAACCAAGGGGGGTACATCTATGCTCTTCCCATTCTCATCACTGGCCTAGAGCTCTGGCCCCAGACAACCCAAGACCTGGAGTGAGTCTAGCTCTGTGGTCTCTCAGTTGAGGGACTTCAGTCATCATCTCTTCTAAACTTCAGCTCTCGACTGTGCAGAGACCATCACTTCCTGCTTCAGGGAGGCTTAGACGTGAACTTGAGAGAGAGTATCTCCATGTCTTCCAGACACCAATTCCTGGTGGCACCCATTGGCCTGGCCACGGCAAAGAGCTGGTCTTGAGCTGATACTCCATGAGCAGCTGGGTTTTGTACCCAACTACCTTTCTGGGTGTCTGTATGAGCTGCTGTGCTGGCGGCCTGGGGCATGTGCCCTCCTGGCATCCCACTGCTTGGACATTATTTCCTGGCAGTGTCAGCTCCAGGACAGGAGTTCACAGCGGGTAGCTTGGTCAGCTATACTGCACTCACACACCGCCTGACTTGCTCCAGTTTCCCCTGGCCCTGCTTTATCTCTCTCTCCCTCAAATTGGAAAAGACTCAACATCAGTGATAGGTGGAGACTTACAACACTATAAATGCATGAGCTGATCTACCCAGGAGAGCTAGTCATGTCTCTACAGCAGGTAGCAGTCCCAGGACGTACTGAACCCCCCCCCCAGGGTGTGCACACGGAGCCCCAGAAGAGCACTGCACTGGTGAAATCCAGGCTCTGCTCCTGACTGCTCTGAGTGACTTCTCCGGCCCCTTTCCTTATCACCAAACTAAGAAAATCATAGCAGGGAGGGACTGTGAACTGTTCTAGGTCACACAGCCAGTGAGTGAAGCGAGGAGCTGGAAACGGCACTTAGATCTTCACCCCAAATCCTCGTATATTCCCCCTTCCACACTCTTGTTTAGTAGAAATGTATGTGTTCCTCCTTGAAACAGTCAAAAAATAAAATTTACATAATTCAAACAACTTAAAAGCCTAAAGCCCCCTCTACCCCCCATCCATGAGTATTCTCCTCTCTCCAAGTGTTTTTCCAAGTGTACATGTGTTGTTTGCATATAGATGCGAGCATGTTCTATTCCATTTGCTTAACATTATTTCACAGGCGCATACCATACCGCAATCCTTATTTCTGATGCTAGTGTCTGCCTGATGGCATCCAGTGACACGCTGCGCCTCCCTAACCATTCCCAAGCGTTGGGTGATGAGGTGGCTTTCAGCTGCTCCTAGTCATTAATACCACCGCCCGGAGCATCCTCCATCCACAGCCTTGTTCTGCCATATGATTCATTCCTGGCAGGATTCATTCCCGGAAAGTGGGATTCCAGGTCTAACACAGGGTTTCTCAGATGGGCACAGGTGACCTCTGGGCTGGGTCGTTCTCGGGGCGGTCCAGGCTATGTGTGGTGGCTTGCTGAGCAGCACCCCGGCCTCTCCCTGCTAGATGCCACTAACACCCCTAAGTTGTAACGATAAAAATGTCCCTCACCATTGCCCATTGACAGCCACTGTGTTAAAGGGTGGGTGTGCACTATCTTGCAAACAGAAATCAGGGATTTTTCAGAGTCTGGACAAAAGCTGAGGATGGTAATCAGAGTCCGAGGTGTGCACTAGAGGAGAGCTGTATGCACCAGCTTGAGTGCCCACACTGCCATTTAGCCTTCACTGCCCTGGCTCGCTCCTCTGTGAATGGGAGCAGGAGTAGCAACCTGGCAGTCTTGCAAGGAGTGAGCTCCTGAGTGGAAAAATCACTTGATGCTAGGCTGAGGGCAGCTATCAGTCAGCAGTGCTTGGGGTAACCACACCGGGTTTTCTGGCTTTGCCTTTGCTATCTCTGAGGATGGGGAGGTGTAGAAGCAGCTGACAGAGCTGCAAGGAAGCCATTCTTATTTTCTTTCCCACCCCCCTCCCTCCAGACCCACCTCTGGGGCAAACTTGGGTCCCAGAACCCACCTATGTGGGTGTCTATGAAGTGTCCATCAGTGTTTGCATTCACACATCCATCATGGTGGCCCAAGGGCCCACTTTGCACCAGCAACCTGGCAGAGCAGTTAGCATGGCTGTAGGGTTGCGCCTCACGAGTTCAGCGCTCCTGGTGTGGGTGAGTGAGTGCTGACGTGGCGTTGCCTGGAGCCTCCGTCACCCTTTTCTCTATACATTTCAGAGCATCTCTGTGAGGATCCCATGGGCTCAGCCATAGAGCTTGTCTCTCATGGGTCCCCTCCATGGCACAGGTGCTCGATGAACACGAGGCTCAGCCCGGGGGTGTCTCCCCTCAGAGCTCTTGTGGTGGGGGTTTTTACGCACAAGAGCCAATATAAGCTGTGTCTCCCTCTCCAGGAGAAGTATGTGGAAGAGCTGGCAGCAGTGAGACAGACCCTCCAGACAGACCTGGAGACATCCATCCGGCGGATCGCTGACCTGCAGGCAGCCTTGGAGGAGGTGGCATCCAGCGACAGTGACACGGAGAGGTAAGCTGCAAGGGGTCAGGGGTGCTGCACCGCAGGGAGGGTCCTGTGGTCACATGTGGCCAGAGCTCCCGCTCTTCGGTTTGGGAGACCTGAGAATGGCATCTTCTGGGAGGTCCAGATGCTTTGGGGGATGGCAGGGCTAATGGGCTGACATGAGTGAGGAAATAGGGTGCTTTCCCCCTGGTGTGTATGTCTCCTTGTTACCCCCCAGATTGCCTGGTCCAGTTTACCAAGCCTCAGGGGGATCAAACTAGGGGAGTAGCTGCAAAGTGGATCCTAGTGCATGAATGTGGGCAAGTTACGTGTCCAACATGGGCCAACATGGGCCTGACTCTCTCATGTATGATGCTACTGGATAACCTGCATGAAACTGTCAAGGTTTGAACACTTTCAGCCTGTGGATTGGATGCCCACATCATCAATCTGCTGCCTACCTCAGAGGTTGTGAACGAGAGTCAAATAAGCTATTAGATGAGTGAGAACAGTTCCTAGAATGTGGAAATCCTAAAAGGCCATTAACTGTCTTTGTACAGAACAATGAGCATCATTTTACAAAGGCAACAGCCAACTCAAGCAGGGGTGCAAGAGGACATAGCTGGTGACTGACAAGAGCACTTAGACTCAAGGGGATGGCTTCTCTGCCTCCTCAGAAGACTAGCCACTGCTCACCACTTCTGCTTCTGCTGCCCTGGGCTGTGGACTGGCTGCTCCACTGGAAGGAGCTTGAGGTGTCCTGGCTGGACATGTCAACACCAGCCCTCCACCCTACAGACCCCAACTCTCCACCACAGGCCTGTGGTATCCTGGGCACCACAGCTTCCCTCCCACCTCAGCTTGTTGTGTCTCTGGAAATTACCACTGCCTGTCTTGGTGCAGCCTGCCACCACCCCTGCCTGTGTAACTCGCCTGGGCATCCAGGAGAGACATCTTCCTTCTTTTGGTCAGGGACAGGGTGCTTTAATCTGTCACTCAGAGGGCTTCTCTCCCACTGCCAGCAAGCCACCCCCACATAGCTGAAGGGTCTGCATCAGCCACTAGACCCTCTTGGCCTTCACCTTTGTGGGAAACAGCTCCTGCTCTAGTCAGAGTGATCAAACATTAGGCTTGGAGTGCAACCTTCGTTTCCCAGAAGAACCCCGCATCACACGCCAAGTCCGAACACAGAGGTGTAGTGTTTTCTGTACAGACCATAGCCCATAAAGCTCCTCTTGTGGAGGGGGAAGCAGGCCTAGTGGCTGACCTTTGGGATATGTGGGTGTGAGATGAGCAGAGGGGAAGTAGAGAGGCCAGTTCACCATGGTCTAGCTGAAGAGCTGGTTACTGGCTAGAAAAGTTGGTTACTAGTTGAGGGAAAAAGACTGGAAGGAAACAGGCTATTCTAAGACTAAGACTAGGCATTAATGGTGACCTAAAATTTTGTTTCCTTTGAGCTTATTTTCCCAAACTTTCTACCATGAACATGCAGACGCCCCTAGCTCTGCTCGGACCCTTGCTGGATTTTCGCTCATTTGAGGCCTACACTGACTAAAACTTGAGCACACGCTTTCCTGGGTGCTGTATGGGCTGAACTGCTAGCAGCTTCTAGGAGGAGGTGCCCTCAGCCTCTGCTGGCGTGAAGGTTTTTGCATGTGAGGGCAAGCGGGGCCTGCCATCTGCCACCTTTGCTGGTTGTCTTCGTGCCAAGACAGAATGGCCTCTCTAATTGTAGACCACTCAGTGCTGGGGCTGGCTTTTCCAGGAAGGGAACACTAGAGCTTTTGCATTCACTGGAAGGGAGCTAATGGTTGCATCTCCTGCTTATTTCTTGCCAACAAGCAAAACTTAAGGACCATTTTTCACTTTTCTAAGAAATAAATGTTATAAAAATCCCAGAATTGGAAAGAGACAGAGAGTTCATGCTTGGAGGTGTGGGTGACAGGCAGGGCACAGGAAACAAGAAGCAAGGAGCAGAGTCCTCTGGGGGGTCCTTTCTGGTGGGGAGGTCACAGAGCCACAAACATCAGTGTGCAATGTCTTCTCAGGAGGGGTCTTCTTTCCAAACTGAGTCCTGGAGGCCTCATCCTCATCCTGGTGGGAGTTTCCCTGGCCTATCTCTACCCTGGGCAACAATCCTCTGTTTATCTCCATTGCCACTTCTAATTTGGCTTTGCTGAGCTCCAGTTCCTTGGGTCTGTTAGCCCCTGAGCTGAACCCCAACTTTCTGCTTGCACCTTCACCACCTCCTCCTTCTGGGGACTTAGCACCTCTGCCATCCTGGGACACGGATGCCCTTTCAGTGCCCACATCAGTGCCCTGGCCCACAGCTCCTAAAGATGGGAGACACCTCCCCTGCTCTTCAGGGTGAGATGTGGAGTGACCTGGAACAGCAGGTGGGAAGAAATGGTGTGCTGGCCCTCGAAAGCCCCACACCACATCCAGTGTTATTGTGGCACACAGTGGGGAAGCCCACAGGAAAAGCCTATAGGGAAACCTATAAGCAATACTGTGAGCTCTGCATTTCAACAGGCCTGATCTCCAATCGAGGGCCCAGAGTTGAACTGGGTGACTTTGAGCAAGTTATTCCACCTCGCTGAGTCTCTGTCTCTTCATCTGTGAGATGGGTTATAATCAGAAAAAACTGAAACTTTATGACTTCGTAGCACTGTACCTTGTACATGCTGGGGACGTAATCATCTTCCTTCCTTCCTTCCTTCCTTCCTTCCTTCCTTCCTTCCTTCCTTCCTTCCTTCCTTCCTTCCTTCCTTCCTTCCTTCTTTCCTTCCTTCCTTGTTTCCTTGTTTCCTTCCTTCCTTGTTTCCTTCCATTCTTACCAAGCCTCAGTTCCATCCCAGACACTGCTAGGCATTTGGGTGGTTCTGCTTATTTCTTGTTGTGTCATTACTCTTCACGCTACTGATGCAATAGGGTTGAATAACTTGCCAAATCAGGCAGAGTTAACACACTTGAATTATTGAAAGATAGAGAGGGAGACAAGCTTGGTCCCTGCCATATTGGAACTTGAGCAGGAGAGAGGGAGAGAATGAGAAAGGATGCAGAGATATCAGTGAGAATCTGGAATATAATAGGAGTCCTGAAAGCATAGGATGCTGGTGATGATGGCCAGCAGGGTAGGTGGATAGGGCCTCTGGGGAAGAAAGGCATTTGAATTGAGACTTGATTGGGAGAAGGGGACAGCCACATGCAGCTGGGCAAGAAAGCCAGTAAGGGTAGAAGGAGGGACACCCCAGGAATTGAAAGGGACAGCACACCCAGGTAGGGGGAGAGTGCTCTTCTTTCCTCCTCCTCCCATCGTCCTCCTCTTCCTCATTCCTTCTCCCCCACTTTTCTTCTTCTTTTGAGAGGACCACAGAAGCTGGGGCCCCCAGATCCCCGCAGTGCCCCAGAACCTCAGGCAGGATCGGCTGCATAATGTGTGGGTCCGCTGTGAAATGGCAATGTGAGGCTTCTTGTTTAAAAAGTATTCAGAATCTCAAGGCACTGGTGGCAGATGCATGCAAGGTACGGGGCCTCTGGTGGGGCGACAAGTCCACGAAGCCAGCCCTGACCCCACAGGTTCCTAATCCTTAGCGGAGCTTGCACTTAATGGATTGCTTTGTCACTCAGGTTTGAAATTCACAAGCAGCATAGATTTCAGTAACAGCATCGGATTGGAGTACACTGGGGAAAAATGCCCACGAAGACATCTCGACATATTTCCAGGAATTAATATTGTTCCAGCCACACTTCCTGGTCACAGTGCAACCAAACTGGTTATGAACTACACAAAGAAAGCTGCTCATTGCTATGCTGTCTAGTTGCTGTCCAGAGCAGTCCCAGCTCCTGCCTCTGGGCCAGCCTACTCTCCATTCTGGCAGCTCCACTCTGCACACCCTCTCTTAATTGTCTCATCACTTGGGGTAAGAGGTTTGGATGGGAGCCTGAGGGATTGGTTTTCAGGTTCTTCTCCAAACTGAGCTCTCAATTAGGATTCAAACCCACCCCAGGAGAGAGAGAGAGAAAAAGAGAAAGAGAGAGAGACTGGTGCTTCAGCTGGAGGTGAGGTTCTTTGAGAGACTTGTTCAAATTATGAAAAGTCACATTTCTCCATGTTGGGAATTAGATCTGAGTGTAACAGGCCTTCCAGGCTGGAAATGTGGCTACGTGCTCAGAAAGCCAGGTGGTCTGTGTAGCTGCATTTAAACTCAGGCTGTCCTGCACGGGCCTGCCTTGGATATTCAACTGTGGCACCAACCTTCCTAGATTAATGGAGAAACGCTTTAAGCTTCTCCCCGGGGCCCGGAGCACGCTCATTACTCACGTAGGGAGGGAAGCGTCAGCTGACAGGCAGCCCCATCTATTTCTGGCTCAGGGTCTGTGGCTGTTCTCTTGTCTGGGCTCTGGGTTTGGAAGGGGGATGTGGATAGGCCAATGGATGAACCCTGACACTTGGGTCAGCTGAGAGGGTAGTCATTCCAGCTGGCCCAATCTGAGATGAATGTTCTGGAAAGGACTCATTTCGTGCTGTTTTGAGTTGTCCACTTTTCACCATACCTCCTTTTAACATGGCTAAAATTAGCTGCATTGGGACAAGTTAAAGATCTGTGTTTGACCAAAGAGTGTAGTTGCCATTCAGGGCCTGATCTGAATGATTTTATTCATTATGGGCTCAGGCTACAACCAGACTGAGAAGCTTCCACTATATCAAAGGACAGACTTTTGATCTGCCTGCATCATTGTTCCTCCAACTCTGGTACCTTCTGTTTCCCTTCCCACTTGAGTAATTAGCATGCCCCAGGTATAGAGAAACAGCTTAGAGAATTTCTCCATTATTTTCTGCAGATGGATGCCACATCAAAGTATGACATGGAACCTTGGGCAGGATAGCCTATGTCTCAATGGTACCACAGAAGCCACATGGATTTCTGAGCACGTTTCTAGGTTGCAAGACCAGGACAGCCAGCTGGTGGTGCTCACAGTGGACAGGGACCCGGACTGCTTTATCTAGCCTGGCACTGCAGTGAAAAATTGTAATAATAGATACTCTTTCCCAAGGACTTGGTGTCAGGCTACATTATCTTGCAGGCATTATTCTCTCTACAACTCTCTGAGGTTGGTACCCCTTGATAATGGTGGAGAAACTAGGACTTAGGGAAGTGAAGGAGCTGGCCTTGGCTTACCAGTTAAATGATGGGGGAT
Source organism: Uropsilus gracilis (assembly GCA_004024945.1). Taxonomy (NCBI): domain Eukaryota; kingdom Metazoa; phylum Chordata; class Mammalia; order Eulipotyphla; family Talpidae; genus Uropsilus; species Uropsilus gracilis. Next base: position 197,122 of record PVHY01000593.1, read on the forward strand.
GATTTGATTTCCAGGTTTACCCCATCAGTCTTACTTCTAATGCTCGAGCTCTCCTGTTCTGTCAAACACACCCCTTCCTCCCCTTTCCTTGTCAAGAGCTTTGTTCTCTGCTGAGTAATTCACCTGTCATTCTGTTGAGCTGTGTCTGTCATTGTGATGGGAGGGCTGGGGTGAGAGGTCAGTGCATCTGCACCTTATTCCCAGGTAGTGCTTGCATTTGGACTGATGTTGTCTGGCAAAGAGTCACCCTAAAGGAATACAGCAGAAGACATTTAATTAGTGACCTTGTTTATCAGCAACCCCCTGCACACAAATGCCTGGCACCAGTTCTCTTTGAAAAACCACATGACCCAATATGAAGAATACAAAGCAAGCCACACTGATCACGTGTCAAAAGACCAGGTTCCAGTCCTAGCTGTCTAGCCAGGTGGCCCAGTAACCATGGACAGATCACGTGTCCTTCCTCACCCTCCACTTGCCACTCAATAGATTAAAATCATTGTCATCATCTCCATCATCCTCATGATCTTCATCAGCAGGGACAGGAAACATGGTAGGGAAAAGGCAAGCATGAGGCTGCCTCGGGAGCTAGCAGCCCACTGTTTCTCCATTGGTTAAAGGGCCGGTGGGTTTCAAACTCTCTCTTTAAGTAGAACACCTCTTTTACCCTAAAGAAAATGCTGTAGAAAGTTCTAGTTTAGGATGGAAGAAAGCCATCTTCTGAGTTGAGTGAGAGGAAGTTGGGGGGGGCGGCAAACCCCACTCCTAGGTCCAGATTTTAGCAGAAAATAAAGCTCAGAGGTCCTGGCTTGAGGAGCCAGGACTCAAATGATGGCTTCGGGTCTGAGGTTTGTGACTTGGCTGTGTGCACCCATACTCTTGGTACATGCTGGTTGAGAGCCTGAGCTTGGTAGCTCCTACAGACCTGGGATCCAAAGTTGTGTGACCTCAGTCAACAGTAAGGTCCCCTCTCTCTAAAATGAAGACAGGTGGTTAGATGAGAGTGTATAAAGTATCTTTGTTGAACAAAGAATAAAGGATAGCTGTATTGGAATCTGTTTTAGGGTTTCCCAGAATGCTTTGGGAAGCTGAACTCCCACCAAAGATTGCCAGCACTCAAAAGGGATACAAAGTAAATGGCTTGTTTGGTCATAGGAATGCTGCTATTAATGTCCTGGTACTGGTTTGTGAAGAGTAGAGGTAATGGTTGCTGTCATTTTAATACAGTTACCTATTTATTAGGAGCCATGCTAAAACTTTTGCAAGAATTGTTTCACGTAGTCAAGTTCACAATTCTGGAGACAAAGATCTACTGCTGGTCTCATTTTGCAAAGGAATGCTGGAGAGTCGGAGAAAGCAAGTGGAGCACACTAAGCAGAGGTTGTACATGGAAATCAAACCCATGTCTTTCTAACATCAAAGACTGTTTTCTTGCTCTGTATCCATCATTAATCATTAATCATCAGGGAGAGGCAAATTAAAACCACAATCACACATTTGAATGACTGCTATCAAAAGACAAGAAATAAATGCTGATGAGAATGTGGAGAAGAGGGAACACTTGTGCACAGTTGGTGGGAATGTAAATTGGTATAGCCACAATGGAAAAAGTATAGCGCTTCCTCAAAAAATTAAAACTAGAACTACTACATGGTCCAACAATCACTCTGGATGTTTATCCAAAGGAAACAAAAATATGAACTTGAAAACATAGATTTATCCCCTTGTTATTGTAGCATTGTTTATAATAGCCAAGGTTTGGAAATAACCTAATGTTCAGTAATGAATGAATGATAACTCCATAAAGAAAAATATACACACACACAAATATTGGAATATTACTCATCCATAAAAAGTTAAGTAATTCAGACAGAGAGAGATAAAAACAGGTACCAGATGATTCATTTGCATGTGGAATCTTAAAAAAAAGACAAAAGTGCCCCTTATATAAAATAGATTGTGGCTGCCAGAGGTGACTAGTGGGTGAAATGAGCAAAGGGGTTAAAAAGGTATAAACCTCCAGTTATAAAAGAAATGTCATGGAGATATAATGGGCAGCATTAAATAATGTTGCTATTGTTAACAATACCAGTATGTATATTTGAAAGTTGCTAAGAGAATAGCTCTTAAAAGTTCTCATCACAAGAAGAAACTCTTGGAGTGATGAATGAAGAAAGCTGTCTACATTGTGGAGATAATTTCGCAAAATATACATAGTTCAAATCATTATGTTGTGCACCTGAAACGAATATGATGTTTTATGTCAATTAAAAAAAAAAGAGTCTGACTCTTGTGCCTAACTCTTGTGCCTCCTTCTAGTGTCCAGACGGCAGTGAACTGTGGCAGCAGTGGCAGGAAAGAGATGTAAGTTGACCCCAGAGAACTGAACTACTTACACTAAAGTCATGACCAAGCCCCTTACCCTCTGCATACTTTTGCAGAGGGAATACCCACACCCACTTGCAGCACTATCAGCAATATCCACCAGAGCCCTGACTCTCTGATTATAACATACAGCACTGGGAACATATTGAGCTAACTTCTTTCAGACTGGGAGCTGTCCACAGTCTAGCAAGTCACCACCCTCTAACTTTCAGTGGTTCCCTATTGCTTCAGAATCATTCACACAGACATTGCACCCTCCACATTCTGACTCTTCCTTTTCTACCAGGACTTATGCTCCCATATCATGTAGGCCCTGCTCTTTTTGACAACCCATACCTGGGTGTATGCTGTTGCGCCCTCCTAAATTCCATTCTCCACTTTCTGCATGGCCAAGCCCTAACCTAGTCATCTACTACTTGATGCTTTCATGTCTCCAAGAAACTAATCATTCTTTACTCCTTAGTCTCCTTATGGCATTAATGATTTTCTCATTAGATAGATAAATATGTCCCATTAATTTATATAATATATATATATATATATAATAGACATCATTATATAGATGTCTGCTCTGCCAAGAGGGGTTTTTGAGAATGGGATCAAAATCAGATTCATGCTTTTAGTTCTTTCCCATGGTATCTAAAAGTGTGTATGTGTATCAACCAACAGATAATCAACCAACAGATAATATATATCAACCAAGAGATAATCATTGCTTGTCAACCAACAGATAATCATTGCATGTCAGCATGAGCTTCTATCTTCAGAATTGTGATATGAAAATAAAATACTTGTCCATAAATATATTCCAGTTAAGTTAAGCAAGGAGTTAAGACCTTCACACTTGACATATTCAGTGAACATATCATTTGTAAAATTTGTAAAATTCAATACTAAGTCATACTCCAAAACTGGAGATATCTCAGCTTCTGTATTTGAGGTTACATATTCCTAAACAAGAGTAATGGCTAGTAGTATGGGCATTAAAATCAGAGGATTGATATTGACATCCCAACTTCATCTCTGTGTAACTGGATGACCTTGTCTAAAACTCAGGTTGAGTCAAATCCTCTTAACTAGACCCAAATCCTCTTTCATTTGTATAATGGGGATAGCACTGGTCCCAACTATCAGAGATAGAGTTATGAGCTCTGAGTTTCCACATAAACATCATGTAGCATAATGCCTGACTTATTCAAAGGAGTGACTATCTGGTCATTTTTGTCACTGTGGTTGTCATTGTGGTATTGACTGTGTCCCACCTTCTGATTCTAGAGATAATGTCTCCAATCTCAGTTTCCAGCCAGAGGGCAGTCTGCAGTCCTGGTTGAGTTGTACATTGTCCCTAGCCACAGACACCATGAGAACTCCCTCTCGACAGTCAGCCATCAGCAGCCACATCCTCAGCCCCAGGTAAGTATTTCTCCTATTGGCCTCTGGATAGGTAATAGCTTGAAAAACTTAAAAGGTTGTTGTTTAGGTCTTCTGTGTTGTTCTTTGTCCTAGGCAAGGACAAGCAGGCAAGTTTGAGATGTGACCCTGCCACTTCCTAGCTGTGTGGCTTTGGGCAAATCATTACCTTCTCTGAGCCCTCCATGTCTTCATGTGAAAAACAGGGGATAGAGTTGTATTTGCTGCTTCCAATGATGGGGGGCGGGTGTATGCAGCCCTCCCAAAAATATGGTTTTTAATTTCAAATAGTACAGGGTGAAATCTTGTAAATTGCCATCAATCTGTTATAGTTTCCTTCTGCCTAAGCAAATCCTACTAGTTTTCCACATATAAATGGTTCTGGATTCAAATTTTCTTTATAAAAATTTTCCCTGAAGACTTTTCTTTAAAACAGGGATTCAATATAAAGATAGGCTGGATGATACCTACCTCAGAGATTTCAGTTTGGTTTAAATGTCAGAATTTCCTGTTTCCTCTACCACAGAGGAGATGAACTCAGTCTTGAGGTGAGAAGGGACCCTCCTAAATCCATGTCCTGCAAGGAGGTAACTCCATCAAATTAATCTCAGGATTCACTCTCATCAAATTCACTCTTAGGATATGACTTAAATCTTGTGTTTCAGTTCCATTTCCTTCAGTTCATTTGATTTCACTTTTCAAGGTCAGCCCTCTTGTAATTAGGAGCTAATGGCTATAAATCAGAAATTATGGATTAAGCAGATGCATAATTAAGATGAAATGCACACCGCTTCTGTGATAACAGAAGAAGCAGTGTGATAAAGTAGAAAGAAAAATCAGACTAATGGAGCAAACCCAGACAACCCCTTCCTGTCTTGAAATGTGTTTGCTTTGAAGCAGGGGGGTGTTTCTACAGAAAGAAGGGGGTGGAAGTTCACGTTAACCTTTCAGACATATTCAGCAAATGGCAAATGTCTGGCACATGTCTGCAGATAATCTTAGGCGGAAAGAATTGATGGAGAAAATATCAAAGGGAGGCTTGAGAATGGGGTGCATCTGGGGAGTTAATTAAAGCAAGATTATCTGATTACTGCTCTTAATTAAAAACAAAGCCCTGTACAGAGAAACATGCACTCAGTGAACCCCAAATGATAGCACTTTATTCTTCTGATAATCAAACACCCTTGCTTCACCCCCTCTCGCAAGGTAGAAGGCGGCAGAAGCAGAACTGGGGGTGAATGCCCATTAGCATAATGTCCAAGCTACATAATTACAGTTATATTAGCTTAGCCCTTAAATTATGCCCTAAACTGTTTGGCACCCATTGGAATGGGAGATGAGAGACTGCTGTGGTTTCTGTACATGATCCACAGTCAGAACATCTGGATTCCAATAATACATTTGTCTCTGAAGCTATGAGATTTGAACAGGTTGCTTAATGTCTCTGTTCATGTCCCCTCCTCTCCCCCCAAATCAAGCAGGGTTGTCATCAGATTTAATGACAGGAGTGCACAAGTCCTTCTTCACTCAGAGCAGGACCCCTAGAAGGAAAACTAGCTACTTTGTTAATGTTGATATCTATTTCATGCCCAGAGGAACCCCAGGAGGCGACATCATCATCCTGATATTGCAGAGCAGAAATATGAGACCCAGAGATTGGGGATCAATGGATTCACACACAGTCTTAGCTCCACTGCAGTAGTTGTGGATGTTGCTGATGGGTCCTCAGCTCCCCCAGGCAGCCTTCTCAGAGCTTCTTACCCCTTTCCTTGCCTTAACCACTGCCACATCTCTAGGCCTGTTCAGCTGCAGTTCAGAGCAGTGGTGCTTGTACCAAGCATAGCAATGGGACAAAGAAGCAAAAAAGGCATCTTCATGTCACTGTCCTTAGTTGATGCTCAGTAAATGTTTGTTAAATGAATAACTGACCATAACATCAAGCTTGTAACAGAAGTATTAACCATCCTTGCTTATCATTCAGCACTGACTATGATTCAGAGAGGGATGGTAATTTTCTTACTGTCACACACAGTTAAGTAGAAGAGCCAGGATCTGAATTCAAGCTTGAATCTCTCCAAAACCTGATTTGTATTTGCCACACTGCTGTTGCTTTCTGGTACTTATCCAGGGGAAAGATCACTCACCTGGAGAAGTTTACTGGTAAAGAATATTTAAACTATATATATAAGGATCATTATTTCAATATTCACTGAAAAGATGAACGCCAACTCCCATGGTGGTAAGCCCTGGAAATTTTGAGGCCTATGTTTGGAATATGCTTAGAATTTAAAGATTCTAGTACTCCTCTGTTGGAAGGGATCACTGAGATTATTTGGTCCAATTTACTCATTATGTAAATGAGGGAAACTGAGGTCTGCCAAGGGAAATATCTCACCCAGATTTTCAGTAAGGTGCTTACAGGTGCCTTTACTTCCAACTCTTGCTGACTGTACTTGTTTTCTATGTATATTTACCACCTTCGAGAATTTACAATATAATTGAGAAAGTCAAACTCCCCTTGGCCACCTCTTTAATCACAATTCCCTTCCCTAACATACCTGCCATCTTCAGTTTGGTGTATATGCTTCCACTACTTTATCTATATATTTACAAATATAAATTTACTTGTTGAAAATACATAGCATATCTGTGAGTTTAATGATATGATGCTATACCATGTATGTTGTGCTATATGTAAATTCTTACTATGTACTTCTTTTCCTCAACAATACACCTTGGTAATCTTTTCTTATCAGTACCCAGATGTCTGGCTGATTCTTTTAATTTTCTGCAAAACATCTTAAAGTTATGCCATGGTTTATTACATAATATTCTTGTTTTGCTTTTATTTTCAAGATATTTGCTATTAACCTATAAATCTTCAGGAATATCCTTAAACTCATGGGTAAATGATCCTCTGGGTCAAAATATATTTGCAGTTTGAATTTGACTAGACATGACAGAATATCCCACAGCTCTTTCTGCTTGGAGATCTTTAGAGTAGAATGTGAGACTATGTATACCCACCAATCCCATATTGCCTGGCACATCACAGGGCTTAATAAATGAGTCTTTTGGACCATTCCAACTTGACTGAGAAAGAAGGTCACTCTAAAAACAGAAGAGAGGGTGAAAGCAGTCTTCTGGAAAAGGAAAAAAAATCCCCTGTTGTATTTATAAGGGGATGTCAACTCAGGAGAAATACACCTGAAGATTTATGATATACAGCCTGGGAGCCATGCAGCTGCTGCTGATAAATGCAAAACCTTCTGGAGTCGGAGACACTAAATTACCTCTGTGGCCCCCAGAGAGGGAATTTATGAGTGTGGGTAGCAGCAGCCTCACTTGACTCTGGAGTCTCTCTTAACATCTGGCAACTGGTGGTACCAGGGCTGCCCAGGGACTGACATGCTCACCTTGACCCCTGAGATGGGCCTGGTCTCTCCTTCTCATGCTTGAGAGCTTTGTTCTGCAGGAAGAGAGCTCTCACCACTAACTTCTTATCTTCCCCACACATCAGATTTTCCAAAAAGGAACTAAACTCTACATGACTCTAGACCCTCATCCCTTTATTCAACAGAACCCCTGCCTTGGTCACCCAAACGGTTAGGCAGGGTCCATGCACTGACAGTTGTGCATTGACTACCAACCGATGACAAGACCCAAGACTTGTCATCAGTCAGTGGTTTGTCTCATTTTATTGGACAATTATCCAAAGCACCTTCCTTTCTTCCAGTTCTTCTATCACTAAGGACACATCTTGAACTTCTGTTTCATTCAAAAGAATTATAATACCCTCAACTTCTATGGTGTGGGGTGTGGGCATAGGTAAAGAGATATACCTTAGATAAAGGAATGCCTTTATCTTTCTTGTCCTCTCTGGCACTAGAGATGGTTACTGGCATGTCCTTTACCTGTGACACAGCTTCCTAACCTCTTGAGAATGTCTCGCTGGAAGAGACATGTAATTGGAAAGATAAGACAGCTTATCCCCATAAGTATTTTTCCTGTTTAGGTAAAGTATCCCCATCCCCTTGCTTACTTGTCACATGTCATGGGATCCTGAGTTTTCCCTTCCCATACTTCATTGTGATCATTCTTTGCTAAGATATAAAAAGACCTCAGCTGTTGGTAAAGATTGCGGGATGACCTCACAGATTGATACCCAATCTCTAACACTCTGGTATCTCTAAGTTAATCTCTACTCCCAAGTCCCCGCAGATCTCAGAAAATGAGACTTGTTCTGTACAGAATTCTCTCTCCTGTGTCAATTTCCCTCTTTCTAGTTGTTCTTCTTCCAAGGTTCTGGACATTTTCAGGTCCTCCTCATCTACTCTCCTGTCTATCATCTGTGTTCCTGCTGAGTTATTTCTTTGCTTTCCCTTTGGTACTAAGCTTCTCTAACCTGGGTTCACATGCACCATCTTTACTTACTCTGTATTTGTGCCTCTGTTTTCTACTGCCCAGAGGCATCACTGCACTGAAACTTTTTCTTACCATGTAAGAAGTTTTCCAAAGGGAAAAGCCATGCTCTAGTCATGCCCTTTCTCTGAATTTCTCACACTTCTCTTTTCTAGTTTTTTTTCTTTCCTACCCAAATCCCCCAAATGCTGGGATTCATAGGGTGTTACCTTCATTTGGCTGCTTTTCTCTCTGCCTGTTCTTGGGCAGTCCTCTGTTATGATGTTTAAGTCCCACTAATCCCCCAGCTCTTACATTCCCCCCAGATTTAGACTTCTATATTGTATCCAGTTGCCTACATTAAGAAGATTGCTTAGAGCCTGAACTCAGCATATCCAAGAAGAACATCCTTCCTTACCCAGCTAGTGTTTTTAGTATCATTTGGTGGTTCGGTCACCCCTCCTGAGCCTCCCAAGCTGGAGTCCTTGTGTCATCTTAGTAGCTCCTCCTCCCCATCCCCATTTTCAAGTGGTTCCTTCATCTTATTTCTGCTCCACTCCTGGTAGATCCTCATGAGTCTTTCTACTTAGCTTCACCTCCACCACCAAGCCTTTAGGTTAGGTTACCATCATTTCTCTCCTAGAGCCTGACAGAGACCCTTCAACACTACTACCCTTTAGTCCATCCTCAACCTTTCAGCCAATCTGGATACCTCTGAAATGAAAATGTGTTTTGAATACTTACCTTCACCTACGCAGAGGTCAGAAAGCTACCATCACAGGCCAGATTTGATCCTTGACCTTTTATTGTGCTTACATTTTTATTGGGTCATTGCTGTGTTCATTTTTCTAATTGGACATATTGTATATGACTACCTTTGCATTATGATGGCAGAACTGAGTAGCTACCACAGAGATTGTGTGGTGCTAATGTAAAGCATATTTGCCATCTGTTCTCTATAGAAAAATGCTGGTGACCTCTGCTTCGCAGAATGAAATTCAAACATTACTTACAGTACTGCCATGAGCTGGCTTTTATCTGCCTCTCATTTCCTTCTGTCTCTTCTGGTCCAGGTGGTTTATAACTGTTCCTCGTGCACTATGCTATTTCCTGTCCCTGGTTCTTTGTCTATCAGATGTTCTCTTGTCGCGAGCCAGCCACGACGTAATCGAAAGGTTCCAAGGGGGAGGGTAAGGATTGAAGTTGAGTCAAGAAGACCCTGACAAAAGTGGCTCACAGCCTTCTCTCTCTAGACTGTGGCCCCCAGTTTATTTTGCACCAGACTTCTATAGTCACCAACAAACAATCAACAACAAAAGGGTTTCACCTGACACTTCTCAAGTCATGGCCAAACCTACTCCACCTGAAGGTGGTATTCCAGTTAAGCAAACATTCACCAGCTTTATCAAGGCAGGCCAATAATGAGAGCACGCACAGCTCCTGACATGGATACCCTTCCTGCATTTCTTCATCTGGTGAACTCTTACTTATCCATCAGGACTCAGCTCATGCACCTACCTCACGAGTTGTCCTTGACCCCCTGGCTGGGTCAGTGACCCTCTGCCATAGTTCTGCAGACCCCATATGTCCCTCTCCCATAAGGCTAACTAGTTCATTCTGAGAGCACCAACTTTATTGTCCACCTTCCTTAGACTGTGAGTTCTTTAAGATCATAAACCTTTTCCTTCTTGTACCTTGGCACCTAGAACAGTGCCTGGTGCGCTTCTAAATGACAGGTAGATTGAAGTCACATGCCTCACCAGAGTCACTAAAAGCATGATATGAATATCAAGAACCAAACTGATTAACTGTCTCCTATCACAGAGCAACATGTTTTTAGCAACATGGGACCATGATTAATGAAATGTAATGGAGAAAGATGAGGATTGAAGGCTCAGTCCCTTCAGAGTATAGAGTGAGGGCAGAGGCAGGCAGGGGAAGGGGACCTTTAAGACATACTTCATGGGAGTGAAGAAAAGATAACAGACTTTACCAACTGGTAGCTTTTCTTTCTAATCCAAACTTATTGCTCCCTAACCAAGAGCACTTTATAGTCTGAGTCTCAGCTCCCCTCCCATGATAACAGTCTTTCTATGGAGTGTCTTCGTTGCAAGATTGAAGAATTAACAGAGGTAGAATGGTCACTGGAATGACTGGCACCAGATTGGTGTTTAATAAGCAGCATCTGAAGTTACTCCCTCCCCTTAATCCCATGCCATGCCAGCTGATGGGCTGAACGGAAGGCTTAGGAAAGGTGTAACTGCACTGTATGCTCATGTGCCAAAGGCTATGGACTTGGACTAGACTCACAGCAGAGAGTCATGAGTCCAACAGAGACTCTCTCGACAATGAAAGTGAAATCACAAGGAACTTGGTTTTAAATATGTCACACTTAAAGTGTTAGGAGCCATCCAAGTGGAGCCATCCCCAGCCGTTTTCCCATAGTTTCCTTAGGTCAGATCTGAGCCCACAGTGACTCAACAGATCCTCTGCTTCATTTCTTAGAAGCCAAAGTGGAGGGTTGGCCAGCCAGGGCCTGCATCTAGGGACTCTGAGGGGAAGAAGCTTTCAGGCTCACTTAAATTGTTTGCCCAGAGTTAACCCCGACCAGAATTTTGGAGCTGCTATTCATAACATAGGAAGTCAAGAGTTTTGGGGGCCTAGGTGAAATAAAACCCAACTCAGCCTGGATTGTTCAGAAAGAAAATGTATTTATCTCCTACAACCTGGAAACCAAGGGTAGATCTAAATTCAGACATTATCAGACCCGGGAGTTCCAAAAGTATCATGGGAATCTAATTCCTCATCAACGTGTCTTCCTTTCTGAGATGACAAAATGGCGGCCAACAGCCCCCAAGCTCACGCCTGCATCATTCTAAGTCCAGCAGTGAAGAGGGCTTCTCTCTCTTCTCTGCAGTTTCACAAAAACCCCTGAACCTGACTTGTATTCACCCAGAGTGAGTCACTTGCCATCACTGAACCAGTTAGAATAAACAAAGAAGAATGAAGGAGTCTCACCTATCTCTAGGAAAGGGAATGATTCCCCCCTAAGCCTCAGGAACCCCAGGGAAGTAGGGAACTTCTTCTCCAAAGGATAAAAGGATGACTTGCTTGAAGCAGGAGAAGGAAACTGGTTAGATGGGGGGAAAAGCATAGCAAATGTTCTCCACCAAGAAGAAGGTTGAATAATTATGATGATAGAAAAGATTGTGCAGTAAATGGAGAGCAAGAGTGTCTAGAGAACAAGAATGAGAGAGAATGTTAATGTTTGAGGTCCCATCTGGTAGTCTTGAGAAGTCCAAATAAAGTTATGTGTATCCTGGACAGAGACTATTTATTCCTAAACTTCAATGACTGATCTCTATCACCACATAATTAGTGATACTGTGATTTGAATTTATTGCCAAACATGGCTCTCCAGTGTTGCTATTGGACGAGTACCATATTGCAATGAGAGCATGGAGATTATTGTATAAATTATTCTCACTCACATAATCATCGTGATTTTAATTACTGTGTAATCTTCGCTAATTACTGTTGTATGTATCATTTGCTTTGGTGCCGATTTAACGATTTAACACAACTGCCTTTCGTCTGGTTAAAAGATGGCATTACAACTTCTCCTTTTTTCTGGGGGAAATTTGCTTTCTGTAAACATTTGCAGGCCCTTACACTTGGCTTGTGGATTGCAGTTTTAAAAGAAAATGATTTAGACATCACCACCCACCTTTCACCCCCACTTCTTATTTGGGATAAGGCTGGTTTGAATTAGTAAAAAGGTCTAAATTATAGGGTATGTATTTAAAATAAAGTTGTATTACTTTCAAGGAAATGCAATTACTCTACTGCAGAAATGAAGCCAAGGAACAGGTCACGTGAGACTTGCTTAAATGTTTAGATAAGACTCCTTTGTAATTAGTTCATTAATTATGTAAATGTGAATAGATGGTACTTAGCATTAAAAACAGCTTGTTCTCAAAGTAGGTTAAGCATCCAAGGCTAATCTTATTTAAATAGTACATTTATTTGCTGGTCTCTACCTTCTCAGAACCAGAGCTCAGGATCATTTTAATCCATCCTGAATATACTTAATGAATGAACCTCTCATAAGTATAGCTTTATGTCTTCCTAGGACAAAAGGCCTCTTTTTGGTTTTATTGGTATTAGGGAGATGAGTGGGAAAGATGTTAAAATTGAAAGCACGGAAATGTTCAATGTAAACACATGAACTGTTGCTCAAAGCCTGAGCTAATGAACCAGCATTCTGCCTCTGTCCAGGACTCACCCTCGGAGCTGCCATTGCTCGAGGCCAGCTTTCTGTGGGAAGGAGGACTGTCTCCTATGTTGAAGTTCAGGTCTTCAATGGTAGAGTTTCTGACCTCCAGGCAGCTTGAGGCTCACTTGATTTTGTCACAAGTTTGTGTATAACTGTCTGGGTTAATCATTGACAAACCAGAACATTCTTTTAGAATCTGTACAAACCTGTCATATCTGGATACTACCTATGCTTTTAAAAAACAAAACAAAACAAAACTGCCTTTGCTAAGGAAAAATTTCTTCCTTAGTTTCATGCTTAAGAAGACAAAGGCCCACTTATTGCTTTCCATTCATAGCTTAGGGAGTCTCAAAATCTATAAGCTTCTTGAAGACAAGGATTATTCATTTCTGCATTACTAGCATTTGGCATCATGACAATAAATGGTTCTGGAGGGATGGATGGATGGATGGATGGATGGATGGATGGATGGATGGATGGATGGACAGACCGATGGATGAATGGGAAGGTGGGAACATGGATGCATGGATACTTGCATGGATGGATGGATGGATGGATGGATGGATGGATGGATGGATGATAGATGCATGGATAGATGGGTAGATGGATGGATGGAAGGAAGGAATGGATGGATGGATGGATGGATGGATGAATGGATGAATGGGAAGGTGGAAACATGGATGCATGGATGAATGGATGATAGATGCATGAATGGGTGATGGATGTTTGCACACATGGATGGATGGATGGATGGATGGATGGATGGATGGATGGATGGATGCACACATGGATGGATGGATGGACGGATGGATGGATGGATGGATGGGAATGTGGGAACATGGATGCATGGATGGATGGATGGATAATAGATGCATGGAAGGATGGGTAGATGGATGGATAGATGGATGGATGGAAGGAAAGGTGGATGGATGGATGGATGGATGGATGGATGGATGGATGGATGGATGGATGGACAGATGGATGAATGGGTGAGTGAATAATTTTCATTCACTTAAAACTGAAATTTCATGAGGGAATTGGAAGCTTTGATGAGTATGTTTAAGATTTTATTTGGCTATTTCCATTGCATCATGCTCAACTTGAGACCACATCTGTGCATGGATAGTCAGTGCATTCCCTCACTTCCCATGAACAGAAATGTTCTGAACTGTCAATGATGTGTAAAAAGTGTGTATCACTTTATATACCATTTTTTAATTTCAAGGAGGATCCTATAAGGAATCCTCATTGCATTTGATTGTTTCTTTTCTCTTTTGTTAAAAAAAATCATAGACTACTCTTGAGAGAAATTTTAGACTGTGCAGAAATATTGAGTGAAAATGACAGCGTGCCCCTATGTACCCCCTGTCTTCCCACACAGTTTCTGTTATTATAATTTCCTCTTCTATTAGTCTATAGTCTTTTTAAATCTAGAGTTTTCCCTAACCTCTGTCCCCTCCAACAAAATGTATTTGGGGGGAGAGTTCCAGGGGTGATTCTGATGGGCAACTCTCTTCAAAAACAATTGATTCTTGTGCCTGCTGAAGCCAGTAAGAATGTACATATGAGGCCAGAGCATATTCTGCTGGCCCACAGAAGATATGCAGGCAGGTTTCTGGTGAGGGTAGTTCACTGGGTTGGCACTAAAAAGTGTCAAGGACCCAGCATCTACTTCAGATCAGGGAGCATAGCAAATAAGTCTTGAGAGTGAGCCTAATTCATAAAAACCACTCTAAGGAATTGAGGCTATTTATAGCATCCTGGAGTCAAGTTCCCACACCTTCAGACCAGACTGAGGATGTCTTATGCTCATGACAGCACCACGTCCTCTGTTGCAGGATATTTGTGTCCCTGGCTATCCTACCCTGGCCTCCTCCTTGCTTAGTGTCCCCTTCTAGCTGGGTGGCTTTCTAAGCCCTGGCTTGCTTGCCTGTGGAATTCATGAGTCAGCCCTTACTGTCAAGGGTTTTGCACTTGATAAGCTAATCAGCTGGTGGGAAGGATCTCCTCTTGCTTATTGTGTCATCCCTGACCCTGCACTGCACCCAATTCTTACCCCTCCTTCCACAAGCCTGCTTTGACCCCACCTATAGGAGGCTGTGCACCAGCTCAAGTACATGCTGTCTCCTTACCAGCCTTAGACTGTACTCAGTCTGTGGTTCAGTTTGCCTGAAAAGTTCTTGCGCTGCTGGCCCTTTTTCATAGGCTTATCCAGACCTTACAACTCTGGTATGCTCTCAAGAGAAAGACCCCATTTTCTACTGCTATCAGCTCAGCTGTTAATGTATATAGACAGACCAAGGTAAGAGTTTCTACTCTACTGCTTCCTCTGAGAGCCCATTTGCCTCTCTGTGCCTCAGTTTCTCAGCTAGTATGGTGGGACAATACAGGCCTATATAGGGCAGTAGGCAGAGCAGTTAAGAGATATGGATCACAGAGTTGGATTCTTTGGTTTAAATCCATGTGTTCCCATTTATTACATGACAAATTACTGATCCTTTCTGAGCCTCATTTGTGAAATGGGAAGCTTTCAGTACTATCTGCTTTGGAAGACTATTTGTGAAGATAAAATTGAGTAATGCCTGCAAAGCCTCAAGGTACAATATATGGTAGCTGTTATTATGTAGAACTCACTTTCCAGGACAGAGCTTAGCAGTCTCATGTTCCCCACTGCATCAGGCGTCATTTTAGAGACCATGTCAGCTTTTATTACTGACTATCAATTGTTGTGTTGGACATGGTCACAAACTTTCAGGCCCTCTTAAAGGTATACCTGGATTCCCATCTCAGGCTTCAGTATTAAAGAACATCAATGCATTTTTAATTTCTTCTTTAAATCCAGAGTGTGGATGAAGAATGGAGATGGCAGCATGTGTTTGGGAATGATTCATGGTGTCATTAAATCCACATAGAGTTTCCTGTAGCTACAGTTGGTCCAGGTCCTGCTCAGACCCAGATCTGGGAAAATTACATTTCATGCTGTGAAATTTCATCCAATGCTGGTGTTGCCACCATCTCTTTGACTAGGACCTCCCTGCTTTGTTCACTGTGCTCAGTGAATTTTGAAAATGTATACACAGAGATGTGAGTGTAGCTAGTTGTGGTTTCCATCTAGCCTTCCACACAAAAGGTTTATAGTATAGTAGAAGAAACAATGATGAGCCTCAGATCTGGCCAATCAGGATTCAAATCCAGGCCCTGCCACCTTGCATTGTGACCCTCAGCAATTGGCTCTGCTTCTCCATCTGCAAGTTGGGGTGATGGTTCTGACTCTCAGGAGCAGCAGTATATAAAACACAGGCACAAAGAGATGCATCTGTCACTCTTCCGCTATGTTCCTGGAGCACTACTCTGACAAACTCTAGACTTAAAGCAATAGAACCTCATATACAAGACAGCCTTCCCAGGGGCGGGCTGTGGGGCGGGCTGTGGGGCGGGCTGTGGTCTAGCCCAGGGACCAGTGTCTCAACAGCTGAGGCAGACAGGGCCACTTCTGCACCTGCATCCCTTTCCTGACCTGCTCAGAACTGAAGCGTACACAGGATTGCTTATTCCTGAATACCTGCCCTCACGCTGGCACCTTCTCTAGGCCTGATGGAAGGGATCATTAAAGAAAAGTAATTAAACAAGCATTAAGATGTTTAAACATACTATCAGAAATGTTTTGAAATGAGTAAGTGAAACACTTAACTGCACCAGCTTTTGCTCTGCCTGAACTGCTGGGCAGATGGAGGGGTAGCTGGGGGTGCCCATGGGTATTGCCAGCAGCTTAGATCCTCATGAGAGCCTGTGGGATGGGGCATCCTGTGCCCACTCTCACAGAGGAGCAAGGTCGGGCTGCACAAGATACCTGGCTAGGAAGGGACAGAACCAGGGTTTGAAGTCTGCTTCTGACTGTTTTCTTAGTCTTGCGGTTAGAAAAGAGTGAAGATTCCAGTATTTCTAAATATTCATATCCCAGCTTACTCAAGGCAGCTTCAGAAATTTCAGTCACCAACAATTAGAGCATTTTTATTACTTTTTATTGATTGCACATATTATATATATATAATTATAATTATATAATATATATTATATATATTATATAATTATATATTATATATTATATATTATATATTATATATATAATAATATATATATACATATTATATATATATATATAAAACATCATTGTCTGTCCCAAGGTTCTTCCATTAGCTTGTCACCCATAATCCATCTTTATCTCTTGTGCCCTCTCCCTCTCCCAATTTTATTCTCCTCCCTATCTCTTGCTCTATACTTCAGTTCTGTTGACAGTTTTAAATTTTTCTTATCTATTTATTTGTTTGTTTTCCCTCATATAAGGGAAACCATTTTGATGGAACACCCCAAATGCCCCCAAACTGCTGAATGCCTGAAAAAGCTGTGGTATATCTACACAATGGAATATTCATCAATCAAGAAGACAGACTTATGTCATTTGTCACAACATGGTTGGAGCTAGAAGGAAAATTTTCATTTTCTCAAATGAAAATTAGGGCATTTTCATATGTGTTTTCTTGTTCACCAAGTCATTGAATAAACATTTCTTGGGCACCTACCCTGTTGCAGGTGCTAGGATGTCACTCATTCATCACACATCCTTGCTGAGTACTTGCTGCTTCAATCAGCACATGTTTATTCATGTTTATTGAGCATCTACTACATGCCGAGACACCTCCTAGGCACTGAAGTGTAGCAGTGAATAATAGACCAAATTCCCAGCTCTTGGGTCTCTTGCTTCCGTGGGAGCTGACTCAATAATGAGGGACCCATGCGATGTAGTACCCATGCGGTGGAAGCACCCATGAGGTAACGGCAATCGCGGGCGTAGCTCTCTGCCCCCACAGGAGGGGTGTTTCTGAGAACTAACCTTTATAAAGGGTGCTGTCCTCAGACTCCAGGCAAGGGAGTTTTCGAGATGGCCCTCTAATTTAGTAAATAATTCTGAGCAGTCCTGTGGTCAAAGTATTTTCCTATAAAGTTTCTAAGCAAATCCAATTTACCTTGGTGAAGGGAAGTTATATTGTTAGTCAAAACGTTTTAGTTACACTTAGGATAAATCTGCAACCTGTT
>PVHY01000594.1:0-139206 GCA_004024945.1 Uropsilus gracilis
AGAGAGATAGAGAGAGACTGAGGGGGGGGCTGTGTTTACTGTGTGCCTATGTAGGCAAGGAAACTTCTGGAAAAGGTGAAACAGAGGTCTTTGGAATTCACTTTCCTATCACTATAGCTCTAAACAGAAAACATCATGACCATTATGTTAGTAATGGCTAAAAGAACAGAAACAGAGAATCCACTGGCTATTTTTCATCTGCAGCCATTGTCAAGGGGCATTTCACTGAACAATGAAAGAAACCATACCAAAACGAAAAGATACCCTACTGAATAGGAGAAAATATTCACACACTGTACATGTGACAAAGGACTGATACCATTGATATACAGGGAACTCATTTTCTCAACAAAAAGAAACAAATAGCCTAATCAAAAATGGGCAGAAGAGGGAAACAGGAAGTTCTCCAATGAAGACATACAGATGTCCTAGAGGCACATGAAAAGATATTCATCAACTGTTATTGTTAGGGAAATGCAAGAACTCCCATATCAAAAAGACCAGTAACAACAAATGATGGCAAGGATGTGGAGAAAAAGGACCCTCTTACACTGCCAGTGGGAATGTAGTCTAGTTCAGTCCCTCTGGAAAGCTGTGTGGAGGTTTCTCAAAAGATTAACAATGGTGGACTATATGGCTCATCTCCTAGGTATCTACCCAAGAAACAGGAAAACACCAACTCAAAGGAAAACGTTCATGCTCATGTTTCTTGCAGCACTATTTACAACAGCCAAGCTATGGGAACAACATAACAGCCCAAAAGCAGATGAGTGAATCAAGAAGATATGGTTAATATACACAATAGGACACTACTCAGGGATGAAAACAGATAAACTCATGCCACTTGCAGCAACATGGATGGAACTGGAGGGGATTAAGTAAGCAAAATATGTCAGAAGGAGAAAAAACAAATACTGGATATATCCCTTAAAAGAAAATATGGAGAAACAAGAAAAAGAGTAAGATAAGTCAAATTCAAAAATTAGTCCTTTAAAGCTGACTATAGTAATGTGGAATCTGGGATGGGAGGGGATTAAGGGAGAGAACAAATTTTCTAGTAAGACAGACTCTATGGTGAACTATAGGTGTATTGGTGGTTGGAGAGATATGGCAACAACACCTAATGGGGAAAACTGTATAATTCCAAAATACAATCAAGAATGTAAATCAACATTATCTCAATAAAAAAGAACCATTTCAATGTTGATGTATAAACTGATGTCAGCAAAAAGAACACATGTATCTTTAATATATAATTCCAAAACACGAAAATGCAAAAGAAAGGAGCACAAACAAGTTAAAGGTACAAGACTGAATACCCTCACAGTTTTACTATTTTCTCACCATTCATTGTATTTTTTGATTATAGAAAAGAAAAATATCAGTTGTCACCATAGCTCATGTCCGAAAACTGACTTGAAAGACTATCAGTGAACAAAATGCAGCTACTTTTAAAAGAAAACCTCGTACTGCATCAAAGAAATCACCTGAGTGTTTTGTTTTCTTAAATTTCTAGGTATTCCTAAACATAGTCCCTACAAACAACAGACAAACCTAGTCCTAAGGCTTCCATTTTATATTTGACAAAAAAAGTAAACAATTGAAATTGCATAATAAGCTAATATTTCTTTACATATATGTGTAGAGAAATCTTTTAGAAAGACAAGGATTACAATCTAACCTATAATTCAACATTTGTTGATATCTGGTGATGAAACACTCATATCAAAGCTTACGAGGTAGGATGGAGGAGCAAGCAAATGGACACTTCTGAGGCCACCCCAAAATTGTTAAATGAGAATCTTGAATGTTCAGACCACAGTAGAGAGAAATAATCAATTTCTTTCTAACTTCCCAGTGGTGATTTTCATATTTTGCAGATAGGTGGATGGATAGTATGACTATTATTAACTTGCAAGTACTAACTGGCAACCAGTGGTCTCATTCTCTATCCGTCTAATCACGACTACATGTTATCTTTGCCATAAAAGCAGAATCTGAACAGATAATCCACTCAGACAGCCCCATCTCAATACAGATCTATCTTAACATCTGCCTCTTGCATCCAGTCCCAGTCTAACAGATTAAGAAATCCTAAATATAAATTCAGCATGCTCCATCAATCACCTATATAAATCCAGAGTACTTATTATAGATCCTTCTCCCCTCATAGTTTTACCCTTTATATAGCACTAAGACTGTAAATTACTTAATCCTTAGAAATCCTAGTCCCTCCATTTATAAATTGAAAATAATAGTCCTAACACTAATATCAATCTAGTGGAATAATAATGATGGCTAAATGAATCAAAGTGCTTAAAATATTGTTTCCATCTTTGAGTCATTGTGAACACCAATAGGTAATATTATTTACATTTGCTGGATTTAAAACTTCTCAACAAAACATGTCAGATTCCTTAGCATTTATTCACTGGCACACTCCCTTTACATTTATGGAGAGCATCAGGATAAAGGCCATAAAAGGGGGTAAGTTAATCACTGGGGGAAGACCCATGGGAAGTTGCTCGCAAAAGCATGTCACCACCCCAGAAATGAGTGACACATGAAGATGCTTTCATGTTCATGCTTTAACTAGAGGATATGTAGGAAATTTCTCTCTGGGAGTATTCAGCCTCAGGCACAACCCATTTCTCAAAGACCCAGTCCGTAAGAATGCTTTTTGTTGGCCCAAGAAGCCCCTTCTTCTCATATTCGTAAAGTTGATAGTTTAGTATGGCTCCACATTTCAAACATTTCCAGTTTGTCTCACAGAACCAGTTAAAGATTAATAGAGCAGTAGTGGAATCTTTTTATATACCCCCCCCTTTTTTTTAAAGCAAAATAATGTCCATTTCACACAGACAAATGTCTGCTAAAAACATCCCTGGAAAATGTGAAAACAAGTGGTAAAACATGTAAAATGGTCAGGGATTTCTCTTTCATTACTGTTATCAAATTTCAAAATTAAAATGTCGATAGGGGTATAATGTTTATTCAGGGGACACAAAGCACATGGAACAATGCTCAAAGGTGCATTTTAAAGACCTTCGAACATGTTAAGGGAGCCAAAGTTATAAGATAATAAAAATACTATTACAGCCCATTAAACATGCTGTAATGGTGCTAAGGAATGATGCTGTCACGTTTTGCAAAAAGCTATGTTCACCCACACCCCTGAGAGTGAATTTAATACAATTCAAATTATTTTTGGTTAGGAAAATACAAAAATATATACCCCAATAGCAGAAATGTTTTTCCCAGCAATGCAGACCTCAAAGACTAATTTGAGTGTACAGAGTGGGCAGAAGTACAATTAACCAAAAGGGGGGATCAAAGTGAGAGGTCATATTGAAAAACTCTTTTAAATCACTGACTTTCAGGGTCAAGAACTCTAAGTTTATTATGCCAAAGGGCAAATCTTTAATATTTTGCCATATTTTGCTTCCAAAGAAATAAAAAAGCATGTCCTTGACTACATGGGAAAGAAACAAAAATGACACAATAGTTCAAGTGATCAAGATCCTAATAATTCATATAGTGATTTTTTTTTACTTTTAACTTTTATCATATGTACAATTTTGTGGGTACTATACTTTAAAATCTTTATCACTACTCTTGCTGTTAAGGTACTATTTTTATTTTCAGTCTTCCATCTGCAACACCAAAGTGGAACAGAACTTTATTGATAATAATCTTTGTGAATTTTAATTATTGAATACATATTAACCAGCACAATAGCTTACAACTAGAGTTCAGAGAATGTACAATCAGAAGAGAGAGAAATTAGAGACAGGCCTTTAATAAATGATGGGAATTACACTTTTAATCCCCTGGGTCTATTAACTGTTAGTGCTACACCACACCATATCTTGGGACTCAGTCTTCCTCCAAAGGCAGTAAGAAATAGTTGATCAATTACATATAAGAAAAAACAGCATAGCCAAATAGTAGAAATAAGTGGGCATCTGAAAGAAGTTTGCTTCTCAGCACCTCATGTTGTTCTGGTATGCCCTTACCAGAGACACACGATAAGAATGAATAGGGAGAGTTGGTGAACTGAGAGGCTATCACTGGAAGAAGGTCGAATCTGTCTAGAAAGCCAGGCATTCAGAACTGATCAAGATATCTGGAGTCATTTAATTCTCACAATAACTCAAGAGGTTCCAAAATTAAGTAACACAAATATTGAGTCAAGTGGCTCATAACAATGGAAATGGATTCCCTGTATCTTTTTGACTCTCACCACTTCTAACATACTAATATTGGGATTCATTAGTCTTCCTTCAATAGTCAGTGGTTCTATCTCAGTAGCTGTGTCTGCTAACATTTTTCAGTTATCACCCTGGGAGAATGCTACTGGCATCTAGTGGGTAGAGATCAGGAATTTCCTCAACAATGTGCAAGACATATTTCTCACCACAAAACATAATCTGATAGCAGATTTTAAGAGTGCCAAGAGAAAGGAATCTTGACTCATATAATCAATATCCAAAGTACTCACTCAATTCACTCACTTAAATACTGAAGTATCAACTATGTGCTCAGAGACTGCCCAAGAAGTAATGACAGCTTACATGAAAGTAATCCATTTAAATTTTTGTTTTGAACTGTAAACAGTGGAGATCAGCAAAGTTTGTGAAAATGAAACCCTTATTCAAATTCAGTTTTTACAAAATTCAACTTTACTTTGCTCTTGTAGTAGATGTGTGCTGGAAAGTTTTGCTGAATGTGAAAAGCCAATGACTGACTTGGAATCCTCTATTCTTTTGTCAGAAGTTCTTTCCAGAGTTCTGCAAATTCCACATACATCAACACCATACTTATCCCTAAGTACCCTTCTGTACCAGTAGCCAAAAGGTCATCCTTAACTTACAAATAGATTGCTTTACAAAGGTCCTTTGGCAAATTGGTTACTTGGAATCCAGAATATATATTCCCAGAGAAACATTATTGTGCTGCAAATATGGTTAGAGTCCTTCACTAGGAAACAAAAAAATTTAATTTCTGATTCATACACTAAGTCATATTTTCTATCTATGAAAGTATCAAAACCAACAATAATTTTAAACATTTCTTCTACAGGAAAACAGATTGAAATTTTCACTGACTAATGCCTAACAGGAAGAATGAAGGCACTTAGGGACACCTTCCCACCACCACCCTGTTGCCTGCCTTCCTATGAGGACAGGGTAGTGTTAGTCTCAAATCATGGAGTAAGACTGTGTGAGATATAAGAAAGTGGTGGAAAGATGAAAATTCTTGTTGTAGATGAAGTATTGGGAACCAAGTTCTGATGCAATTGTTTATATTCATTCAAATATGTGGCTAGAAGTTACAGCTGCAGAGATGAGGAATGCAGACCCCATATTTCCCATGTCAAAATGTAAAGAGGCCAGGCACAGGGGTGCGTGCCTGTAAGCGGCAGCCTAGGAAGCCATGGCGGGGACCAGGGATCGTGGTTTGAATCCAACCTGGGGCAACTTAGCGAGACTTAGTTCCAAAAAAATAGCTGGGCGTGGTGGCCAGAGCCTGTAATCACAGCTACCTGGGAAGCTGAGATTGGGGATTGCTTGAGTCCATGGTATCCCAGGTAACATGAGCTTGCGGTTCCACGGCAAACATAGTGAGACCTAGTCTAAAAAAAAAAAAACAAAAACAAAACCTTAAGCTTTATCATAGAGTAGAGGCAGCAAAGTGGTAGGGTGGGGATGGGGAAGATAAAAGGTTGATGAAGTGGTGGGACTATAGTAACCAGACCAAGTGTTTACATCTCTAATGAGAAGTTCTTGGGTGAGTGTCCTAATGAGAGGTTTTGTTTTGTTTCCTAGATAGGAATCACAATTTTAACAAAAAATTATTCGGGCTTTGATACTGCAAAAACTTTGCAGAATTCAACAGGCTGAACCAACTCTCTTAGTTCACAGAGGAGGAAACCAATATTAAAATGCATGGAATCTAGGTGGAAATTTGGGATAAGATCCAAAATGCTTGAAAATCAAACACCAATTAGTATATGCTTTGTGGATCTTCTTTCCCTTTTTATGACTTCTGAATAATCAATACCAGGGTCTCTTCCTTTTTACAAGTTGTACTCTGGAATGACAGGGAAAGCTTCAGAGATTAGTAAAAGAAGAAAGGACATTAAGAGCATCTCCTTTACTTTGTTAGTGAGAAAACAGTATCACAGGCTTAAAGGAATGTGGCCTGGCTAAGGTAAAGGTAAACAAGGGCAGTTTGTCTTGTGTTTCCTTTGTATGGCCACCGCTGCCACCAACATTATCAAAAAATAAAAATATAAATGAGGATGGCAAGGAGGAAGCAGTAAGTTTGGAGAAGACATTATGTAGTGACCACAAAGGCATATAGTTGTACAATTTTACATACTATTTCCAACTCATGAAAACTACAATTTCAAAGAATCACATATGAATTAAACCCTCTTTATCTAAGATAAAGAAAGAATGAAAACTTCTGAATTAGTAAATTCTCCAGAAAATTAATGTTGGCATTTTAATTGACAAAAAAAAAAAAAATGACCGTATTTTAGAGCAAATTCTTTAAGTGTCATAATTACAGCCTATTAAAGTAAGGTTCTATTCCCCTGAAATTCTTGATCATCTCACTCTTTAGCAGTGGAGCAGTTTTATGGGTTTCCCTCCTGTTATCTTCGTGCTTTCTTATCCCCATGCTTCCCTCTTGTAGCTCTCTAATTCTAATCAAATGCTTCTCCATTTCTATAGACTTAGAAATCACATCACAAAGACTGACAATTCCCTGTAAGGTAAGAGTCCAAATGCTCTAAGAGAGGGCTCCTTTCTCAAAAGTTAAATAATCATTATGATGGTAATTTTGGTGGTTCAGAGGCATCTCTGGTGACATCATTCTGAATACATCTGACTTATCTCTTTTGATCTTAGTTCAGTAGCACTTTCAATTACCTCCAGAATCTCAGCAGTTTTCTGAATAATTGAGATACTAAAAGTTTAAACTTCAATGAGCAAGGGGAGAAATAATTATGAGGAATACATATGGAATTGGTTTCTTGGCTTCTAGTAATGTGTTTCGATTTTAAATCTGACTTTAAATATTCCTAAATATTTTTCTTAGATCCTCTCTTTATATACGAAAAAACATTTTAAGACAACCAAATTATATATTTCAGTTTAAAGTGCAGCTGTGGATAAAGGTTATTAGGTAAAAGTCATTTAAGTTAATTAATTCTGGAAACACAATATCTAACAAGAGGCATATGAGGTAGAGATATTAGGTAGCAATAGGTGAAAAAGCTACAAATGAAGAATTCTAGCAGTCCCACTGAAATCATTAGGAACTAAATGCCTATTTGTTACAGGTGGCTTCAGAGACTCCAGAAAACAAATGTAATACATGTTGTAATGACTATAACCCCCAAAGTAATTCAGTGGTACAATTACGTAGACCCTTTGCTGATAAAAACCCTAAGTCTATATATCCTGTGAGCCAAAGCTGACTTCACCACACATTATTTTAGCATGCCAAACCTAGCTGGAGGGGACTCTAAGTGGACAAACAAGAACCACTCCTCATCACTACAATGTAAACCTACAATTTAACTACATGAACAAGTCAGAGAAACGGAGTTTCCCATCATTTTTTAAAACCTCATTAAAAAGTAAAATTGAATTATACATTTTATATGTAAAGTTTTAAAGTGGTATCTTTTCCATAATAAAAACAGGAGAGTGTGTCCAACTATTCTGTCAGAGTAGTTGGTTTAAAGGATCTCTAAGGGTTTTCCATGTGAAAGTGCTCAAATCACAGCAGAGGAAGCAGCACACTTTATGAAACTTAGTAACAACTCTCAGCTTTCCTTGCAGTTAACAATTGAGTATCTTTTATCAGTCGCCATTCTGCCAAAGCATTTTCCATATACAAGCTGGCAACACTGGAGAGGTTGTCTTCTTCTTTCTTTCCAACTCCTAGCGCTGGTAGCCAAAAGTATCTTTGTTGCTCAAATAGTCCATGCCATCTGCCAGCAGTTTCTCCATCCTGTGGTACCATCTGCCAGGCTCTCTACTTCTGAGTCCAGGCCATGTTGCCTGTAAGCTGTTTCAAATGGCTCTTTCACCAGAAGAGAGAAAGAGCAAACCAACACCTTTAGATTGTGATTTTAAGAATGTCCTCTAACCCACTGGTTTGAAAGAGGACAAAAAGCTCAACAATTTGAAGCAATTTCGTTTGATTTTTTCCCCCTTTTCCTGTGGAAATAAAGAATTAGACCGTTGTAGTATATAAATATAATCAGTCATTAATATAACAAGTTTTTGTGACCATGTCCCTATTTTGTTTTTATGTCTTCATAGTTATAATGAATTATTCTTTGGACAAAGACACATGGGGGGGGGGGTAAGAAATAAGAAACCTTATTTCTATAGTTAATTCTGATTATTTTAAAAGCAACTTCTGGTAGAAATTAATAATTCAGTTGAATATTATTAACAGCATAATGTTAAGTTTATGCTGCACTGCACTGTTCTTCATTCTAATCTACTTAAAATTCCTGATTTTAAAGTAAAAACAACAAGGGCTGCATAACAGTCTCTTAACAAGGTTAAGCCTAAAGAGTTCCATTAATATCCTCCCTAAGGCCACCAGGAAATTCCTTAAAGCAAGAGGGTTTCAGGCTTTGCTGGGGATTATGCACAAGAGCTTTCTTCTCTGGGTTTGTTATTGCTGGGAATTTATCTAATATCTCCATCACTACCCAGGTTTCATAGGGAAGAAGGCCCTGTCTATTCCCAAATCTTGTCAAAATCCCAGGATAACTCAATACCAATGGAGTTTGGAAGTCTTTGCTATCCTAGTACCAAAATTAAACTAATATTTAAGTAAATGTCAGGAATCAAGTTCACACATATAAGAATTGATATGACCTACCCAAAAGCCTAAAATATGTATTTTTTAAGCTACAGCATCTGAAGCTTTTTCAGCCTTTACAATTAGATGATTATTCTCTGCATAGACCTAATCTTTAATGATGGAGAGGGGTGCTCTTCTTCACAGTTCTTCTTCTAGTTTTGTAAATCACAAATCTTGACATAAGGGCATGACTATTTTCTGAAAATATACCATGTTTTCTACCCCTAAAATGTTGAGTAGTGCATTTTCAGTTTGATTTGCAAAATTTCTCTTCCCAATGGGAAAGTTCATATTCCTTATAGCTGAATACATGACTCTCACTATATAAATGTTCACAATAATTATCATTATTGTTTACCAAAAGAAAACAAGGAATTAGATATTACATTTTACTCTTAAATTTCACAAGTATTTTTTACCTTAAATACACACACATAGTATTTGGCTCACATTTAAATTATCACATTCCAATTTCATTGAACTTTAGTGACAAATGGGTCTTTTAAGACTTTCAGTTTTTTTCAAATTCTTAGACAAAAATATGTCAAATATTAGAAATACGGGGAATGATGCATGTCCTTATGAAGGTTAAAAGTCAAATATTCTGAAAGATGAGTTTGCAAAAATTGTAATTGAGATAATAAAAAATGTTTTGTAAATTGTGATTCTCTCTAATACTTGAAATTGAAAGATTTTACATGATAAATAATTATACATATAATACAATGGTCAATAACTTATTTGTTAAAAATGATGGATTAAGCAGTTTTCATGAGTTTAACATTATTAATATATTGTCAGATCCATTTTAAAGTCAATATAGTTAGTAAATAGAAACAGATTAATTTCACTGGTGGCTGGGTTAAAAGACAAAAACCAAGACACTAAGTTTTCACAAATAAACCTCTCCTCATAAAACTAAGGAATTGGTCAGGGAGATATACACTTTGTTCTTTCTTTCTTAAAGGGAACTCTCTCCCAAATAGGGTAACTCATAATGGCACCAACAATGTAAGTATATAATGAGAGCACTCATCCTAAAATGCTTGGTGCAAAGTCATGAACTGGGGGAAAAAGCAGTGCTTTCCTGAAGCCTGTTGAGGATGTTAACTGAAGAAAGCTGAAAAAAGATGCCGTAAGGCAATTGATAAGCAGCATTGGAATGAAAAGGCAAAAATAGACAATATTGAGTTAAACTGACCAGCAATGACTAAGTTGAGAACTTCTATGAAATTTTAAGAGTGAATGGACAGAGAGGGAGAAATTGGTCAAAGAAAGTCATCAAATTATGTCACCGCTGACAACACACCGTTATGTACCTATTGGCTCTCACCTGAAATCTTTCAACTCTACAAATTACAATAGAGACCAATCCGCTTTTTTCTAATATTCACTAGAATATTAGCATTTCTGAATAGAGTGATAAACTATGTTTGGTTTGGGAGACATTTAATTCAACATCCCAAAGACATCATCCATTCTGAAAAGCTACTGAATTTTGCTGTATCATCATTATGCTTACACGATGGGATGTTCAACAAAGTACTCTTTCACTATATTATTGGTAGAAAACAGTGGCATTGTCATTAAAACCTCTAGAATTTTTACTGCAAACCCGTATTTTCTGCTTCATTGTCATTGTCTTTCAACAGATTGTCTAAATTACCTTGCTTACCTTAGCTCTTTATTCTTCCTATCCTTTTTGAACGTCCTCAAGAATATCATTGGTATATTTGTCTTTTATTCTCAGTATAGATTAATTGCTCTCATCACTTCTACTTCACCTATTTTCCTTAATGCATTCAAGAAACTCCACTATAAAAATGTAATTACAGAAAATTGCCTCTGAGCTCTGACTGAACTTCACTACTTTCATACAGACTCTGAAAGAATTGACTCCTTGTGTTTTTGTCCCAATTTTCTCTTAATCTTTAGTTTCTTGACCCCCTCAAAAACCATTCACACCTTGTTCATTTCCTACCCTCATCTTACACCACTGGTGCCCTAGTCTGCTTCACTTCTCTCACACAGAATTACTTTAGATTTTTTGAACCTTCTGGGTAATATTTTATCTCAGAATCTTCATATATGCTTGCTGGCACCCCACACTCACCCTCATTTTTTCCTATCCCTTGATCATCTATTGCTATCATGTTCTATTCCTCTCACAAAGGCTTGTTTCACTTCTTTCTGTATTGAAGTTAGACTCCCTCATCCCCTCTCTTTTAAATTATTTATCTTCTTAAACTAGTATTTAGCACAACTTGTAATTACACATTCCTTTATGCAATGATATATAAAAATGTGTTTCTCACGTTAGACTGAAGCCCATATGGGCACAGTTTTTATTTATTGTAGTCATCTTTTTCTCCTGAACTTCTAGCAGTGTCCTTTAGTGAAAAATTGTTCAGTTAATTTTGTGGGAAAAGTGATTGAACATCTTCTCAAACTGTTTTCATTTCTCTGTTTCTCTCCAAAGTTCACTCATCACTCATTTAGTTATTTGTTATGGTTGTCGGCATACCCTTTAGTTTGCTGAGCTTCTGTATATGAAAATTCCTGATCTTGACTCTAAATTAGAGTTTCCTTATGTCTGATTTATTCTGTACAGCATAAGTACAACACTGAGTGAAGACCAAATGATGACTGTAGTGTGCTGAACCTGTGGCCTCAAATGCCCAACCCTACCTACTGTTGTCCGAGCATTCATATGAGCCAACACCAAATTTCCAACTCAGTCCAGAGGTAGCATCCACCAACAAGTCTTCCTGAATTCCTCAACTCAGCAAGATATCCTTCTCTGTGATTCTAAAAGTTCTTTTTCTCTTTTGTTATTACACAAGTTTCACAAAGCACTATATTTGTCAATTTGCCCAAGTGTCTCATAGACTCTTAAAATTATGTGACTTATATTGATCAAATCATATCTACTAAATAGAAATAATTAATGAAATTTTGTGGATCACCTGATTTCTATGTTAATGACTAAAATATATACGAAAATAAATACACACAAAAATAAATCACAAAATAATAATGCCAAGGATCAGAAAGAAGGAAACTCTCCCTAGCAAATTCTTATGAATTTTGCTAACCAAATAATTCACAGAATTCCAAGATGTTAATATTTGACAAGACTGAAGACAAATAATTGAAAAATAGCCTGACTTAATATGACTTAGAGACTGAAATAACTTCAACATTCTAACTTCCATTATTAAAAGTATGAAAATATCTGGTGATGGGTTCCTTTGTATTATATATTTTATTAGTGACAGAGCAATGTTCAATATTCAAGCCCCTGTTCCATCTCAATTAAAGAATTTTTAACTGAATTACTGAGGCTTTAAAGTTTAAATAAGTTAGCACTTAAAAGGGAATAATTAGAACAGATTTTATAATTAAGAAATAAGACACTCCAGAGCATTGCATTTCGGTGGAATTATTGCATGTCTCAAGCACATTAAGACTGCAACCAGAGACACAGTGCCTTAGCCTCTTGGGAAATACACTAATCCCTAGAAATCCACTGCTTAAAGCAGCTTGTTGTGTATATGGATTTTCCCTCAGTTTTAAATATCAACTCTGATAAAAAGTATATATGTGTTTATCAGATTCTTTTAATTTGCATCTGGAATAGTATGATTATTTCTCTATTTTGGTATAAAATAGACACATAAAATATTGGACACCTAAAATACTGGACAAAAGGAGAGAGACAATCATAACAGTTATCTTTATATTTTATCACAGGAAGCTATAACAGATCTTACAGGATCTTACCTACAAACATACATATATAACATCATGCAAAATTTATATTATAAAATTAAAGAGCACTGTACTCCACCAGAATTTAAAGTAGAGCAATAACCTAAAACAACATTGAAGAAAAAGGCTCCAAAATGATAAATATTTTCTGCCAAAAAATTCTTGCTACAAGAACAAACAACAAAAAATATCCTGAATGTATTAAAGGGTAGTCACTTGTAAACACCATTGTCATTTTACTTTCTAATACTTCTACTCACATCAGACTGTGGAAGTTGTAATAATTTCATACTCAAAATGTTCCATCAATCAAAACCATCTATTAAAAAAAGACAATTCAAAGGCTTTGTTCATGTGTTTCCGGTTCTTTGCTGTTGAGCTCATTATGCTGGCCAGCTAATAATGAACATTTTATCGTAATGTTTTCATTTATCAATTATGACATAGAGAGAAGCTTGTTACTCTATTAAGTTGTATAAAATACTAATTTAGGGTAAAATATATTTTGCTAAAGAAAATGATAACTAGGAAAGAATCTTGTTATAAAGCTGATTTTAAAACAAAGATCTGAAAGGTTTTTAAAAATTCAGAATATAGTTTCAAACAATGCTTTCTTACCATTCGTGCTGACAAGAAGTTAACTTCTAGTCCTTTCTGTTTTATTCTGTTATATTCTTCTAATGTTTTAATATTCTCCTGATACTCTGTTCTCTCTAAAGTCCTGGGGAAAGTCACTTGTATTAGTATGGAAGTTGTGGGGATGACAGTTACTTCTCACCATACCCTTCTAGCATTTACAAATAGAAGAATCACATAGCCTGTATTGTTTACTAATCTCTACTGATGACTGAGGAAAAAGAGCTGAAAGGAAAACATGCGTGTCTCACCAAGAAGAACTGTTATTATAGCTTGATTAATCTGGGGCTTTCTAGCTCATTTTTCTATGGATTTATTAAGTCATCAAATGTATACTTTTAAGTTTCCTGTCAGTTATCATTACTATACATGATGTCATTCACCGAGGTAAACATTTAACAACAAATATCTTTGATATTTTTTAATTTAAGGGTATAATTCTGAATATATAAGTGTCCATAAGGTGCCAGGAATATTTTATAGACTCATATCATTAGGATATATTTCTGATTATTTCAAAATGTGAGTTTTTATGCATATGGAGTTACTAATACATAAGAGAAAATATTTTAAAGGATCTTGCATATAAATCAATTTCATGTTAGTCTCAAGCTAAAATGTGAATTTATATAATGGCATTTTAACATTTCCTCTGATATTTCCTATTACTGGGGGTGAGGGAAAGGAGTCATGCAATAAATCAAAAATGGCTTCACCATTTTACAAAAATGAAAATAAATGGGCAATAATGCAACATACTAGTATAATCAGGGTAAGTCACTATGCTTCATTTTCTAATAGTCTAAGATCACTGAAATTCCATTTGAGAACTTCAAATTACTCAAGTTTTTCTGACATTTAGTATCATTTGCCCAAAAATATAAAGACAAGTTTGCAAACATAAGGAGAATTATATTCTTCACTGGAGCATTGAGTCCAGCAGTACTTCTGAACTCCTTTCTCTCACTCCACCAGATGGGAACAATATGAATCTTTGTGCAGCACTTGGTGCACTTTGCCAGACAGTCATAACATCAAGCTACCACCACTAAGACAGCATCGATCATGTGTGGAGCACTGTAAGACATTATGCAAAATCATAAAAAATGCATTAAGGGCAGCTCCTGCCATTGCCCACCAAGTATGCAAACCCACAGGTAGAGTAGTGATTTTCAGCCTTTGGTCAGCAGTTGCTTAGAGGATGAAGATAAAGAGTAATGCACCCAAACAGGAGTCAGGGACTCTGGGGAAAGCTCCCAGCACTGTCCCCTGAAATTAGATAAATACAATGAAGCTCATTACACATACTTGCACCAGGAACTGCGCACTGAACTAGAATCACCAAACGCAGCAACATCCTTAGCCTTTTACATGCTTTCATCACATTTACCCCATTAATCACATAGGCATGTGCGAGTGCAAACTCTGATGAAGGCAGCTCACCCAGGTTCACTGCTCAAAGGGTTAGCGTCCCAGTCACAATAAAGAGAAAATCTCAGCTGTAGCAGAAAGGTTTATTTTTCACAAAATATCAAGGGGGCACACAGTGACTTCAAGTGCTTTTCATTTTTTTATTAATGTTTTAATTTTTTTATATTTATTTTCTTACATCACTGTTAATATTTGAACAGTATTTATTTCTCCTCTCAGGTGTACTCCCCATAGTTCTCCTTTGCTGGAAGAATGAATTCAATAATGAGATGGCTCCTTTCCCATTTATATTTATTTCATAGGAAAGTAAGAAAAACAATAATAAAATAAGAATACCATGTCACCAAAGCTCTCATCACCTAGTGTCTTCCATGGAATAGAACAAGGAAACAAAATGTAAACTAAGCTTCAAGCAGCAAATCTGCACACAGTGGAGACTTGCCAAAGCAAACCATCTAAGTTGTAAGATGTGACTATCACTGCAGAGTGAATTAACATTTTCCAGAGTTGTGTATGTATGTGGGCATATAAGTCAATATGGGGCACATAAAGAACTGCTATACTATGAAGTTATTCGATAAATATCAAATTATTTCATTCTCTATGCACTAATTCTCAATTGCTCCATTAGCAGAAACCACCATTGCAGAAATACTCTGTATTTATGTTTCAATTAAAATATATATATATATATCATCCCAATTTTTCGATAACTTAGACCAAGAGAAAAATAATCAATGTAATTAATGTTAATTTAGATATAGATCTTAGCCATATGTAAAATTATACTTATATGCTATCAGAGGTAAGAAGAAGTGTTTTGAAAAAGTAGTCTTTCTTTCAAAATTTTCCCCATTCTTATAAATACTAAGTAAGGTGTCACTACTAGTAATCAGATGCTTGTGAAGCACTAACATGTATGCAAATACAGTCTTTGAAAAATTCCTGAAATTAGTATTTTGGGAAGATAATATTGCACTAACACTTAAATTCACAAGATGGTTCAGAAGCTGGATTACAAATGTCAGCATTTCACTATTCCCTAAATGCCAACATACTCCTGTATTAGTTAGAATTCCACACCTTAAACTGCATTCATTTAAAAGGCTGGGAGATGGTTAGTATGTAGTCTACCCATACGCTGAAATAGCATAGCAGAGTGGCTGCATTTAGAAGTCTTAATCACAAATATATTTATCAAAAGTCGGTTTATAATGAAAATACACAGTAATTTATGAATTAGAAATAATCGTAATTTACAGGAGTGTCTGAGTGTCCTATATGCCCTACACAGTATTCAATTTTTCTATCTTCTTGAAAATGACAGCATTCTAATTATTCTGTCAAGGTTAATAGACCCAAAGCTGACTCTTAAATCTCAGTGGATATCTGTTTCCAATAGCCAGTACTTCTCATCTGTGACATTTTCCTCCCTAAAATTATGTACTGCAAGAATTTTCATAAAGTCAATTTATATACCCCAACAACCTCTAAATCAAAGACCTAGATAATATAATCATGAGATAAATTAGAAAACAACCTCAGAGAATCTTAACAAGCACTCTAGAAAGAGTCTTTAAAAAGGACTTAAAAAAATTGCTAATGATGAGCCTAAAACTTCAAATTTTAGTAAGATGAATGAAACTCCAAATGAGAAACTAACAAAGCAGATAACATTTTTCAATTAAAAAGGCAGCTACAAATCAAAGACTGTAACAATCCATGGCTCTAAAATCAAAGTGAAAGGCATACCCAGGAAATTAGTAAACACTGAAACCTGAGAGCATCTGACAGAATTTAGTATTTGTTAGCATTCACTTGAAGAGGGTGTCAGGGAAAGGAAATAACATGAAGGGAATGCAGATGATAAAGAGTTCATAGTAGAGATTTATAATAAAGAAAATAATTGTTTTTCTTTACAGTCTCCATAATTTATTACATTAAATATAACTTAACATTTATCATATCTTTACAAATACTATTGACTCCATTTCATGGCTAGAAAAATTGAGATTTAAATCTGATTATGTAATAGACTCAACAGCACATAAATTTTAAGTGACAGTGTCTGATTTTACCTGATTCAAAGTTTACTTATAGCTTACATCTTTTTTTTTAACTGAAGTAGCATGGATTTACAATACTGTACATTTTATTAATAATAAACTATAATGCATTTGAGCTTGATGTGTACTTGTGAAGTTTACATTTTGTATGAGATAAAATCAGCTTAAGCAAAAATCTATTCATGCCTAAGACATATAAAGGCAAGTTTGTCTATGCAAGGCTCTCAGAATTAAGAGAAATCAGTCTTACACTTACATTCCATAAGAGTACATCAGATTTGATGCATGTGCATAATTTTTAGAAACCTTGTTTTTAATATATTATAAAACACAAATGAGTACCATCAAGATTGAATATATGTATTTTATTGATATTCCTCACATACCTAATAATGTACTTCTTAATCAATGAGTGAAATCTGGACAGTATTAAAATATATTTCTAGGCAGTATTTCATTCTTTTAAGGTTTTTAAATCTTTGTAGGCACTGTTCAAAATAACAAATGATATCCAACCAACATTAAAATTTTCCATATGAAAATGTTGCTCAAGGAAGAAAGTTAAATCTTGAATTATCAGAACATACAGCTTTACATAAACTAGTTATTTTCCTTTTCATACTTCCCTTTAAGTCAGCAGGAGTATCACAAAACTTAATGAGTGGTGGCTGTGTATACTTTTTATGGCTTCTAGTTTATTCCCTTTGAGGGTAACATTAACACCTGTCAGATTACACTCTATTACATTCTCCCAAAATGACTTTCAATTCAACACATGCTTCTATTTTCAACTCTCATTTAGCTATAGGTAATCCTTAGCATGCATGATACATTTTCCTATTTTAAGATGTATATTGTATGAAAGTTTATGTTTCTGAAACCATGCATCTTTTTCTCCCTCAATAATTTGATCTACAAAGTGACCCAGTGGGGAAAAAACAGGGGCAGGAGGGTTTGGGATCAGAGGTTAAATGGTAATAAAATACTATAAAAATAATAAGCCATATTTAAAAATAATACTAGAAGGGAAAACAATATTATAGGTTATTAACAGACCTTAAAATAAAATGAAATTGGCAATATATTTGTTCAAGTTCTTATTTGAAGTCAATAGCTTATAAAATTTTCATCTAGAGGTTGATCTGAATGAAAAAGAGGTGTGCAACTCATTTACTCAGCAATTACTTAGGCTCCTAGCATATACATGACATTATTCAGGGCTACATGTGTTGCTACTAGATCAGAAACTCTGGAGAAGCAGCCCAGAAATGTTTTTAAATAGGCTCCTGTTGTGTGCCATTTGCAAATCAGAAAAGTCATTGAAAAGGAGATAAGGAAAACCAGTTCCCAGAAAACTAGGGACTGATGTACAACAATGACCTTCAGAGACAACAGTGGCTCAGCTGGCTTCCCTAAATCAGAGATAGTGACCACTTTACTACACTCCCCATTTCCTCCTTATTCTTAGACTTTAGAATGTTAATTGTCTCTCAGGTTTGTGTTTGTCTTCTTTGAAGTTCAACAGACTCTCACCCAGTGTTCCTATAAATACCCCTTCCTTTTGTTAATAAAGTTGCTTCATGATCCATATTTCCATTTGGCCCCCAGCTACTGCTGGGTAAATCTCTTCTGGTGAATTTATTTCTGGTACCCTGCCGTCTGGTGGCCAACAGGCTCCCTTTTAAATAAGGCATGCTTGGGCATACTTCAGTTTGAGAATCAATATGATGATGGCTCCGAAGCTGATGAAAATGCGGTTGAGTCCAGAAGGTGACCCAGATTCCCACTCCTACCACAACATTTCCTAGATACTCAGCTTCTCCTCAAGGAACTCAACAATTCCAGAGAATTCAGGCAGCAACTGTCAGTGACTAAGATGTGGAGAAATTAGAGAAACATAGGACAGTGCAGACCTGCTATCCGAACAGTGTCTTCATGAGGAGTCAGCTTCAAATACATATTTCAGAAATTTTTAA
The DNA here is from genome assembly GCA_004024945.1 of Uropsilus gracilis. Taxonomy (NCBI): domain Eukaryota; kingdom Metazoa; phylum Chordata; class Mammalia; order Eulipotyphla; family Talpidae; genus Uropsilus; species Uropsilus gracilis. The sequence goes on from PVHY01000594.1 coordinate 18,779, forward strand.
GTCAAAAATACTTCTTTTCAAAATCATCTTTTTTAGTACAGTTGCTAAAAAATCCCAAATAGCTATCACCAAATGTATTTCCCTATTTGAGGTTTTTTTCACAATAAATTTAGCAAGAAAATCCTATCTCATAAAGGCATGTTACCTAAGGTATTATTTTTTTTAAGATTAGGTCTTGCTGTTTTGCCAGGGTATCTCAAACGCCCAGACTCAAGTGACTCCTCACTTCAGTCTCCCAAGTAGCTGGGTTTACAGGTGCGCACCACTGTGCCTGGCTTAAAATTTTTATAGTTTAAAAAAACTTAATTATAAGATTCTCTCCGCCATTCTATAAATCTTAGTGATTATTATTGAGGTAACATTGGCTTACAGACAGTATATGATTGGGAGTATAGATGTGCACCTTCTTAGATGTATATCACCATGCCACACCAATACCAAAACACTCATATTCCCCTTTATCCTTAAGAAAGACATTTTATTTCTTTCTGGTACTTAGCCCTTTTATTCCTCTGGTACTTATCTCCAATAATGCTCCATCACAGCTGTTGTCAATACATTGTTTGTCATTTTTAAGACCCTTATTTAACCCTGTTCTTTGAAAAAATATTATTCTTTAAAGGAAATGAAAGCATACAATACCACCTTAATTCTGCAGCATACAAACTCTGCATTATAATCTCTCTCCCTCCCAATACCACCTATACACCAATACTGTTGTCAACATATCTACTATTGAGTAGCCACTTAGGTGTTTTATATCACTTCATTTTGGATGCTACAGAAATTAGAGAAGGGCTTGAAAGACTATTGGATTGAAAAATAACCACACAAGTATGCAGGCATACACTCACACACACACACATACACACACACAGAGAGAGATACAACAAACTCAGTTCCTGCTATGCTATCAAAAACAACCCTAAATAAATATGAAAATTTAAAATTTTTTCAAGTATTTTTAGTGTGGGAATTATTCACATATCTAATTTTCTATGCGGCATCTGAACCTTCTAGAATATAACCAACCTCTACTGTGTTATTCATTTAGCCTTATCTAAAATCAGTTTGCTATTATATTTCACATTTTCTGCCACTTTCTATTAAGTTAAAAGTTTTCTCAGTATTTTAGAAATAATTACTTAACACTGAAAACACTTAACTTTTGTAAAAATCTAGATGATAATTTCTTATGATATAATGCTGACATAGATGTTTTATACAATGACCTATTTAAAGGGCACAAATGTCTTAACAATGGTAATTGAGGAATAACACCAGAACTGTCAGTACTGAGCAGGATAAAATTCAATTCCACTGCTGAGCAAGTACCTAGAATCACATTTGAAACATTCAAGACATAGTTGTGGAAAACAAATGAGTAAATGAGATGGACCAAGATGGCAACAGAGAAGGCTCCTTGCTTCCCTTTCCCCAACCTGCCTCAGAGAGGATCATCTAACAGATAACCCCAGGGACACTGCAGTCACAACGTCCAGGGGCTTGGCACAAAAGTGGAATAACCCTTCAACATCAGAAATCAAAATGGACTGCAGTAGAGAGAGGAGATAAATGACAAGAGCCACACTTCATCAAGCAGCAGGTGAGTATGGAGAAGCACCATGAAAATGCAATCAGAGACAAGGGGTAACTTAGGGTGCTGATGACAGTTCCACCTAGACTCTTAGGGAGGAAAGAGTTAAATGGCATGGAAAAATCTTAACAAACCAAATTCAGCATTACGTCAAAAGACTATATATATCATGACCACATAGGATTTATTCTAGGGAAGCAAGAAGCTTCAACATCTAAAATCTAACCAGTTTAGATTAATTCACAAGGACATAAGATAAAAACCATATGATCAAGTCAATAGATGAATAGAAAGCATTTAACAGGATTCAACATTTACTTACAATTAAACCCTCAAGACAATGGGTACAGAAGAAATATACTGTAACACAATAAAGGTCATATATGACAAGTCCACAGTTAACATCAAACTCAATGGTAAAAAACAGAAAGCTTTCCCTCTAGGATCAGATGCAGGACAATAATATCCATTGTCACCACTGTTATTCAGCATAGCTTTGGAAGTCTAGCTAGAGCAACGAGGCAAAAGATATAAAAAGAAATAAATATATTTATTGATGATATGATAATATACATAGAAGACCTTAGAGACTCCACTTGAAAAAACTGTTAGATACAACAAATAGATACACTGGCAGGTTACTAAAATTGTAATAAATACTGTAATATGTTTATGTTCTAAATAAATGTATTTAGAACAGGTGAGTGGATTAGGAAGGTGTGGTATGCATACATAATGGAATACTACTCAGCTATAAATAACAAGTAATTTGTCATTTGCAACATAGATGGACCTGAAGGAGATTATGCTAAGTGAATTATGTCCGAAGGAGAAAAGCAAATCCCAGATGATTTCACTAATTGTGGAATACAAAGAAACAAAGGGGCTGTCAGAACTAAACCAAAATAAACTCTTGAAATCAGACAGTAGACCCTAGGGATCAAACAGTAGAAGCAACCAGAGAGAGATGAAGTGGACAAAAGTAAACAGAAACCCAAAGGAGGTGGAGGATTATGGGTGCTTGATGATGAGTGCAGTTTCATAACATAGATCTGATTATGTCTGAATCTATATTTCTAAATCATGTATAGTGCTGCAAATCAACAGTAACAATATACAAAATAATACATTTTAAAAATTAATTGAGAAAAACACCATATTTCTAATAGAAGAGGATAAGAGAACATTATGTTCACCTGAAAAAGAAAAATAAAGAAAATTTGTCATCCCAACTTCTGTATTCCATTTTTTCTTTTTTTTTTTTCTAGTCATATACAAATATACAACATATTACATATATTACATATACTATGCAAAATTATATGTTAATATTATGTACATACTATATAATATATATTTTATATAGTATATATTGTATAATGTAGATTTAATGCTCAAGAGTAAACTCATTAAACAGCCACATTTTCAAGTCATGATATTATATGGGCACTGATTATTTTTTTCTTTTTTTTTAGTGATTCATTGTTTTTACAGAATAAATTTTCTGAAAGAAAATGGAGAGATGACAAATTATCACAAATTAATTCGACCTGCAGAAGGATGGAAGGAAGGAAGGATAGCCAGACCAACTGAGGGATGGAGGGAAGAAAAGGAGGGTAAGCAAAATAATGAATGAAGGAACAAAACAAATTTTTAAAAATATTTTTTTCATCACTTCTTTTTCTTAAATGAAATCATCATGCTCATATTAAAGAAACAACTTGGGCAGGACAACAATCAAGACTCAGATTGCTTTTGTTAGAGCAAACTCTATCTTTACCTTCAACTGGAACCAAGCTGAGTCACTCCAGATACTAGTGAGTGTAAGATGCAAGGCTAACTGCCTTGGACACATAATGCAATTTTCTAGTGATAACTTTTTTCTGAACATAAAGAAATTACTTACTGGTACTTGTGCAGTCCTAGAATTTACATCAACTAAAAAGAAAATGAAAGCTATGTTGGTCCCATGCATCCCAGTAAGAAGTATTATCATTCAATGTATAACACTGAGAGAAGACAATTTTTGTTTCATAAAATAAAGTTTATCGACATGGTTTCATGTTTAGTATATCTTCCACAATTGTTGCTTAGTTAGTTAATAGACAGTATTTTTTACAAAAGAATATGAAATGCTTAGCACCATCTTCATGCAATTTTCATTGGAAAAAAGTTTTGAGGAAATTGTAAAAAAGCTTATTTTTGGGAAATTTTTAAATACTGATTTTGGCTACTGTACACAGTGAAATGTGAAAGAAAAATTTTTTAAACTTTAATAAAATCCATTTAATTTGTTCATTTCTAGTGAAACTTCTAAGATTGCTTTTGCTGCTGATTGAGCTTTAGGACATCTGAAGACCCGCTCACTTGTAGCCAAAGAAAACTGAAAGCAGTGAAAACACTGAAAATGCTCATATTTTTAAAAATATGAAGCAACAGAAAAAAATTCTTTGTAACTTCTGAAGTATCATATGAAGAGGATTAGCTTGTAATGCTGTCCCACTAAGAATGTGCCAATGGCAATTATGGGAAGCATACCACCTCTTCTTTAAGGAAATCAGTGACAGATGGATATAGAGACTTTCCCCTTCTCCCATAGATTTTGTGGAGAACAAATGACATTAGAGAGAATTTTTTCATTAGGAAAATTTTTTCTATAGAAAACTTTTTTTTTTTTTTTTTTTTTTTTTGAGACTAGGTCTTGCTATTTTTTGCCCATGGAACCGCAGGCTCTTGTTGCCTGGGGTACCACAGACTCACAGACTCAAGCAATCCCCAGCCTCAGCTTCCCAGGTAGCTGGGATAAAAGGCGCGATCCCTAGCCCTGGCCACTTCATAGGCTGAAGCTTACAGGCACGAGCCACCATGCCTGGCTCAACTACTAGTCTCATAAATATTTTAGGTACTACTAAGTAACTTAACACAAGCTGCTATTGAATTATATTAGTAATGTTAGATTGCACACATTGTATTGTTTTTATATTAAAATGGGAAAGCATATCTCTTATCTTTTCACTTATTGCGTGTGTGCTTTCATAGGCAGAGATAACCACAGAGTCAAAGTAGAAAATAATTCTTTTAAAATATATACTAATAAATTTTGTTAGTAGTATTAAAATACTTTTGTCAAATGAGACAAGCTGCTCCAGTCTTTAAAACTAGCAGAGCTCCAGCATTACAATGAGAGGTTTCATTCAACTTTTCAAGTTCTACTCCAAATCTCTTTTTAAAGTAATGTCCTCTAGAAAATAGTTATTCCTTTAAAAACAAAATTTCAGGTTCTTAGGATGATCCTTCTCCCTGCTGATTATTTTACATTTATCTATCCCACCTTCTCCTTAACCTTGAATGTGAGAATGCAAAGCCCCCCTACACACATACACACACACATACAGTTTTAGAAGGGGACAATGAAAGATGGAGAGAACTTCCAAGATATAGAAAAGAAAAAGATTAAAATAAATCACCTCTCTCTCCATCTCTGTTAATGCTTCTGTCTCTCTTTTCTCTCTGTCTGTCTCTCCCTCAAAGGGTACAAGGATAAGTAAAGATTTGAGCAGCATACCCACAATCAACTGAAGCAGGGAATATATTTCAGAAGACACACAAAGCTGGAGACAGGTTTAAAATATTTTTTAAAACAATAGTGGGAAATACAAGCATTTGAGTTTAGCAAGTTAAGTATCTAATACTTTTTTCTAAAAGCAAGCTACTGAAAATAAGACAATGCTTTGCCATCTCAACAAAATACTGTCAGAAAAAGTATAACTGACATGATAGTATACATCTTGTTATCACAGTTGACCTTGACCATGAAAAATTCTGCTGCTAGTAAGAATATAAACCTAGTGCTCTGTAAAAGAGTAATGAGAGATATTATGAGGGATATTTGAAGAACCGCCATTATTCTAATATCCCAAATTACCCGGCTCACCTGAGTGTAGTATGTGAAAACTGCGTTGGATTTACTAAATTGTAACAAATAACTCCCCAAAATGAAAGACTATGAGCAGCAGAGTAAAGAAAAAACAACCCCAGGTCTGGCAAGAATTAGCTATAAAAGAACAGTTGCTTCTGAGTAGCACCCAATAACAAGTACCATACAACCTTAAATTTAGATAAAATGTTCTATCTTGGAAGTTTGTTCTTGGCATCAATGTTGTCTACACAGAATTACCATCCCTCTGCTTCTTTGCGGACACAATTCTATTTAACCCAAATACCAGCTCCATTATGATCCTCTGTGAAAAGCCTTCTCTGAGTTAGTTCTGGAATCTTATTGTTTCCAGAAGTCATTGTCAGGCAAGCTTTTAATAGCACTCACTCATATATATATATATAATATATATATATGGACATGTATTTTAATCTACCTATAGAATATATATTTAAATCTGAACATATATATTTTAATCTACTTTTTGTATAAAAACCTCACCAGTATAAATCCAATTGGAAGCAGGGTGTTGGGAATAAGCCTTGCAAGGAAATGTGAAATAGGATAATATTTGATGGGTTCTTTCATAAAATAAACAGTCTCACTGACTAGTATCCTAGAGAACCAAAATTAAAGGCAAAGTTTAAGAAAGAATTAAGCTGCCCAAGTCAAGGATGATTTTTTCCACAGAGCAGCAAGCTTGTCACAGGAGGGATATCAGTAGGACCTCTTCACAAACTTAGGGAGAAATTCATCAACTTGAAAAGGGAGACAGAGAGACAGAGACAGAGAAGAGAGAGCAGGTAAAAACTTCCTTTCAAAAAGATATTTTTATGCTTTTATAAAGGGGAGGGGACAAAGCATGCTGCTTCCTACCTGCACTAATCCACTTTCTACATCAAAGGACATTTCCTGGCATTCATATCATTTACCTAGCAAAATTAACGTTTGTCCAGAGCACTGCACAGGTTGCAGCTCCCTCATCTGCAAAAGTGTAGCACTTGAGCACTTGGGAGACAAATCCTAACTCCACATAACTCATTTTAGTTTTGCATACATTTCTCCAAGAGTTTTGCCATAATTATCTTATTTGACACATGCAAGGATCCTGCAATGTACCATTTTATAAATAAAATCATCCTGGATGAGGCTAAGTGACTTGTCCCAGGTCTAATGTATAAGGCAAGTGGTGACACCAGGATTTAAAACCAGGTGTTCTAGCTCTAAACTACATGCTTTTTCAACCACATCACATTACTGCAATCAACAGGGTACTCAGAATCAGGACTAAAAACAATTACTCATCAATTCATGAAATGCAGGTGTCTTTTTCAGCCCACGCTGACACAGTAAAAGTGATTTGATCACTTTTGGTTTAATAAACACTCTGCTGATGAACTGTGGGAGAAGAAAGGGGTAGGAGAAATTTCCTCTTTCCTTGTCTTAGAAGCTCTCTTTTCTTTTTTCCTAGCTCCAGTCCACTCTCAAACTACCTCCCCAATGTAGAAATGTATTCCTCTTGAACTATTCTGATATTCTAATGAAGATAATGATTGATAAACTTATATATGTTACTCAAAGGAAGATTCAGTTTTTTTTTAAATATGACTGCTCATGCTTTAGTAGTAGCAAAATGTAAGTAATATTACCTTTATATAAAGATACTTTGAGCAGTTACATTATATTTTCTCTCTTTAAAGGATTGTAATTTACCTCAATGGATGTTTAATTACAAAAAATTATTCATTATGCTTCCAAATATTATTTGAAACCTTCTCTTCGTGTGCAAACTCTAGTAAATATGTCTTGTACTTCTGTGTTCACCACAGGGTGTCACACACAAAATCAACATATTTGTCATGAAGGCAACAGACCAATTGAATGAAACAGGTAAAGGATATTTTCACAGATAAATATAAAAAGAGCTAGCGTGAAGGAATTATTTGCTAAGTTTTAGGTGCAAAGAAACTTGATTTCATTTGAAAGATCAAGAAAGTTTTTTCCTGAAACAACACATCCTAGAAGAGAAGGAAGGAATAGACAAGGAGTAGAGACTGAGCTGTTGTGGGAAAGGTGGAAAGGGTATAGTGGTAAAGAGCAGGAGGTGAATTTGGGAAGATAGGCAAGGTCTGGACACGTAGATATAGCAATTGGGTTAAACAACCTAACTTTACTGCAAGTAAATAGAAGATACTGAAAGTGTTTAAGCATAGAGCGCACATGAATACGTGTTTTCATTCAATTTAAATGAAAACACTGCTGCTATTGGTCTGGGAAGCAGAATCTGGAGTTTTAGCTCTAATAGGAGGGGCTCCTCTGTTGTGTCTTTTGGTCTTTTTCCCAACTGTGGAAGAAAAGGGGAGAATTTTTTCAAAATTTCCCTAGCTATAACATTAAAATATGCCAGTAAATATCTACAAGTGCTCTTGATGTCGAATGCCTGGAACTCTTCAAGATTTATCGATAACGTGGTGTCCGGTTATACGATGATGAAATTGCTGATGATCAAACTATAACAAGGGATGCAATTTGCATTCACCATTTTTCATGATAAATGAAAGCATTGTTAGGTAACAAGCTAGAGTTTGAGGGTATTTTCGGTGCTATAAATCGTCTTCTGTAAGTTTAATTGCCTGCTTAGAACAATGCTTTCTCTTTTACAACAGTAATAATGTTAACTTACATCTGCATAGCTCTTCAGTTGCAAAGCGTATTAATTCTTTAATGATAGGGACCAGGTGTTCATTTTTCCATTTCCTCTTTATAGTGCCCAGCACACTCTGTTATATGAAAAAAAGAGGTGTTTTTCTTTTTATAACAAATAACTACCAGTTGGAGATGTCACCAAAAGCCAATGTACTACACAAGAAAAAAAATTTTTTTCCCTAGAATGTAGTTGTACTTCCATCATAGCTCTGTTTGAGGTTGTGAGTGGCTCCTCACTACTCTAGCCCAACACACTTGTCATGACCTAGGGTCTAATTATCTCAAAGATGGCTCACTTCATCTCCCCCCAACAGTCTTCTCTCACCTCCATATAGCTGTTCCCAAACGTGGTATGAAATGCAATATTTCTATGCTTTTGTCCCAGTTGGTCTTTTGGACTGGCGTGTCTACTTTCTTCTCTAACAAAGATCAAATGCATTCAACATGAAAAGAATACACACTAACAAGGTATGTCCTTTGGCAGAGAGATATTTGAATGACTTTACTTCTTGTCCACACAAAAATGGAACTGCCACAGTTCCATTCAAAAAAACATAAGCAAACATGGACACTGAAATATCTTTTTAATACTTTAAATAATTTATATATATATATATATATATATTTCATAGCATTGTGATTCCCAGGGGTCACCCACCACCTCCCCTCCCTCGCTGCTCCAGCTGGTCCCACCCCAGTTGTGTATTTTCGTTTGGTTGTCTATGTATTAGTGAAGCTGACACTGAAATCTTATTGAAATATAATCCAGGGTATAATTCCTCATTTTACTATGAAAAATGAAAATGAGATACTCCAATCATGACTTTGCAATTTAGTATCTCATATACCAAGCGTCCATGAACCTCAGGTAACAAATTGCATTCCATAAAGTTGACTGATAATATAGCAAAACATAAAATTGAAAACTTCTTTCACAAAGTTCTTACATCCCTATTTATTAGAATAGTTCCCTCTCAACTAAGAAAGTCCCAACAGTAAAGTAGGAACTATAGAACGAGACATGATGAGAAGGCTTTTGTCTAAAGAGCAATCCGTTTTGTAGCCACCAAATATGTACAAAATTAAATCAAATAAACTCAGTAGATTTCATTTGAGAGTGGAAAAAACTCTGTTTTCCTCTAATTATAATCAAACTCTGTTCTTATTTATCCTTGGCAAATAACCATTTGCTACTTTTTCTTTATTCTAGACTTGATTTTAATATTTCTGCTATGTAATGCTTAAATAAGAGCAGTTTTATTTCTGAACACAAGTTATAAAAACAATGAAATGTCTTTATAGTAGCTTCTAATTAACACATGTGGATTGAATTTGTACAAAATTTTATATAAATGTGATATTTAAAGAATGTCCTCATTTTTAGATGCAGTAATAAGAAATTGTACTTCTTTTCCAATTACTTGTAATGGCCACCCAGATCACCTCTCTAATGCTTTTGATCTCAGCAATGTTGCTGGAAGAGTAAAATTACATTTCCCTTTGAAGTGTGCCTTCCTACTCTACTTTTTCTATTCATAGCAAAGTTCAAGTGAAAATTTTAAATTATACAGCATCTAAGAAAACAAAGCTATTGGGCTAAGTTGGAAAATGAAGGAAAGTACAAACAAGAGAATTTGGTTATCTTGAAAGAGAAAGCCTATTATTTATTCAATTAATAATAGAAACGGTAAGTATAAGCATTCAATTTACTCAGTTATTTAGATAATAAAAGTAGTTATCATTTTTAAAGTTTAATAGGCATATTTCCGCAAAGGTATCAAGTATTAAATTATTTATTCTGAACTCCAAATCCATTATTGCTCACCAAATCCAAATTAGAAGGTTTTTCCACATATATAGTAGAGACCTGAGGGTCAGCAGTCATCCTGGGAGAGCAAAATCTTCTCAAGGTAATAAATGCAGGGCATCCCAGGCCTCTGGAGCCATGGAAACTGGGACCAGGAACCTCAGCTAGGTAATAGCAGTGACAGGGACACTGGCCTCAGTTTCCATTTCACAAGACAATGCTGGGAAAATGTATCTCACTCTCCCACCCCCAACTGCCCCAGACAGAAAGGTCCTGCATTTTGAAGGAAATAAGTTTGGTCCACAAGGTTTTCAAATGTTCATTAGCCTGAATCTTTAAGTGACTATAGCAGTGTTCAAACCCTAATTCATTAAAATAGTTTAGGAGAAAATTCGTATGCTAGGTAATTTCAGAACATTTTTAACATCAATCCCATAAACAAGGCATTATTTAAATCTTAACAATGTAATGCTGAAAGTTGTTCCTATGCCAGTGGTACTCTTTCTACTTGGGGCTGAATGTTGAAAATTTGGAAAATTCAGTTATAATCCTTCTCACATTTATTTTACCTAAAAGACGGCTCAGGCTCACTGAGTTTCAGGTAAGGAAATGTGAAAAGGTGAAACACCTTTTCAAATACTTATTGCTGGCTTAGAAACAAAAAGTACCAGATTTGAATTCAGAAGATGAAAACGAATCCAGTGATGCCTATGTTGGAAAAAAAAAGCTAAACTTTCATTTTCTCATCCTAAAATTGAGATATTACTACTTCATTTTACTTAAGGATGAGATACAGTAATAGGAATAAACAAGTTCTCAGGATGTGACAGTCTCTAGTAAATATTTGTTCACTACAAACTTGTAGAAAGCATTTCATAATATGCTTTGATGCTTTAACATTCCTTACATTGCACTATAGTAAACAACATACATCTCACCAACTTCCTGGAGTCATTAAAATATATCTCTGATAAACAAACAAAAGGAAATACATATTCACAGTTAAGCTTCGAAAAGATCAGTCAGGGTTTTGTCTTCTAGGAAATGGTTAAACTTCAATGAAAGAGTTACCAAGGTCAATGATTACATTAGTCAGCCTTGGGAAGGAAAGATGGTCCCAGATTACAGATGTCTGGTAAGACCTTGTGCATAAGTGGTAGAGGTGCACAGGCCTTCCAACATGAGACTGAAACATGTCCTAAGCAGGCTGATCTCTAGGTATAGATTTTTTTAAACCTTTTATTCCATGATAAATACTTTTAATCTGACTTTGCAAGCAACAAAGAGGCAACAGTATTTGTGGCAGATGTGTAGCTGACATTAGCACACTAGCTTCATCATCACAGTTGATTATAGTGTGCAAGATAGTGAATCAAAGTATGAGAGAAAGTCAAAGATTAGCATTTATACTTGAAAGTAAAGCACACTAAGAGAAAATATGTTTTGGAGATGAAACAAAGAGATGATATTTCTAAACAGAAATATGTTGGTGGCAAGCAAGGGGGCACAGAACAGGCACTTTCATGAAAGGAGAGACTGTATGACACTCATCAGAAGAGACAAGAGTGACATTTTGAGACACAAACAGTTCCCTGAATGACAATATAAAAATATCATTCTCAGCCCTACCTGTACATCAGAGTCACTTACAGAGCTTTTAAAATCTAACCATGCTTGGGGCCTTACCCTAGAGGTTGTAATCATAGAGAGAGTAGAGGATCACCAGAGCAGAGGAAGAACAGAGGGCAAAAATTGAACCTCTGGGAACTCTTAAGGCAAGGTCAGAAAAGGAGATTGAAAAGGAAGCAAATTTTGTAGAAGGAAAGCAAGGAAAATGAAATATGGCAGAATTCAAGGGAAAAGAAGGCAAAAACAAGAGCTGCTTTTAAAGGCCAATTGCAATGCATCTAAAGCAATGGCTGGTTCCTTGTGCAGACTCAGCATACATTTATGTAATTAACAAATGCTGAAACAACAGGGCCCTCTAAAGTTTGGATGCACTACAGAGTAAGAATTCTACACTGAATTAGTATCACAGTGAATACCAAAGTTCTTTAGCTGATTAGGCTAAGTTTGGAATTGAGACCTCCCACATCCTACATTCTTTTCTGAATAAGACAAAAATTGATGCTCTGGCAGAGAAAATGTAACCGTTTCTCAAGTGAAAAAAAAATTCAGTCATTCATTCATTTGTTCATTCATTCATTCATTCAGCCACTGACCAAAGTGCAAGTCAGTCATAAATGTAGGCATCTACAATTCAACAGTCATTTACTCCACAGAATGAAGATAGCACTTCAAAACTTAATCTTCAAGCCACCTGATTTGCATTAATTTGCATAAAATTTTAATCTATTTCAAAACTGTAACAAAGCACATTTAACATGCATTTTCAAAAAACTTGGAATTACTTTTGACAGTTTTTCAGGCAAAAGCATATTTTTATTGTGATCAGATTATCTTTTACCTAATATCTACCACTGTTCTACATTTTTCAACGTCACTAGAATTTGGTTTTGTTATCCTAAATGTGTCAGACTAATGGGTACTTTTGAAACTATCACATTAATGTTCTTAATGCAAATTTTAGCTTTGAAGTCATTCATTAACAGAAAAGAAGGCCAGATCTCTTTTACTAAGAATGAAGTTTCGTCTGACTTCTATAACTATCACTGCCATTTTTACAAAAGTTTTAAAAGAAACCAATTAAATTAATATTTCCATAAAATACATGAATAGATTCTCATGTCTATCACTACATTTTTTCCTCATAAAAATCCCCTATGTATTATAACTCCATTTCAACCGTTACACTGATTTGAAAAAACATGAAATACATGAAGTAGATCCTCGCCAATACTGTATCACCAACATTAGTTCAACACACAATATTTAAAAAATTATAAACGTGGATCAATGCTTAGTTCAAATTTTATACAAATAATAGCTGCCAAATTATTTTTTTAATCTGTGAGCTCAATCCCTAAAAAATTCAATAGGCCTCATGTTATAAGATAATAATCTAATGGACCAGGAATCAAATTTTCAAGGAAATGAAAAAGCTAGCCATTGTCTTGATTCTTATATAGATATTTTTTTTACACATTTTATATGGAAATACACTAAAGAATACAGACAGATATTTCCACTTCCAAGGGAAAGATAAGATTATTGACTTTTTTTTAAAAAAATCATAGCTATTTAGAGGTAAATCTCTAAAACAAAGATCTGAGTATCTTCTACATATAAGTTACCATGATAGTTCTGAGGCACTGTTTTTGTGTTTAAGAGTTCACAGGTCAAGGACTGTTCCACTAAATGGAATAAAAACCCAATGTACACAGTTGATGGCTCAACCTCTACCAACTGCCAGAGCACAGTGGCTGTACTGAACTTAAGTTAGATCAATAATTAACATGGAATAATAAGTACCAAAAACCAGTATCTCTGCTCTATTAAAAAAGCAGGTAATAGGTGCTATGAAGATATGTCTACCAGCAATCTTGCCAGCTATATGATATGCTTTAAGACTACAGTAAAACTATGAAAATTGATTTTAAGAGTGTCTTCTCTTCCTCTTTTGCCCAAAACTCTCATTTGATTTACGATGCCTGGCATTTCCTTAAAAATAGCAATTAAACAAAATTCATGAAGAAAAGTCAAAACAAGCCAACAACCAAATTGAAGTACACAACCTGGGGGGGGGGGATGGGACAGGGTGGGAACAGTGGGGGGGAACCCCAGAGATCACAGAGATGTGAAATTCATATATAAACAAAGTATTAAAAAATAGCAATTAAGCTGAAAGTAGAGTCACTTTGGGTACTTCACTGTGATGAGGTGACTCTATGGAAGAGACTGACAGTATAGTTTGTGCAGACAGCTCTGTTTTGAAAGAAGTAAGAGACCCAACAGCAACTGGAAAGACAGGTAGAGCACAAGTTGTGAATGCATGTGATTAGTAGTCACCGATTACTGCATTGCTGACTGGTCCAGCAACTATGGAAAACAGTATGGAAGGTTCTCAAAAGATTTAAAAAGGATCTAATATACAACCCAGAAATTTGACTTCTAGGCATCTACCCAAAGAATACAAAAAACACTAATTTGATGGGAAACTTACACTCCTATATTTATTGCAGCACTATTTGTAATACCCAAGCTACAGAAACAACCTTAGTGCCCCAAAATCAATGAGTGGATCAAGAAGATACGGTACATACACACAATGGAATACTACTCAGTTATCAGAAAAAAATTAACTCATGCCATTTACAGCAATTTGTATGGAACTAGAAAGGACTATGCTAAGCAAAATAAGGCCCAAAAAGAAAGATATACTTGGTGGTATCATTCATATGTGGAATATAGAGAAACCAAACAAAGGGTCACTTTAGAAACAATCCTTGAAAGCGGAGAATAGGGCTGAATCATCCAGAGAGGGAGAAGTGAGAAAAATGGTCAAAGAGAGCAAAGAGACTATGGTGAAGAATTGTGGGTGCTTTGAATGTGGGTGCTTTGAGGGTGTACTACAGTGACTATACCTTAGTAGTCCCCTGAGAGGGGAAATCCTAGACTTCCAAAATACAAACAATGATGTAAACCAATGGCACTTCAATAAAATTTTTTAATATATAAAAACAATTATTACATTCCTAATAGTTGCATTCCCATATCCTCTCCAAAGGAGAATGAGATGAGGTGAGGGTCTTTTTCAAATGTTTGACGTTCACTATAGCTTATAAAAATAACATCATATCTACATATAGCTTATTTAGGATTTAGGATTTTGTCCACCCTTGCTACTTGAGTCACACATGGTTTCCATTACCCAACTATAGATTCATGGATAAAAATAAATATTCCCCTTCTTGGCTCTCTCCAGAAATTTCGCTAGCACACACATACAACAAAAGAGCTGGCAAAGTTGTGACATAGTCACATTCATGATTGACAAAGTTCCTAGCCAAAAAGTCAACTGTACCAAAAATCACAACTCTATGGCATAAACATGTGTGACAAACACTGTCATAACTCAGTTACTATTTGCTCACTCTAGCAGATTGTCATGAGAACTGCCCCAGGTGTGCACAACATATTTTTGTGTGTGTGTGCTCCTCAGTTCCACCATCACTTCCTCTAGGGGACACTTTCTCCTACCAGGTTTGCTCAACTGAACCCTGGAAGAATCTGTAGATAATAGTCTACCCAGCAGTATCAAAATTCAGATGATTCATAAGAAAGTTAAAGAGCAAATCAATTCTTACCTGCTTCAGAAACTAACTAATCAAAAAGGTAGTGATTTGGCCATATATAACAAGAAAATTTCTACCCACAAACTTTGGAGCAAACAGCTCAGAACAGTCCAGATTTGAGCTTCATTTCCCTATTTTACACCCATCCTTATAAATCAAGACAAACCAGATAAAGTCAAACATACTCCCAAACCAATCCAATTAGATTTTGTCTCCAGATTCACCAAACAATCAGAGCTTTTCTGAAGCTTTGGAACAACCACCAAGCTTTCCCACTTTCCTGCCTGGCTTTCAGTCTCTGCCAAACAAAAGTCAGAGTGACTGACTCCTTGTTATAGGGAGCTCTGAATCAACAGCCTCTTTTCATTTGGGTGGACTTTATTTCCACATGCTCAAAAGCTGAATGCTAGAATGTTCATTGCTCAGCCTCAGAAATCTTGGATTTGTAAATGAAAAATAGAAATATATTTACATAGTTTTAAGCAAATGGGAAATGGAGACTGGAAGTGTGGATTCTAGACCAGTACTTATATTAACTGAAATACTTAAGAAAACCTAATTATGCTTTCTGGCATCATCTTTGCTATAAAGTGAGGTGGGAAGAAAGATAAGTGATGGTTGAGTTCTTGTAGCTCTGGTTTTCTGAATGAGACAGTCAGGAAACATATCGTGTTCTCAAATAAAGAAAAATTTTGTACAGTTTAATATAGGGGTGATGGCCAAAGGTGTGGGCAGGTGTGAGGAAACCATGGACTGTCATGGAGGAAACCATAGCATCTGCACTATAAGAATGCTTGAGCCTAAAAAGGAGAGGGCTTCCCAAAGTAAGAAGACTTAAGGAAAGAGATATCTTGGTAAGAGCATGATCTTTGATACCAAAGGTGATAGTCAGCAGAGGGAACCCCCGAAGCGGAAAAAGGGGGAAATACACCCATCACCCATCCCTTCTCTCTCCCATCTCTTTCTGGCACTGTCCATTACCCAATCCAAATGGCAGAAGGAGGAAAAAGGGATCTACACAAGTTGGTCTCCAAGTAGAGTGGAAGTGGTTAGAGAGTGGGTCTGGAAGGAAAGTCATCTCCCAAATTGTGATTCCTTGACATTACACACCGCTTTGACTCACAGTGCTTCCATTTGGAGCTCAGATTTGAATAGACATGTTATTATCATCACACTCACCATTCCTAATCACTTTTCTCCTCTATGTTTTTATTTTCAGTATTTCTCCTTTTTAACTCTTCGTACCCACTACAGTTTTACTTTATTACATCAAGTCTCAGTGATAATATGAATACAACTTTTCAATAAGTATCCAGGACCCAAATAAGTGCCATCTCCTGACATATGAGGTATAATATTTATGCAGCTACTTGATTTTTAAATTTTTAAATTTTATTTATTTTTAATTGATTACACACACAAATATATACTAAATCATTGTCTACCCTGAGGTTCTTCCACCACCCTATCACCCACAAACCATCTTAATCTCTTGTGCCCTACCCTTCCCCCAATTTTACTCTCCTCCCCCTCTCTTGCTCTGTTTCAGTTCTGTTGGCAGTTTTAAATTTTTCTTGTCTGTCTGTCTGTTTTTCCTGTATCCCTCATATACATGAGACCACTCCATATTTCTTTTTCTTTCTGGCTTATCTCCACTAACATGATTCCTTCTAGCTCCATCTATGTTGCTACAAATGACATAAGTTTGTCTTCTTTGATTGATGAATAATATTTCATTGTGTAAATATACCACATCTTTTTCAGTCCTTCATCTATTTTGGGGCATTTGGATTGTTTCCATATCTTGCAATTGGAAATAATGTGTAGCTACTAGATTTTAAGACCCACAAAGACAAAACTCATCTTAGTTTTTACCATGGCATATTAATCTATTATATTTTTGGATAAAACAGGCACAGGGAATGATCCCAAACCATGCACTATTACATCTATCTTTTCTTTGTTCCAATTCTTCACTTGTCTCAGAAATCTTGATGCTGAAATCAGTCAATATCAGAGCACAAAATAACAAGCTGCCCTACAACAAACCTGAAGAGGATACTGTATATATTTAATAGCACCAGAACAGATACAAATATAAAACTACTGGAAAAGCTAGATAAGGGGAAAGAGAAACAACCTGAAATATGTTAGAGATTTTAAAATGTGACAACTGTCACTCATTCAAAAGAAGATATTTCAGAAACAAAGTTGAGAGTGCATGAAGCTATAAATGTTTATCTATTTGCAACTAGCTAATTCTATTGCCTTAAAAATGATGAAAGTCATATTCATAAAGAGTATTTCAGATGGCAGATCTATTGTGGCACAATGGTGTTCTAAAAGGCAACCCAAGTGCTTAAATATTTTGTTCTCAATCAAGGAAGTTAGGAAGAAAAACATGTTCCATGAGACACAGCATGAAACAACTTTTAATGAGCTAAATCTGTTCTCCTCATTTCTTCTCTCAGTATTTACTCAGTACCATCAATAAAGTAGGTGGGGGGGGAGGGATGTTTCCATCAATCCCAAAATAACTGGGAACAAGTACTGCACAAATTTAAGAAAGACACACAAATTTTTAAAATGCACTAAAATAACCTACTATTTTATTTAAATTTTAAAATTCATTTGTACATAGCCTATATTACACACTGCACCATAAACTAATAACTGCCAAAATAAGCTTAAAACTAAGTCAAACTTCCTCAAATACTTCAGAAAAAATTTATAATAGATTTAGGAAGACCATTATGAAGATAGGACAGAAAGTCACCATATGCCCTATGTTCAAATTTCCATGTTGATAAACTTGAATTAGTATGGTACTTGTGTCACAACTGATAAACCAATTAATTATAGTGTAATATTACTGCTGTTGTCATTATTATTGTTATTATTAACTAAAGTCTCCATGGTATTCATATTTCTTTGGTTTTTACCTTCTTAATTTCTATTCCAGGATCATATCCAGAATTACATCCAGTTTTCTTTTTTCCTTAGGCTCCTTTTGGCTACCCCAATTTCTCAGACTTTCCTTTTTTCAGATAACTTTGACAACTTTGAGGAATACTGGTCAGATGTTTTATAGAAAGCACCTTATTTCAGATTGATTTAAAGTATTGCTTATGATTAGACTGCATTTACAGGGCTTTTGAAAGACCATAGAGGCAAAGTGCTAGTCTTATTTTCTATCAAGGGTGTGCACAAACAAAATGACTTTTTTTTTTCATTTATTGATTGCACTTTTCTTTTATTGTTGTCTACCCCATAGTTCTCCCACTACAACACCTGTGAACCATCACCATAGCCATAGCGTCCGTGCTGATGCCTCCCCCTCCTCCCCTCCCCTCCTCTCCCCTCCCCTCCCTTGTTATATGTTTCAGTTCTCAAACAAAATGATTTTTCACTGATGTTACTAATCTTGATTATCTGGCTAAACAAGGTTTGTCAATTTTCTCCTCTGTAAATTTGCTCTCCAGTCATGTTTCCATGCTGTGCTGTTTAAAAGGAAAGAAGTCACTATGTATAGCTCATATTCAGGAGTGAAAAGTTATACTTTATCTCCTTGAAGGCAGAATATGTATACAAATTACTTGAAACTCTTCTGTACAGGAGAGGATAATTCTTCACATTTACTTTTTCACTAATTTTTATATCAATAAAGATACCTTGATATGTGTTTTTTAATATATGGGTTATATTCTGAGCATGTATTTATATTTTTCAGACTCCCCCAACATTTATTATTGGGAGAGCTTACATTTGGTTCTTTTTCATATGGTTCCCTTTGATACACTTCAATTGTGTGCATTTTTGAACACTAAGAAATGTTCGGTCTTTCTTCCTGGCACTATAAGATGCTCTAGAGCCACTCTGGGTACTATCACTCCTAGAACTAGAGCTTATCATTTCTCTAAGAAGTCCTGCCTCCTTTTTTTAGAATATGGTATTAGAAATCAAGATGTTCTTGGGATGCTGGAGTGCAACTACTCTTGAAAGTCTCAGCTTTCAGGGAAATGAAATATGTGTACATACTAACCAATAACAGAGATACAGATATTTATGTATATAAGCCTGCATATATCGCACACACACGCACACAAACTAAATGTGTGTGTGTCAAGCTAAACATGAGTTCACACTGATGTCTCCATCTCTAATTCATTACTACATGAATAAATCTAACCCCCCATGCTTGTCTATAACCTCTCACTTAGCTTATTTAATTTTAACAAGTTCTGAAATGTATTTCTGCATACTCTCTGAAACAAGATTTTTAAATAAAAAACTGATCTTCCAATTCACAGTTCTTGTCACATATCTAATACATAAGTTTGAAATTACATCAAGGTATTATTAACAAGAGATGCTAACAAAGACCTCCATTCTCATTATAAATCCGACCCAGTCTAAGCACAAGCAGGGGTCTTAGCTGAGGTTGAAATGTGCACCCTTCACTCAATATTTCTCTTGGGGCAAGTTATAATTGGCTGTCACACCTACTATCCCAACTTCTGTCTGATTATTTAATAATTTTCCTCATATTTCTTTTTACAGCTGCATTTAGAACAGTATTAATATATGCAATGATAACATTTGAGACATATGAACTACTTAAAATTGTAATTACTGTATGATCATCCCACAGGAAATATTGAAACGATGCTAGAACATTGAGATCAATAAAAAACAATTCTATAGCCCAGATATCTAAAAACTTAATGATTTCATAAATTTTATTTTAAAAATATGGTCTGCATTAACAAACATATCAAAATGAAAAATCTGTGTTAATAGTTAATATCTAATTTCATTTATACTCATAATTCTGTATTTCTACTTATACCGAAGAGAACTGAAGATTATAGGTTAAAAAAAAAAAAGTAGAGTACTCTTAAAGTTATGCATTTCTTAAATGCAAGTCATGCTATAAATCCAATTCCTTTTACTCTATTCTCTCTTAATGAGGCAAGAACTACTAGTTTATTCTTGTTACTATATTTTGCATTCACAGCCTTTTGAAAGTTTTGCCAAAAAGGGCTATTACACAATCTAACCAAGATGCTGATGAATGCTAAAGCAGATGTTTATCTGTCTGGTAAAATTATTCTTACTTAAAAATAGTTATATCATCAATCAATCAATCAGAAAAAGAAATAGCTTTGATGTACACCTTTATAAATTGACTTTGCCTTTTGTAACAATATTTCAAATAGACTGACTTTTGCCAAGGAATATATGTTCAATTTTTATGCCTAAAACATTAAAACAGCTAAAATATACAAAATAAGACTTTGCAGGACATGAGGTGATGATTCCCACAACAGCTTTTATTCACTGACCTGATAACTCTCCAGGCTACATATTAGGGAGATGCACCCGATAAGAAAGCCAGCAGATTTCCAGTGTTAGGAGATAGAGCTGGAAGCCTGAGGAGTCCAAGACAGCTGATTTTCAATAGAAAGAGGAAAGAACTGCACAAAGAAATAACTCTGGCTATCTTCAGCAGGTCACCCTCAAATATTCGGCTGAATATTGATTAGCACATGTTGGTTAGGAAACTCCCCAAAAGTACAGAAATAATAGTATCAGCCCATACACAAGGCCAAGAATAGTGCTTTCCCCAGCAGATAGACTCAAATACCTTAAGATTCACAGAATTAGGCAGAGTAAACTGGAGATTCACCTGCCTAAGTCATAGTTAGACCTACAATGAGTATTGCTCTGATAACCCATAACAAATTTTATTTTTATATTCACACATAGAAATGTTTATGTATTTGTTAGAAATATAAATTATATATACATGTACACTAGCTGAATAGAATAGCCCAACTGAATAGAATAGCTGATCACAAAATAGTCCTAATAATTTTTTTTGGGGGGGGAACCTCCACATTGTTTTCCATAGTGACTGAAGTAGTCTATAGTCTCACAAACAATACACAAAGGTTTGCTTTACTCCGATATCTTAATCAACACCCTGACAAATTTTAAGATGAAAACATAAAATGGTTAAATTGATTCCAAGAAATATAGCTCTGTTCTAGAAAAATGACCAAGAATAGGAGTGAGAGTAATATCTGGCATTCAGTAAGGTAAAACTAAGAGCTGGCACTCAATAAAAAAATTGCCAGGCAAACGACAAATCTGAAGATAAGTTAAAGATGAGAATGAAGGTAATAAATCTTAATAGAACCACTGACATAATAAAGGGTACCAGCTAATGAGCTAACAAAGCTGATAAAACAGAATCATAAATTTGCTCAATGACTACAAAAGGCAGTCTAAAAATTGGAAAATAGACAAAATTAAAGATTTAAATCTAATTATATCAATAATTATATTAAATGCAAATTGTTTAAATATTTCAATTAAAAGGCAGATATTCTCAGATTAAATTTTTAAAGTTATGACTCAAGTCCATGCAGCCTATGTGAAGTTAACATCAAACAGAAAGCTAAGTTGAAAATAAAGAGAAGGGAAGAAATGCAAAGCACGAATAGATTCATGCAAGGGGTGCACAACTCTACAAAATTAATGCCCAAACAGGTGATTCACTCTCAAGCACAATGATGGAGCTAAGACTAGAAACCTCTTCCATTTTAACTAAAACTGGTTAATAAAGATAAATACAAAGAGAAACACAATCCAACATGCAGGAGTTTTTATCAGTCAAAACTTAATAAATTACTTCTACGATACACTGGAGATCATTCCAGTATCTTTGAATGTGATGGTATCTCTCAAGAGATTTATATTAATTTTAAAATGGCCTCCTTAGCCTTTCAAGTCACCTAAAGAAATGTGTTTTCAAATTACACAAAGCATTTCTCCTATCTCAGTGGGCCAATGGCAAGCTTCCAAAAAAACTCTTCTGTTGTAGAAATCCTGATATAGCAATAAATTCATTTTAAAAAGTTCAGAAACTTAAGATGTCTCATACACTAATATGAAATATATCTTCACAAATAAGGTAAGTCAAATGACGAAGAGCAGTGAAATAGCAAAGTCTGCTTATATATGTTAACATTCTTTAATGTATTTGTCCAGCTCTCCTCTTTATATCCACTTTTAATGTAATGTAAGTCAGCATTATTTACAGGTGTACTTTTCTGGTACCATCTTTATTTTTATAACTTTCCTTTATAAGAATAACAGTATAATACCAACACAACCACACAAACGAGACATAGTAAACTCATAGTACAAAACACTGTTTGAACTGATTACATTTTCTTACAGTTAATAAACCTCATCAATGCAATGTGAAAATTTATTTTCACTAGCCTATTTAAATATAAATTAAAATAGAGTATATGCCTATGTCATAAAATGACCCTGTTTAAATTGAGAAAAAAGTTTTCTCAGGCTATAAATCTTTTTAAGTTGTTAAATTATTAATGATACTCAAACCAGTTTATTTTCCTGAGAAAACTTCAACTATGCTAAAGTATGTTTTAAATCTAATGGACAGTTTAAAATGAGTATGGCTAAAGGACAATGCGAATGCATCTAAAGATGGTATGGACATAAGCATATGATTATTCAAAACATAGTACCTTGATCTGAATATATGAGACCAAAAATTAGATGTTATTATCCCAAATATACCAGCCATAATGTCACAGGAATGGGACAAAAACCACAATATGGAACAGTAAAGAAGAGAACACAATTGCTAGCTTCTGTCAGGTCTTTGGAAATGCAATAGAATCTTAATTATGTTGGGGAGCTGCTTCCCTAGTTATACGTGGTCTATACTCTTTAATCTAGCAGCAAGAAGAAAGGACCCTGACAACTCATGACATGCCAGACACCCCAGTTTCACAAAGTCAAGATTGAGATGTTCAGAGGAAGAACTGGCCTTTGAGCTTGTCAGTCTTTGAACTAGCTTGTTAATCTCTCATCTTGAAGATGGTAAAATATCTTTCTCTCATCGAGATATTGGAGGCTGGTGGTATTTTCCAAATTGGGTCTGTGTTCTTCCACTATGGTGATGTGACAGGCTGAGACCCGTTGCCATAAGAAATCTCTTCCTATCTATGATGCTTGACTCATTTGTGCCATGTTACTCCATGTGAAATACCGAAAGTATTTCGGAACATACTGCTCAATCACATCATATATTTCTGAACAAGAGACCAATCACGATATGTCCTAGTCACAAAATGGTAATGGTGGAGCAAAGCACAGAGAAGAGAATGGCAACTGGGAAGAGCAATTTGGATTACAAATAACAATATTCACCAGCCTGGCATTATATCACAAATATTACTATTACTGTTTTGATCAAGGTTTCACTGAACTACATTTTTATACCCTATCTTCTGTTAGAAGACTTAAAGTTGCTGAAATTTAGTGACATATATACAAGACAGAGAAAAGTCAGGCATGGCAAATGGCTAGGAAATAAATTCAACACTGTTAACATAGACATGTCAAATTTGACTTTTAATTCTTGGTCACCAAGACAAAAATGGAAGAATTAATAGACTACATAGTATCCTTTAAGAGGAGAAAAAAAATGTGTGCTGACAGTAAGGAAATCATGTCTTATTAATAAACTCTAAGAATAATTCATCATATTGTCTATAATACAGGAACTATACAAAGTACAAAAATATTGTTTATTAAGTTGCTACATGCAATTCTCAGTAAGAACTAAAATATTAAAAGAGAATTGAGAAAAAGCATTTCTGGACAGTTTCAGTTAAAAGGTCTCATGATTTAATCATATAAAAATAGTTGGATATTTCTCTATGGAGAGAGCTTGGATTGTTGATAATGTAAAAAGAAATTCATAGGCAATGTTACCAAGTCGTGAGATTTCTATCACCCTGTCTTCCTAGATCAGACTTCTGAGCATTATTCCTTAGTAAAAAAGAAACCCCTGTTCCCTTGTTTGCCAAACAACCCAAAACATTCAAATCTGTCCTGTGGTTCCAGCAGGCCACCCTCCACCCTGGGAGTCAAAGGATCACCCCCTACTCATTGAAGTTATTCTGGGTCATAACTGTATGATGACTAACACCTTTCTGGTTGGAATGACAAGGAATGCCTCCAAGTCATCAAAAGCCACTGCCACCTATTTGTATGAAAATCTAGTCAGGTGGTTTATATTAAAGTTGCTCAGACTAAGTCAGGGAACACACTAATACACTTTCAGGCAGCATGCTATTTGTTAAAACCTAACCATTTGTATACCAAGTTACAATTAATGATGTTAATAAAAGTAATCAAAACTTGAAACTCTTCACCTTCTAAATATTTAGCTATAATTTACTGTTACTTGTGATCTTGAGGTTATGTATGTCTATTGGTATCTGTATAGTAGGGAAAATTGTATGCAAGTGTGATAATGCAGCTCTTTTACTGATCTTCGACTCAATCACATCACAGTCCTCTCAGTCAAATCACATAGGCAAACTGGAATTGTTCATTTTGGGAAGTATTTATACCATGCTAATAGGACCATGCTTTAGTCAGCCTCACTCCTCATCAGGTTGAGAGCTGGTTGATAAGTATTTACCAGCATACCATGCAGACAGGTAACAAAGATGAAGTGAGCACCAGGTAAATGCATCATGGAGCATAAAGGATGCATGAGTCTTTTGTTAAAGTACAGCTAATACCAGGTATGGAAACTATTTGCAAAACTGTTATTTTCTACTTTTTTTCCTTAAAGAATGAGTCTCTTTGCTTACAATAAATCTGCAGGGATTTGAGTATTAATATTAAAGAATGACTAAAAATATTGTATAAGAGTTCTGACCTTCAGCAGAGTATAGTACTGAATATTATTGATAACATTTATGAAATTTCAAAGCACCATCACTGCTCTATTCAATTGTTCTAATCACCTATAACTACACCTACAACTATGGTAGTTTTGCCTCTTTTACTCTCTCAGCACCAAATAAATTCCATTCACCTTTGAACACACCCATTTTTGGATTAGACAAACCAATAGGGCTATCCTGAATCATACAGTACAAGAAAAAAGTTATAAATGATAATATTATAGGTCAACACCATATGGGGAGTATATTTATTAAGAGTAAAAAAAAAACAGTCTCAGAAAGTCATTTTGATTGTATACTGACGGGAAGGAAAGCAGGAGGAGATTATGACTGTGAGAGGTCAAATGAGAATACAGAAAGACAACAGAATTTATTAAATTGAATATTTAAATTAAATTAATTTATATTAATTTAATTATTAGATTAAATATTTATTAGCTGAATATTATACTCTCACTTAAAGGATGGCCTTCTAGATTTATAATCTCAAACTTATACACACATTATTTTTTAAATTCTCAGTGCAAACCATAATGCATGCACTACTAGTAAAGCAGTCTAATTGTTTTCACAAAAAAATAAAATTAGTGATCTTTTAACAAATCAAATTAGTAAACTGATAAACCATTCCCAGGATGAAGGCAAAGGAACTAGGAAAAATCCTCTAAATCATGAATGATATATTCTGGCTAAAACTACAATTTTCTTCCATCAAAGAGAAGAAAAATAAAAGGAAAAGTTGAGAAGAGTAAGACTCATATATTTTGCAAATACAAATCACTGTCAAAATAAGTCTGTACTATTATTGGAGATGTCTTTTGATCATTATGGAATAAACATTCTGGTTTCTTCCCATGTTTGTGCTCATGACAATGAGGGGGCTACAAAAAAAAAAATCTGAAAAAACTCTGGGAGACTGTCAGTGATAGTACCTGCCCCCAGCTGTTAGTGAAGTGTTAAAGGATTGGGTGATGAAGGGGTTTATAAAAAAAAAAAAAAACCTTATTATTATGTTCAGTAACCCAGATTAAGAGAGATGTAGGAGGTAATCAAGTAATTTGTGTACAAGACATCTAAAAGAATTAAAATTAGCTGAAACACACCAGGTTGTAAAACTCCCTGCATTAGAAACCATAAGCTTTTCTAATGGACTGTTTAAAAACCTTTAGCCTGCATGGCAGAACTCAGTTTGCATTTTAAGGCTGGTATTTTGTGTCTAATATTTAACTGAAAGGGGGACAATTATACTGATTTTGAGGATAGAAGAATGGCAAA
Organism: Uropsilus gracilis; assembly: GCA_004024945.1. Classification (NCBI taxonomy): domain Eukaryota; kingdom Metazoa; phylum Chordata; class Mammalia; order Eulipotyphla; family Talpidae; genus Uropsilus; species Uropsilus gracilis. The sequence continues at coordinate 45,162 of PVHY01000594.1, forward strand.
TAGTGGACATAGGATATATATGATTTTATGAAAATCAGAAAAAAATTCCAAATTTTATTTTCCCTTTAACTTCTCTAGCTACTGAAAAAAACCCAGCCTCATTTCACAAGGAAACTCAGGGTATTGTCTGGTTTTCTTTACATTATAGCACTATTTAAAAAAAAAGCATACATATAGTTCTTTGGTCAATACAAAACTTACAAAAGCTCTAGTCCCAATGATTGTTGTAAGATTTCAGGATTAAGGCCATTATTGCTGTATTCTTTATCAAGTAAAAACAGTGAAGCCGGTTCAAAGGGATAATATTTTAAGTACTCTAAGAAAAATAAAAGATGGAAGAAATACAATATGTTCTGATATTTGTGCTTGTACCCATAAAGTTCAGCACATATCCATAACCAATCAAAAGTCTAATAAATGTATATTTGCTACCAGATTCACTATTCAGAATTTTTCTATTTACCAAATTGGTGAAGTCTTTCTAAATTAGATTTTTAACACCCTTCTGACTTTCATTATCAGGTGTCCCAAGGGCATTAACTCTAGAAACTTTTTTGTGCTAAACATAAAAGATAAAGTCTAACATTCTTTCTGAAGCTATATCTCTGTACAACATTTTGATAAATGTGATAGATGTAAGTTTCAGGCATTGTAAAGCAAAGAATTACTAACACTAAAAGGAATTGTTTAAAGCATCCAACTAGAAAGTTCCTAGTTTTCAGAAGGGCAGAAATAATGTACATTAAACAAACAGAACTAGTAAAGAATCAAGGTGCAACCACAGTGAAAACCAAATACTTAAGGATAAAATGACCCTGGACCTTGCAAAACCTTATTACTGGTACAACCTCCTATTTGAAAGAATGAAGCAATCTGACATACACACAAAAAGACAATGCAAAGAAAAGTAATCACAAAACTGAGACCTACAATTACTGTTACCATGAGCTCACTATTTGAGCCAAAGAGACCCTGTCTCACTTTCTTCAATTGCAAAATGAGCCTCATTATCCTAAATGGCTTGCAAGATTCACTCCTAACTCCCAAATTTCTTGGACACTTCAAAACTTCTCTTTCATTCAATAAACAGTTAACACTTTCTTGCCACTGTCATGAGATTATGAATAGATTATTATTATTACTAATGAACATGAATGAACTTTAACATTATGAGTGCCATAGATATAAATTCTCTTGTACATATAAATAATGGAAAGATAATAGAATATAGAAAACAGTATTATAATAGAAATGCCACTATAGAAAAAAAGGTCTAAATTTAAACATAGAGTAAATTGCATTTACTGTTTTTATTCCAATCAGAGGGCAAATTAGAAGTCTATTCCAGTACCAAGTATTCACAATTCTACAGTAACTGTCAAATGACTTAAGGGAAATCCTTTGAGCTTGTTCCAATTCTAAGATAGAGAGGGTTTTGCTTTCTATTTTCTTTTGGCTGAACATTTTCTCTTTTACTGTAAACTTGAGTCATAAAAGTTATCAACAATCTTTTCCATTTTCTGGACTCTTCAGGATACTGACAAATATTAAATAAACAGAAAGAAAAACAATAACCCAGAGGCCATGACCTTAGGAAAACCTCATTCTCTTCTATTCTGACTAGTGATAGGGTGTGCTACCCCCCCCCCCATTGTCTCCAGTTTAAGATTGCAGATTTCAAGGACAGATGCTAAAATGTGAGAATGACCTTAGTTGGAATTGCCCTTCAGGGAGATGTAGGAGGAGAAAGAAGTGAAATGGTCAAGGTGAAACAGGTTTCCTGGAAGGAGGGAAATCAGGATATATAATGGGTGTGCAAATGAAGAGAAGGATTGGAATTTTTCAGAGGCAATATGGAGATGAGAGAGAGAGAGAGAGAGAGAGAGAGAGAGAGAGAGAGAGAGAGATTCAATGGAGGAGAGATGGGAATCAGCCATCTTGTAAAGATGTGAGCCATGTGAGCTTGGCCATGTGGCTACCAGGGACCTGCAACCCTTGGCTGGCCCAGATTGGCAGCATGTGTGCTAGATTCAGTTAAGAAGTTTGCAGATTAGAACTCTGTGTTGGAGTTTGTTTTGCAGAGTTTGATTTGTGTCTGAAAGAGGCCGTGCAAAAGTTAGGCCTGAGAAGAAAGTGAACTTTGCTGGTTCGGCACCATGGAGTTTCTGCTACCTGGAAGACAAGGAGAACACAGCGTGGAAGACAAGGAGGAACAAGCCAAAGGAGCAACCAAAGGAACATGCCTTCAAGCATCTGGAGATGAACTCTGACTGGACATTGGTGAGATGATCAGGACTAAGAGATTGAGGATTTCTGGGCAATCTGGGAAAGGACTTTGGACAATGCTGAGAAAGGTTCTGGACAATGTTAAAGTAATCGGAGTTTTCCTTACATGTTTCTTGTGTAGTTATTAGGATAATTAGAAAGTCACTTTGTTAGAAATAAATTAGTCTGCACTGATAGTCTTGCATTGGTTTGGTATTTGGGTTGAGAAGGCTGGGGATGGTGGCAAGAACCCACGAGTGTAGAGTTTAAACTGTGTTTTAAGTTTTTCTTTTCTGCAGTTTTTCTAGCTGAAAGCAGAGAGAGCCTGGCTGGCTTTTGCATATCAGTGGTAAAGGTGATCAGTGTAAATGTTAATGAACAGTGTACTGTAGCCTGCTTCCTAGGGAGAGAAGCAGGCCTAGGTGTGGCCTCAAGGTAAAGGTAAATGAGCTATTTGGAGCCTGCTTCGGAGAGGGAAGCAGGCCTGTATGTGTTCCAAGTTAAAAAGTCTTTTCTGTTCGCCCTGTTTCATAGTTATCTAAGGTTTCTTTAGTTACAGAGGCTCTAGGTTGGCAGATTATTAGATGGTGCTTTGGCAATAGTGTCCTCAACATCATATTTAAAAATGTGTTCAGATACTGGTACCAGAATGTAAACATCAGAACGCAGAGGACTTCCTGTAATACATCAGGACCTTATCTTTTCTCTGGAGATTGACAAGTGAAGTATTCCCAATGTCTGGATATATTTAATAAATGTAACAGTTGGTAGTTCTCTCAAAAATAGGACTACTGGGAAAGTTTTTGGAGCAGCATGACTCTCAACATATTAACTGGAATACAGACAACCTCAGATACAGAACTAGTAGAAAGACATAACTCAAAAGGTCTAAATATTCCTATAAACCTGCTATTTAACAAAAAATCAGCAAGCTATAAATTAACCTACTCTGAGTTAGAAAATTTATATATAAGACCAGAAGAGGTCATATGGCTCTTGAAAACTAAATTACTGTTGACCATCAAGAGCTATCAGACTTAAAAATTTCCAAGACTAGATTAGCTTTCATACAGTAGCTTATCTAAAGTTTAAATAATTTAATTGTCATGAAAATGACTAGGGAATTCTCTTCTTTGGCCTTTTCTGGTTGTCCCTGCTCACATCAGAATTAAACTGAAACCATATCACTTTCCTAACTTGCATAATTTGGGTCGCAAATCATTTACTACCTCAAGTGGTTTACAATGGATATCAAGTACCCTCCAATGATCACAGAACTGTGCTTGACATAATGACTGTCATTCTATTTTAAATGTTGATTAAAAATAATAATTGCTCACTAAATAAAAACAATTTCGCCTATTTAAAGCATATATTCCCTTTAACAGTGAACTATAACAACTGTTTAACAGAGACATGCAATATAAATGGCAGTGGACTGTAAAATAAATTCACTTAGAGTTCTACAAGCAGATATTTTAATTCATGGGACACAGCAAAGAGAATGATTTACATCATCACACTATACAATACACACAATGCCCAATGAAATACTACACAAAATGCTGCCATATTGATCTCTGTATCTGAAAAATACATTCACTATCTTGCTATTACTTTAACCTACACCCTAAATTTTCTTACTCTCTTATTCTTACATTCACCATATCATAATATTCTTAGATAACGAAGTCAGTGTCCACAGCATGTTTTAAATCATGGATCAAGTAATAATTAGTGGAAGATCTGTAGCTATAGTCCATATTCCTTACTAAAAGATCACTCTTTTCTATTTAAAGGAAACTTACAATCACGATGATAGGACATTCAAAAGTTCTTAAGTTCATTTGGCCTAATATACTTATATAAGAAAAGATAATCTGTAATTGCATGGTTTAACTCCTCAAGAAAACTTGAGTCAGATTAAGAATCCAAGTATGTGCTTGACAAACTATGCACAGAATAATACGCAACTTGTCATTTTTCAACATCCATAGGCTCTGTTTTTGTCTGTATCAGGGACATTCAATAGCCCTTAAGAAGTAAAAATTCAGGGATGACACCAAAGAATATGTCCTGTAGATTCTGCCCAAGCAGCATGTCAGGCTAGAGGAGGGTGGCAAATTCCTTTAGTCAGCATCAGCATACAACAGCCATTGGCTCTGAATAGAAAGTTTGCCCTGAGGATAACAGATCCATTAACATAGGTGTAAGTGAAAATGCAGGGGTTATTCCATGGGATACTTGAAAACCCTAAGTGTAACCAGTAGGAAAGAAGACTGTTACCTGACCTGATATACAAATTGTGCAGGAGAACTACAAAAGCAAATGAATTAATAGAAGAAATACGAGCAGGTATAACAAGGAATTACAGAGAGAGCAGCCAAGGCAGCTCCACCTACCCATATCAGTGGAGTACAGTTCTATCACCACACTCTGTCAAGATAGGAGGGGATCTGAGGAGGGGACACCCAATCATGATAAGCAGGATTGGAGAACACAGAATGTCACAGTTCATTTAATCAACCCTGTTTGTATTACTGGTATTCCAAGTTCTTTCCTAAAACTTTTTTCTTTTAAAGGTAAGTGACAATTTAAAATTGTTTTCTTCTTGAAAAGTGGTAGAAAAAAATTTCCACCAATTAAGAGTATATTCACAGTTCAAAGTCAGGTATCAGAAATGGTTACACTCAAAACAACAAAATAATAAAACTTCCTCATTCATGTGGTCAATAGAAAGCAAAGTCAACACTTGCTAATCTCTAGCTATCCAGAAGTTCTGTTTACTAAAGGAGGTAAACTATAACAGAGAAAACACAGTAATGAGTTATGGGGTGCCTTCCAGAATGTTACCTCCTATGGCAACAGTGCTGAGACTATATATTACACACAGAATTCACAATAGTGCTGGAATATATACTCTCTTAATAGTCCTACCTGATATCTTAGGCAACACAATAGAGGCTGACAAAAGTTGAGAATTCTCTAAGAGGGGAAAGGGTAGGATAAAAATGGAAATAAAATAGGTAGTTTCATGGGCAAGAGTAAGGCAACAAATGAATCATGTTCCACTGAAGGAAACCCTAAACCTAAGGATAAGGAGCAGTAGTGCCCATGTGAGCAGTGTTCCCCAAAAGGACATAGTGGGGGTTCAAAAGATGTCTTGGGTAACTTGTAGGTTGCCATGGAATCAAATTTCCCTTTTCATCTTTGACAAAAGGATGTTAAAGCTATACAAGTAAACAAAAAACCACATACTTAGGTATTTTAGAATCTACAGAAAGAAAACAATGATATCATATGCGCACAGAGAAGCAAGCAGTTTTCTAAGTCACAATCATTTCAGAGAGCATGGCTAGAATGTGGCTTTAGTTTTATTGATATTTTTGTGTATTGTATTAAAAATGGGGAGTCAAATGTTTGCGAGCTTTATAGCTTTTATTTTCAGAGTATATTATAATGAGTGCAGTTTTTCATTGCATTGGTAGGGTTGTCGTGTACCACATCTGAAATAACCTGCTTTAGATGTGATGCTTCGTTATTTGCTCCTTAAGGAAAATCAATGAAGATGATTTTTGTAAGTTAAAAAAAACAGCCATTGTCTCCATAAATTCCTAAAGAGCCCAGAGTAACACTGACAAGGGAAAATAAATAGGACAAAAACTTATTAACCAGACTATGTTCCAGTGACCTCCTCTGGTACCCTGAGATGCAGTAATTTTTCAAATGTTTAGCTCATTGCCATCCAAGGAGGTGGCAGTAAATTCAGGCCACTGTGTGGAGCCCATAGTGCAAGCAGGTCACTGAAGCTCTGGGCTCCAGTAATTCACAGAAAGTACCAAAAGCAAACTAGCAAACAGAAGCACCTTAGCACCAAATAGATGTCCTTTGTGTGATTGTGATGCCTTTTTATGGAGTCTAAAATGAAGGAATCCAAAAAGTAAAAGATTAAGTGTATGTGAAAACATATCTGAATTTCCCAAATATAAGATCTCATAGAATCAGGTTATCCTTGTCACGATAAACATGTTTATATTTGAACCAGAACAGTCTGCTCGGCATGGGATATATGTGATGACCAGATTTAAGAAAGCAGCAGTTTATTGGTTCCACACATCGATTCATTTTGATGTACTAATTATAATGACTGGCAACCAGTTAAATCAAACAATTTGAAGAAATAAGAGGTAAAGAATAAACTACACCTACTAGTTTACTTAACTGATACAGATGTAATGAGTGCCTCTTTTGCAAGTCTGATAGTGCTTTGGAGGAAACAGAGGACAAAAGACAGTCTGATGATCTAGATAAGGGGGCTGGTAGGTGTAACTCTTTGTGATGAGGGTTACAACAAGGGTACATCCAAGTATTTCTCTAGGTTTAGTAGGATATGGCAGAAGGATTTGCCGAACCTTGAAGTATAGTGTAAGGAAGGATGGCCAGGGAGACCTGACTCTAAGTGGAGTCCCCACAGGGAGGAGCTGCCTGTTAGGCATGAGCAAGGGGACACAGCAAAGAACAGAGAAAACAGAACTTTGCTCATGTGAGAACTGCTATTAATCCAATATGATAGAAACTCGATTCATGGGTGAAAATGGAGAAAAAGGAGCAGTGAACAGCATAGAAGCAGTTGTGCAATTCCTGGCAGATTAGAGAACTTAAATTGATGAAAAACAATATTACAAGATATAAATGAAACATCATAGATAAATGGAAATACATTAACAAAAACTGGTTAATCTAAAAGAAAATACAAGAAAAATGCAAACTCATAGACTACAAGAATAAAATTGCACTTACCAGAGGGGTAGAGATGTGGGTAAACCAAGTAAAGTAGGGTTAATGGTTTTGTGAAAGACAGCAACTTGATTTTGATAGTAAATGTGATATAGTAGCTGCAGATAATGATTTAAAATGCTATTTGCCAGAAACCTAAAAAAAGTTATAAAATATTGTCGAACTTTTTTTAAAATATGTGATTAAAACTTTAGAGATATAATTTCTTATGGCATGAACAAAAGGTAAAATATGTAATACTTTTAAATGACTATTGGGTGCCTACTCTTTCCACTGTATTTGTTTCATAATCTGTTTTCGTACACTACCATCGCAATTAAGTAGAGTTTTATGGTTATTGTACTTCACTTTTAATTTGCTAGTAAATCAATAGATTTGACATTAAGTTGGACATGTTACTCGGATCTTTTTCTTGGCTATAGACTGCTTTAACCCAAATACTGCAAATACACATTACAGGTCAAAGTGAACAGTAATCACGAATACCCATAGGGCAGTAACTCTGCTATCACTGTTGACAAACTCTCAATGTGAACCTGATGAGAAATCTCATCTTTATCAATAAAGTATGAGTACTATAAGTAATTATAAGAAAAATAACCATATGAACTAGTAGTTGGTAGACCAAAGTTTACAACTGCCAACCAGTTGGTTAAAACAAACAATGCCTAGAAGGAACATTATCCTGGGCAGTTTGGTTTCCTGACTAGCTGACAAATGGCTATTTGCCTCCTGAAATAAGTAAGGATACCTGAGTTGTACCTAACAACCTTGGCAATCAACCTTCAAAACTTGGCAATCAACCTTCAGGATAAAACACAATTTCACTTTTTGTGATGGTTTCCATCACTCCACAGTAGAATTATCTCCTTCATACCAAGCACTTAATCGACTGTGCATGAATGGTTACCTATCATTTCCTTCTACTGGGCTGTAAACCCAGGACTAAGACTGGATTCTGACACAGAAAATAGTAAAGTCTTACAGAAATGTATTTCTACTAGAAGGCAAAGGACTGTCAAGGAACTATTTTCCATTTCTCACATCTAAATTACCTACTAGAATAGGAAAGAACACAAGGGGCCCACCACAGTTTTCCCCTAACCTTTCAGACATTTCTCATCCTATTCTTTCACCCATTATATCAGGCTATCAGAAACTGAGTCACAGGATAAAATAGAAACAGAGCTGCAACTAAGTCAGGAAAGGAAAAAATCAAGGAGGAACAAAGGTATATTCATGCAGCAGTGCAATCTGTGGCCATGAGAAGAAATGAGATGACCAGGCACAGAAGCAGCATCCCATGTAGGTATTCAAGTAAGGGGGCTGTGACAGTTGAGAAAATTCATGTTTTAGATACTCTGGGCACTATTCTTCCACCAGAAAGACATAGAGGGTCTTTTAGTCATATAGCTTCTAAAGATCTTCAGGCTAATAACAAGAATTTGAGAACCAACAAGTTAAAGACTAAAAGCTCTCACCTGACATCTTCAAAGTCATTCAGAGAAAATGATATTCACTTTGAAATGACTTGCCTAACTGGCAAGCTTGCCTGAGCCTATGAATTCTATGAACAAAGACTGTGCTGTTACTGGTTAGTAAGCAGGCATGTGAAACAGATAACAAGGCACTTTCTATGATGTAAACCTCTAAAACAGGAGAGAAGAGAACTCCTTTGCCTGAGATCATTCTTATGGCCCTGTCTCGGTGCTCCCTCATACTCACTAAATATGAACCATGTTCCTTCTAAACATCCCAGCTAAGTAGTTGTTTCCCATTCCCCATCTTTGAACCACAAATTCTTGCCTTATAGTATGTTCTTTTAATGTTAAACAGGTAAAATATGAATTATGAAAGGTTAAACAACAAATTTATATTCTGTATGAAAAAGCCAAAAGTAATATTAAATCCCAGATACATTTAGGAGGACCAAATTTAGAAAGTCAGACTGTCTATGTTTAAACTTCCAACTCTGTTTTTACCATTATCTGTGATATGTAATATCTCAGAATCTCAGTTTCCTCATCTACAAAATGGGTTTGTTTTGAGTGTTCAACACATGTGTTTGATATGGATCAGCAGTGCATGTTGTGACTGAAATATGCATCCCACAAATTCATATACTGAAGACCTAACCCTCGCTGTGAATACACTTGGAGAAAGAACATCTAGGGAGGTAACTACAGTTATATGATATCCTAAAAGGGGCTCTACTCCAGAAGGACTAATGTCCTTGTAAGAAGATTTTTCTCTTTTCTTAAGTCCACGGAGAAGAGGCCACATGAGGACACAAGAAGAGAGACCTCAGCAAAATCCAGCTCCAGTTGGTCCACCTTGATGAGCTGTACACCAGTATTCTCCGTTCTGGTCAGTTTTGGACATCCATAATGATACAAGCATGCACTAGCCTTAATCATCCCCCCTCCTATCCTCAGACATGAAACCAATGGGAGACAAATCAGGTTGCCAAGTCAGTTATAATTCTTCGGCTACCAGAACTGCTCAGCATGAAAAGTAGTCTATGGTCTAGATCTCTTCTTCCTGAATCCAAATTAAAGGAACCTGTAACAATAGTGAATGGAACAGATAGTTTCAAGAACAAATATTCTTGAAAGTGAGAAAGAACCACAAATCCAAACACCACCCTTCCTCTTATTAGATGCAGTCTGAACTAACCAATATTTAATAGAGGCCAATTATTGTTAGTAACCAATAATATTGAAATCAGGAAGATAAGGAAATTGTAATATTTCCTCATTGTCTTGCTTAATTGGGAAGACATGGTGGAGAAATACATTTTTTTACAGAATTATTAAAAGTAGCTTTAATTGCATTGAATTTCCTTTTCATATGACTGATTTAAACTATTTTACAAATGGATGACTGGTGTGACTATTTAAGCAGATAAACAACCAGGAGTGTCTTAATGTATATTTAGCAAACACTATCATTTTAACAAGGAATGAAACTCATAAGTGATTTACTAATATGAAGAAAAAAAAAGAAACATTCCCTCATGCATATGCAGTGTGGAAGACAGTTATTTCAGAGACAAAGGGAAAGTCACAGCTGTAGCATGCCAGAGAACCAGAAGATTCTTAGATAATTAGGCTGATCAACATTCTGGCATAACGAAACCAGTGACATTACACTCTCCATGCCAGAGTCTAACACGCTCTCAGCTCACAAAATTGTGATTTCAGTTCTTGTAAGTAAGAGATTCAATGTTCATTGTTTCTTGTTAAGGAAACTTTTAACAGCATTACCCATGTGGAAACTTGCAAAGAAAATGGGTAAATATTAAGAGCAGGATCTGATAATCAAAGCTGAAAAAGATATTAGACACAGCAAGAAATTTGAAATGGCATGATTCATAAACCCACAATGATGACAAAGGCTGCCTATGAAATACCTTGTCACCAAAGCAGAATCACACTAAAAAATGCACAAACAAAAAAAAGCAAACACCTTATTCAGGGTAGATGGATATAAACGTTATCTGGTAAAATTAGTCATTATAAGATCAAAAATCTTTCAAAAAGCACTTCTTTTTATATCAATAAGTCATCAATCTCTGTAGTGACTCATTTCTGATTAAATTTAATTACCCTTAATTTTTCAGTGAAAGCTCAACAATGAAAAGCATCATCATTGTTGAACACTGACTAAGTTGGCAGATGAATCCTCATTGCCAAGTCTGAAAGCTTGAAAGCTTTAATTGGAAGAGTAAATAATCAATATTTCCTCACTGCTCTGTGAGGAAAACAATTTTGGATTTTAAACTACGAAAAATTAAACACACATAGTATAAATGAGTACATAAGATGATTCATGTCTCAGATGCAATATTAGCAATGTATACTTTTATTAAATATTTAAAAACAGTTAAGTCAGACCTTAAATTTTTATTTACCAACAATGTGAGACTTTGCTTATAATATCTACAATGTTACACAGAAGTCACTAATCTACTCTAATAAATTCCCCAAGAATTCAGCATTAAGGTAAAAGGCAGATTATAGTTCTGGGAGCCATCTTCTCCTTGAAACCAAACCTGCACACAAATATGGAACAATTATGTGGCTCATGATCCATAAATAAGCTGTTTATGTGTTGCAACATGAAAACAAATCATTACCATTACATGTCACTAAAATCCAATCTCCCAATGAGATAGGAGAACAAGCTATAAGCACAGAGTCATCAATAGGGGATGCTACCTGCCTCAGAATAAAGTGACACATGAAGTATAACAATGGCAGATTCCTACAGTCCATATTTATATCCATTCTCAGGCATACTGTAAACACTATTGGGTTTCACATTAAAAAAATACAATGAAATCTTTTTTTTTCTTTCTGAATCAGAATTTCTCAGAACAAACAGGAAAAGAGCTATTTTTCTTCTGCTTCCATTCCTTGAAAACCTATGACTTTAAGAATCTACCAATGATATTTCACAATGTCAAGACTGTTTGCATGTGTACACAGATGTAGTAAGCCTCTAGATTCAGCCCTTTCCTTCCAGATATGTAGCTGGTATGCACTACAAAAATCAATGTACAAGTGGAAGTCAGGAATTACCCTAAGATTGTATTTGGGTGGTTCTAAACTTTCATGGTGGGGGTCAGGGAAAGCCTTGCAACAAATACATAAAATTGTTTAAAAAATTAAGCCAGGATATGGAACCAACTCAAATGCCCCCAAATACACGAATGGATCAAAAGATTGTGATATATTTACACAATGGAATATTATTCAACAATCAAAAGAGACAAACTTTTGATTTTGAGAAACATGAACTAGATGGAATCATGTTAGCAGAAATAAGTCAGAAAGAAAAAGATGAATACCAATGGTGTTTATATGAGGGATATAGGGAAAACAAAAGGACAAGAAAAAGTTAAAATTAACAAACTGATAACAGAACTAAAGCACATAACAAGGGAGGTTAAAATCAGGAGAGGGATGAGCACAAGAGATTATGACAGTTCACAGATGACATGTGGTGGAAAAACCTTGGAATATACAATTATGTAAAAAAAATAGATATGTAAAACATAAAAAGATTTAAGTCAACTTTATAAATCATAATCAGAGATAGTCTACAGAGCACAGAATCTCTATTATTTGTAACTTATTTAGAATGCATTCTAGTATGTATAAATTATTTAAAAATATTAATTTCATGCAAGCTTTCCTTTCTTTCTAGATGATAACCAATTATTTGCCATAACTATCAAAGGCTAAAATGCTTTAAAACCCAAATTCTATAATTTTAGATAATCACAAGTACTGCAAAGGTTTCTATAGTTACCCAGGAAAGGGTCACGGCTGTCTGAAACACATACACTCTCTCTGATAATTAACCACATCATGATAGACTGACAACACTTAATGATTAATTAGGGTGAGAACTCAAATCCTTAGCAGGAGGTAAAAGCACAGAATTTCATAATGTACTGAACACCTCCCAGAGAGACACAGAATACAAATAGAGCTAAATTTTAAAATGCAGGTTTGCAAATTCAGTATTACTAATATAAATGTCTCCTTAGGAGTCTCACAGCAGAAGAAATTAGGAATTCTCTGCTAGCCAAATACAGCCATATGATCACAATGAAGACTTTGCAAACTAGTTCAACTTGATTCATTCAATGCTGCCTTATATACAAAACTCACCATTCTTCTCTACTAGTCAATGAAATATATAGTGTATAATTACTTCAAAGAGCAAGCTGGATCAGTTCTACATGATAGCCCTACATTGTTAAGAATTTTACAATTTACAAAACACATTTACATATATTATAGAATCTGACTTCAATAGGCCAGAGGATGAGCCCAGATTTTGGCGTTAGATCCATAAGGATTTGAGTGCCACCCACTCTATAACTTATTAGTTATGGGAACCTGGGATCCTGTATTACATGCCACGGATAATAAATACAGCAGTAGGTATGAAATAAGACAAAGACTATCATTCACATTAAGCCTTCAGTTTTCTAAGTTTCTGGACTATATTTTCCTATTAGATCATTAGAATGTTGCTGCATCATGTCTGACTTTCAAAAAAAAAAAAAAAAAAAACTTCACCTATCATTAGATGCTCTGTTTAACTTAAAGATGTAAGACATGACTAGTTACTAAACTATTTACCAAATAGATGTAATGAGCATTATGATCAAGTTGTATCAGCACTATTAAAGCCATTATTAGAACAGATTATCTAGGGCCAGGCACGGTGGCTCGTGCCTGTAAGCTTCAACCTATGAAGCAGCCAGGGCTAGGGATCATGGTTCGAGTCCCGCCTGGGGTCCGTAGCGAGACCTAGTTCCAAAAAATAGCTGGGTGTGGTGGCGCACTCCTGTAATTCCAGCTACCTGGGAAGCTGAGGCAGGGGATTTCTTCAGTCTGTGGTACCCCAGGCAACGAGAGCCTGCGGTTCCACGGGCAAAAATAGCGAGACCTAGTCTCAAAAAAAAAGAACAGATTATCAGATTATCTAGAATTTATTTATGAAGTAGCTATGTATTGAGCACTACATTGGGGATTAAGCAATTTAAAATTTAGAAATAAACCTAGTTCACTAACCAAATAATTGCACCAAGAAGGTGACATCTAGAAGAAAGGCCAGGGCATCAAGTGAGTCAGCTCTAAGGAAAAGAAATAAAGGCAAAAGGTGTTGGGATGATCTAGTTAGAAGTGCAGGCAAAGGGATGTCAGGCAGAGAAAATGCATGTGCAAAGATGGAAGCAAAATCTGACATGTGGAATGATGGGCAGAACAGCTAACACCACCCAAATGCAGTAAAATAGTGAGACAGGTGGATGGGGTAGGTGGGGTTCGAAGTACAAAGGCCTTTCTGGGCCATGTAAAAGATTTTGGTTTTAGTCTTAAGAGCATTAAGAAATCAGGAAAGAACATTAACTAGAAGACTCACCTGATCACAAGTGCATGCTAACGGGATCACTGTTACTGTCATAAAAACAATGAATGCAAAGGAGGAAATTACAGACAGTACATCAATTAAGAGCATTATGTTAAGAAAAATAACTGAGAAGAATAAATACCTGATGTTTCCACTCATAAGTACAGTAAAAAGGAAAAAAGGAAAGGACCAGACAAAAATAAATGAAACTCTGGAAATCTGACTGTAGACTGAGGCTTCCAGAAGGGGAAAGGGTGAAAACAAAGGATAGAGGGAAGCTCAACAAACTATGGTGGAGGGTTAGTGGGGTTTCAGTGGAAGCATGGTACGACAGTGTACACCTGCAGAGGTGGAAACTTATACCCCTAAAATAGCCATAGTGTCGAAAACCAACATTATCTTATTTAATAATTCCTTAAAGAGGATATGATATTGCAGAAGTTCGGGCAAGAAAGAGCAGTTTGGACTAGAACGATGGAAGTGAAGGCAGCATGAAGGATTTGCTATATATTTTAGGACTAGCATGAAGTTGGACTTACGGAATAAATTGCTGGTGATTGATGAGAGCGGAAAAATGCTATAGTCAGTTTCAATTTTGTAGAATCACTATTTACTCAACCACACCAAACTTTTCAGACTCACTCAACACTGCACTTCACTACTATTATCCAAGTTCAACAATCTGCCAAAATATATTCTGCTCAAAACAACACATTCCACTCAGAATCATGTCTCAGGTTTATGGTTTCCCCCAATTTTCATTGTAACTGCCTTTGCCAGGTGCTTTCATAGCACTTTCCTGAAATGTTCTATAACTCTACAATCTCTAAAGTCCAATGCAATCTCAACCTTTTAGCCCATGCTATTTTTTTCCTAAAACACAAATGTAACTAAGTCATTTCATTGCTCCAAAATATCCAATGGCTCTCAGTTATCAATAGAACAAATTGCCACATGTTAACATCTAACTTGGAAAAAAATATTTTATAAAGTTGGTATTTTAATAAAATCAAAACAAGCATTACATACAAAATTAGTATGACTATTTGAAGGGTACAGATAAATCCATGGTTTTAGCCATCTACTTTTAATTGCATGTAAACCTGAACATTACCTTCCATTACTTTCCCTTCTTCCTCCCTCCACACCTCCACATACTACCTTACACGATACATCAAAGTAGCGTACCAGAAAAAATAATGGCCTGAAATTAAGGTGCCTGCTAGCCAAATGGTACAATGCCTTCAAATGTTTAAATGTGTTCTCTCTCCAAAGAAGAAAAAGTGAGTTGCCTACTTTTAGTTCAAATGGCTTCTAACCACCAAAGTTCTCTGCTAACTACTAGGAAAAACAGTATTTTTTTTTTTTTTTTTGCAACTTGCTTACAATTATCTATCTGGATTTTGATTCTTCCTACTTTCTAGTAATTTGAAAATTCAGCCTTCTTCAAAACAGTTAATGAATATATTTAAAATGTGTATCATCTCCGTGGTGAAACTATTGCCATCATGCAATTTTCCAATGTTGCCATTCTTCTCATGGGCATTCACTTCAATTTCCTTTATCACATGCCAACACCTGCTTTTAACCATTAGGCATACCCTCTCCTGGAGATCTCTGGACCACATCCTAGGCTTCATTATAATAATATAAGCTTCCTTTCCTAGGTTTGGAATTTCTCTCTTTAGGGAAGCAGGAAAAGAAAAGGCATCACTTTTCCTTGACCACATCCGCCAAATATGCCTTTGCTTCTACTTTGTTTTCTTCCATAGTGGCTCTGTGGTTTGACTTCTCAGGTCCAAAGAAATGGTCAGCAAACTTGCTACCTCTGTAAGTCTAACTTGGAAATGGCAGTCAATTTTTATTATTCAAAAGGCCAAGTTTCACAATTATGTTCTGTCTAGGGAAAAAAATAGGAATACGTTTGGAAAAGAGAGTCATAAATTCACACCCAGTTCTGCCTTTGAGAAATGATGACTTGCCTGCTTAAGAGCTAACTAACATAATAAAATACCACAACTGGCAGCCACATTACCACAGAATGATAAAGATACTTTCATACTAATAATCTATGCTCTGCTCACACAGGTAACCTAAAGAGAAAACTATTCTATTACCTCACCTCTGAGGCTAAAAAGTTCATCCAGAATCTATTTTCAATAAATCACCTTCATATTAAAGATCTTATTCAATTAATTCTTGTCATCCTATTGAGCCACTCCTGCAAACTCTCAAGGCTTTCAGCTCACCTTCTACTCACTCCTGTTAGTCCCAAAGCTAGAAAACACCAACAACTATAATTGCTATCTGAAAGATATTTCAGCATTTCAGAAAAATTTCTCAAGAGACTGTGTCATTCAATAATATTCTAACAAAAAAGGTCAAATAATAACGAAATTTACGTTACAAGATCATCAGACTACATATTTGGTTACTGGCAACTTTTTCTTGCTTAGAAAGTCACAGAAATTCCATAGTTTCTGCTGACAAAAGTGACAAAAGGAAGTTCCGATCACCAGTTAAATATGACCATGCTCCTTACACCAGCATTCAGGCTTGAGGGAACATGCTATTCAAACTCCGCCTCCTCCCACTACAGTGAAAGTATGTGGAAGCCAAAAAAAGATTATTAAAAAGCATGAATTGTCTTACTGATTTAATCATGCTGATTGAGGAGAGGATTTCTCTCCTCAAATGGCAGTGAGCTAAAAGTATCTGCATTTGGGGGGACATGCCAGAACGGAAGAAAGAACCAGGAGACAGACAACCCAGCAGTTAGTTGCAGCTGGGGCTTTGTTTGGGTGGTAAACTGGTAGTTTTTGCACTCTGAAGGCCTTACTCTAGCCTGATGAAGAAAATAGGGTCATAATTCTGAAATTCAGTCAAACTACATAGATTCCCTTAGTTGGAAAAGCCTGGGTTTGAGGGGTAAAGGCCTGGATTCAAATCCTGGCTCTACCAGGCTTTGTAAACTCCTTTACATACCCAAAACAAATTAATTAGCTTCAACTCAAGATAAGAATAATAAAATCACTTTATAGAATGTTTGAGGCATTAAAAGAGACAATATTATGTGAAATCTTGAGGTAGTTCATTGGTATGAGTTACATCTATGATCAATATTTAATAAAACAGATTTCACTGAAAAAGGAGCAGTTTGCAATGTGTTCTATGGTTATGCTTAAACTTTTGATAGTCAAAAATGCCTCTAAGTCACATATTTTATCTACTGACTACTCATTTGAGCTTTTTCTTATTGGTGTTTACCAATAAGAATTATCAAGTAATTCATTTAGCCACTGAATTCTTAAGTAATTTACCTTAACTACTGGATTCTTAATTGTCTTCAATAAACATAATTAAGATGATTTGAGAATCTCAAGGTTTTTGTAACTAGAAATTCAGCTAATAGGTATTACTGTTGATAATAAAAAGGAAGTTACTCATTCTCAGGATATACACTCACATTTTTAGGGCTCTAGAGAGCTTTCAGCAAAAATATTTCTTCACAAAATACTCCTTAGAATGGAAAGAATTACTAATCTCTGCAGGTAAAATGGCATGATTTCTTATCTAGAGAATTGGGGTAATTTTCCCCCATATACCCAGTTGTAAATACTGGGGTGTAATGCTGCAGCAGGCAAGATGAAAGTCACATTGCTAGTTCTGACTATGGATTTTAGAAATAAACATGATAAAAAGGTAAATTGTTCATAGTAGGTCTTAAGCAAAGGTAGCATTATTACATTTGGGGTTATAAATTAAAAAAAATTTTTTTAAAGAGGTGTGCTTTGCAATCATCTCAGCCTGGGCAAGTGTGTCATTGGTTCTAGCAAGTAAGAATGTTGGAGCCCTTGGAATTATCTTTGTAGAATATTTAAAAATGAATAGAGGAAAAATAGCCAGTATAACAGCCACTTGAGTCTCTTCTCTCTCCTTTCTCACTCTCTCCTCCTCCTAGGTGATGCAGTCCTTTTATCCCCCCCCCCTCCTAGGCCCAGGTGTGCACATTTACACATGCACACACCCACTGAGTCAGGTATGTACAATCATGAGGAGGATGCAATACCACAGGAGCTGTTCATAGAGCAAAGGGCAGAAGGGCAAAAACCCTGATAATTCATTTATCCTGCAAGGTGATTTTATGAGATACAATCAAAAGTAGGATGACAAAGTTTCAAGCACAAGTGGGCAAGAGAATGGGGGGCAGGCATTTTAGCCAGTGAAGAGTGTCTCCAGGACATTGAACTAGCCAGCATTGATTCAAAACACTGCACTGAGGTTGAGGTTGATGTAGCTGGAGTCAGGGAAAGAAAAGCTATGAAAATTAGGATAAGGCTGCAGCAGTTTCTACACCACCAGATACTGAATTTTATTCAGCATAAGATAAAAACTATTAAACAGTTTTCAGATGGAGGTAGCATAATTTGATTTATAATTTAAAAGGTTTATTTTGGCTGGAATATGAGGCTATAAGGTGTCATGTAACCAATCCTCATCACCAATTGTAGGCATCAGGCTCACCAATCTGCATATGTTCTTTATTGGTTTTAGCAGTTACACAGACAAACGAAGCAGGTTCAGGGCTGGGGGGCTGGTGTGAAGCTGGCCTTCCAGTCCCCCAGGAATCTACATGTTTTTCTCTGGGCTCTCTCCTGCTCATGAGTGCACATGCTCTCCTCATGGTCATACTCTCCACATCCCTTTATCATTTATCATCTCTCTCCTATCCCATATGTGCAAACTTGCACATGTACCCCCTGTACCACACAATCATGGGGAAGCACAATGTAACAGGTGTTGGATATTCAGGCTGATAGAGGGAAAAGCCTGAATAACTTACTGACCCTATAAAGGGAAAGCAGTCAAAATAAAAAGAAAAGCAAAGAGACAAACTGGGAGGTTCTTCAAGTGACCTAGTTAAGATGATGGGAGCTTGTACTTCCAACTAAGACAAGCAGAAATTGCAAGAAATGCCTGGCTTCTGGATAGATCTTCAAGGCAAAGTCAACTTTATATCTCAAAGGTATAGTCAAATACTCAATGTAAACTTGTAAATAAGAAAGTAATCTTTTCCCAATTTGTTCCAGTTAAAGCTGTAAGGATAATTTTAAAATATACCATTGGTAAATCCATTAAATTTATTTTTCCATTCTCCCATCAGTAAGAAGAAACCTGTTTTATCATTGGTATACATATATATTTATTTAAAGTCAAAATGATAAAATCTCCTCTCATGAAGTGTTTCTGAGGCAGAAATTTGAGAAGGAACCACAGGTCCTCTTAAACACATTTAATTTGCAGTTATTTCTTGCAGGTAACCCAAACTATTCTACAGTTAGTACAGCCCAAACTGTATATAAAAGCATATATCCCAATATTTTTACAACAATCTATAGTGATAGCTATAATACATGGCTTAGTAAAACATATAAAATACAACCACTTTTCACTTGTTGCTTTTCGAGGGAAATACTAAAAATTTACCATTTATATTTTTTATAAAACTCAGGATTACTGAGTTTTTACTGAGATTTTACTGATAAATTGATGTCTCCATAATTAACATCTAATTTTTGTTATTTCAACAAAATCTTATCCATTTCTGCTTTATTTAAAATGCGTTTATCAAGTATTCCCTTATGAAAACAAACTACAAATTTACTTTGTATTAAATCCAAGCAGTTGCTAAAGAATCACCCTAAAAAGAATTGCAATATATTACACAGGTCTTAAAACCACAAACAGTTAATTATGTTCCAGAATCTTAACCCATTGGGATCAATTGCAGTTGTGCTTGTCTATGAATTACTTTCTCTAACCACCGACTTTCTTTCTCTCCTAGAACCAAGCAAATAATAGTAAATTGGTTACTGTGGTTACAAGGCTTGATAAGAATAAGAAAAGAAAACCTTAACTCTTTCAGTTCTGATTCTAATTAAAGTGAGTAACAAATGTTATGCCTTTTTGCCTTGTGAAATGTCATGAGATGGGCAAACATCTCATTTGGTGAAATTTCAAAAACTAGTTACATATAAATAACACCAACTACCACAGTAAACAATAATGATGCCAAGAGTTATTTAAAAAGTCTAATCTCCATATTTAATATGAACTTGTTAAAGAAATGTCACTTTTACCAGTTTGTTCAGGGAAAGGCAAGTAAAATGAGCATATCTATTATAAGAAATCCTTGGAATTTGAAACTATCAGTGTTGCTTTATAAGAAATTAAATGCATGAAAATATTACTGCAAAAATTCTTTGCCTTTTGAGCATACTAAAATTACAAGTCTGACATACTGAATATATACTATATTATGTAGCCAGTAGATTTTTAGTGTCTCCTTCTAGAAGTTCTATACTAAAAGGATTGCCATTTTTATACATAAGCATCCGTGGCAAAAATGCAAAAGTATAATTATAAAATATGTAGCTGTGAATGGGTGTATTTTTAAAGACAAGGAGGGGGATCCATCTTTAAATGAAACGCAGTAATTCTAAAAGGTTCTTTGACAAGCTAAGACAGAGTGCTGCACAGCAAAATTCTCTTATTTTCAACAGGTCAAGACTTCCTAACAGGCAAGCTGGAAAAGCCTTTTCTGGGCATCTGTGAACACCACACCCATCATCCTGGGTGCAGATTAATTCAGAGACTACAGGAGTGCCATCCAATACAGGCTTGCACACATACACACTACAACCGAGGAACTCAAGACAAAAGACAAAAATGGAACCCATTTTGAAATGGAAGGGGGAAAAATCTATAAATTACTGTAATTACTTTAATAGCCATTTCAGAAAGGATACTAACAAAGGCCTGGTTTCCTCATGCATGTGCACATGCCTGCTCGATCCTTAAGAGGGACCCAGCTATTCTTATCTACAATTCTTACCTAACACCAGCGATTTGCTAAACAATGAGCCTAATTTATATCATTTCAATTTGGTTCTGATTGGACGTTTTTCCTTCTTCTAACAGAAACATGACAATCTGCAAGTTATTTGTGAGGAAAGCAGATCTCAGGCTGCTGTTCGCCAAAATTAAACAAGAGATTAAAAATTTTCTAAACATATCTTGGTCAATGACAAAACAGAGACCCTTAACAGGGAAATAAGTGTCTCAGATGTTAATGCAGGTGGAAGGTGGGGAGAGTATAAGTAGGGGGTGGAGAGTTGGTCTGTGTGCCAATGAGTAAAGATGTGAGTAGTCAATTTGTCAATTCAAAGAGTCAAAAAAAAAATAAAAATGCTGCATAAACCTCTCAAAATACTTCATGCCTAATACACAGATTTGCCTAAGTATTTGTTGACTAATTTAACAAATGGTGACAATTTCTTAGATGTAACCTGGTACACTCTCAAAGGACATTATTTCCTTTCCTTCTTTTGAAAATATAAGGAACAGCATACAGGAATATTGACCTTAAGTCAATTTCTAGACTAACAACAAAGTATTTACTTCAATCTATTCCTTATTATAAATCACAAAATATGCCATTTAAAAAGAAGCCTTTCTACTTCATAAGATTTAGTTTGCTAGCTATTTTTTCAAATTTTTATTTTATTTTTATTTTTTATTTTAGCTTTATTTTTAATGGTATTCATATCTACATTTTCTTTTTATGAGAATGAATATAACCTAGATTTAACCAATATATTATTCTATCCTAGATTTGCCAAAGGAATTGAAATCTTAATCATGCATATAATATGAAAGAAACTATAACAATATCACATTATGATGTAATGCAATAATATTTTTAATAATGCAATTTAAAAAATACAAAGGAGTGCATAACAAATAATAGTTACCTTGGTGGTTGGCAAAAGGAGGGAGGTGGATTCCAAGAGATTTATTAATTAACGTACCTCCATGATATTTGAATTCTCTGAATAATTATGCTTTTGTAACCAGAGTGGTATTTTTAAAATATATGAATGAACAGAGAAAACAATAAGATTTAGAAGAAAATATCTAGGAATTGTCAGTTATTCATCCAGATAAAGTAGAACTTTCATTCATGCAGAACTGTTTTTGATTGTTTTTTGGCCACTATGTAAAATAAAATAAATGAACTTATGTTAGAGAACAATACAAAGGTAAATAAATACGTGAGGAAAGAAAACAACAAAAAACTAGCATTGAAACTAGAATTTTTTTATAATTCATTCATTTTTTAAAACATGCCAAGTAGTACAGGAAACCATTAATTTTAACTGCTTCCATCATAACCATTTGTTGGCTATACCAATTGCACAAGCTAGACAAGTTCAATGGGTTCTAAATTGCTTAAATTACACTTGGTTTCATACTCCAACACATCAAGTACCACTAAATATTTCAACTGTCCTTGTCAAGTATCTTCTTAGGCAAGGCCTACAGGTGTTAGAAAGATTCAGGGCCATTTCTTTCATTACTAGTGCATAGCCTAAGGGCACCTGACAATTATTGCACTTCCATTTCCCACAGCCCCTTAAACAAAAGAATGAATGATGAGTCTTTAGGCTTTTCTTTTTATAATTACTATTTTTAATTGCACAGCAAAAGTAAATAACTGGGAAAGAAACTAAAATTATTTTGAAGGAGTAATACAATTGAAAGTCTTTTAAATTATAATGCCTTGAACCACTGGGAAGAAATTCATGGAACACAATTCCCTCATTTTGGAGTCAGGGAAAAGGGATATAGAGTGGCCATGGTCACACATCTACCAGTAGACTAGGTTAAGATCAGAGTTTAAGTTTCTTCATCCAAGAACCAGGCCCCAATCCTCCCCCACCCATCCTCCACACCCGCTTGGGGATATACATAGTTGGAACTGAGCCATGTTTGAGCTGGTAGATGAAGACTTAGAGCAAGGAAATTATGGGAGAAGAGATGGGAAGTAGGAAGCACACAAGGAATTGTGATCTGGGGCAGAAAGAAGAGAGGATAAGGCGTGTGGTCATGGCACCAGAAAGAAGGGAGAGGTGTGAAGGCATGCATGAGCAGCTGTGGGCTCCAGCCTCAGGAAATAGTTGTGGGCTCCAGCAGGACAGGAAAAGCAAGCAGAGAGGCCATGAGCTACTGGCATGGATAGGCAGCTGGAGCCTGAGCCTGGGATTCAGCATGAGCACGTAAGCTGATGGTATTTGCTAAAGGAGCTCCAGAAGCTTGGAAACCTTAGATTTTGGTTTGGAGGCTGTTTTATCTAGTTTGATACAAACATCTTCAGAGAGGCCATGAGTGAAGCTTGAGAAGATGGGCTATGTTGGATCTTGTTGTACTTAATATGGTTTGAAATCTTTGCTATTTGGTCCTTGGTTTGGAGTTTTCATTACCTGAAAGAGAAGATGCTGAAAGAGAAGCAGAAATGCTGTATTTTTGTATGACGTTTCTGATTGGACTTGTTGTGAGGTCCTCCATCCCTCCTCGCTGTCTTGGGTTCTCTCTGCTTGTATATTTGCTTACTTTGTCGTGAATAAATTGTAGTTTGGTTCACTTTAAGAATTTGGTCTGGTTTTGAAACTGCAAGGAGGCCTGTGGATGGGAAAGCACCCTGAGGACAAGCAAGCAGCAGGGTTTTTTCTCTTTTGTTTATTTCTACTTTATTTTCATTCTTTAAATCACAACCTCAGTAAATGGTTCTTGGGATACTTTCTACTCCCTCCTCCCTCAGGCCCTCTCCATCCTCTCAAACTCAGCTCTTTGGTGTTTACTAGTCTGTGCTAACTAAGTTCATCAGTCTCTTTCTTTCCTGTAGCAGTGTTCTTTCACTGGGTGAGGGACTGTGTTGTTGGAACCAGGTGATCCTTGCTGGTAGGTTTTCAGTCTTAAGATTGCATTGGGCGGCCAGTCTATGTCTATTTGTGGTCTGTCCATGCTCTCTTGTTGGAGGCTGACTTCTCCAATCCCATCTCTGTTGTTTTGCTGCTTAACCTTACGGTTCTGTCAGGTTTAGGGGGTCTCATCCCCTGTCAGTGCTGGTGAAGAAGTTTCTCTGTGGATACAGGCATGTATGAGTGGCCATTGTAGACCATCTCCTCTGTCTCACTTTGCAGCCCTGCTGTGGGGCCGATGCCTCCAGTTCTTGGCCTTCCTCTCCTCTGCCGTAGTATGGGGAGGGACGCCTTGGTCTTCTAAAAGGCATCTGTGAAATGAAGTCTTGGGTCTTCTAGACCCAGGGAGTATCTAGGTGAACCTCATGACATGTGTTTCCATAGTTGTTTGCCCTGTCTCACATGCACTGGTTCTCTTGATTGTCCATCTGCTTTGTCTGGCTCAGGCTTGTGGGTTGGACTTTTACCTAGTCCTTCGCCGATTCTATTAGGGAGTTTGTATTATGTATGTTCTTCTTCCTCCTGAAGATTAGCTGGGGTGAGAGTAAAATGGAAGGGGCATTTCCCACCCACCCCTGCCTATGCACTGGTACCTCCCTGCGTTGGGGTGGTGCCCAGATGACTGGGTATGCACCCTCCCAAGCCTCCCCTGGTTTGGGGGATGGGAGAAATATGCCTCAGCTGATCTGGGGTGCAGATGTTTGCCCTGTGCAACAACCATCCACTGGTAGGTGGGGCTAAACCCCACCCATCCCCTCTGCCAGGCTCTCCAGGCTTTGGGGGACTTATCCAGGGGTCGTTGCTGCCTTTGTTCCCTGCTGGCAAGGGAGCTCTGATGGCCTGAGACCCCAGGGAGACAAGCAGCCTGCTTAGACTGCAAGCAGCTGATTTAAAAGGTAAAGGGTTTTTTCCTATATTTTGGAAGCTTGAGGGTTTAGTGGAGACTTCTTGCCCCTTTTGTATTTGATAACAGAATCTCCCAAATTTCACATCATTGATCTTTCAGCAGCAATAGCAGTTACCTGACTCAATTCTGAGAGTAGCAAAATGTCCTGTAAGGCTTATTAAAACTCATATTTCAGATCTCCACCCCCAGAGGTGCTGATTCAGTAGGTTTTGAATGGGACTCAGTATTCCCCACCCCCCCCCCAAATAACTTCTTGTGTGATCCTGATGTTGCTCTGGTGGCCACACTTTGAGAATCCATTCACCAGAAGAACATATTTACTCATTTCTAGTTTGTTACAGTTAACCATGTTAAGTATTGTATCATAGGTTCTCCCCCAGTTCATTAAAACTTGGTTTTCTCACAAAACTATAAATTGGTTAGTATAAATCTCTATTTAACCTGCTCTCTGTATCCCAGAACATGGCCTAGATGGTTTTAAATTCATTCCTCCTCCCAAAATAATCCCACTGGAATATTAACTAGAATTATATAAAAATGTAACACATCTTTCTGAATTGATGAAGAAAAAAAAATCAAAACCTCAAATGATTCTAAAGATCAAACACATAATATAAAATGATTGAAGTCAACTAATAATGCCTATATAGAGATAATTATTGCAGGTTCAGAATATCTGTTTTATCTAAAAATTTCAAATTAAATAAAAAAATTGACCACATATTTGCTTGCTAAATTCAGCCTGAATTTAGTTGCCTGTTTAGGTTGCCTGTTTAGATCAGGCAACCAAGTTGTCTAGATTTCAACTTAGCATTAACATCCATGTAAGTGAATAAATTATGGTGCTCATTTAGTCAAGGTTTAAAAAAAAATTATAGTAAAACCTATCAAAATTGTGGGAGACCACAGAAAAGATACCTGCTTACTCGAAAAGCAAATCTATTAAGTATCAACCAAATATTCATTTCCTAATATTACTTAGATGGTAAAATTCATTCTATGGTACAACCTTGAAAAAAGTTTAATGAAAAAAATCAGTATATATTATCTTTTCATACTAAAAGCACATATATTTAGAACAAGAATGAGTGGTCTTGTGTAATATTATACAAAAATATATAAAATATTATGTATTTTTTTCCAAATCCATAAGAGGATATTTCAGCAAAAAAATCACCCTTGACAATGCTACAGATATTTTTTGAGAGCTCATTGTCTGGGGTGATGTGTAGAAATTTTAAGAAAAAACTCAGGTTACAGATCTTTTAACTGGAAATAAAGTTTCAATGACAGACAAGAAGGTTTACTAGATAATCAAAGTAAGGATTCAAAGTCAGTAAGCAGTCTGAGAGATTTTAACCTGTGAGATTTGTTCCAATAAAAGCGGGTTTGAACTTACTTATATAGCTAGGAACAGTGAGTTCTGGGCATTAAGAATTCCTGATAGAAGAGGTTCTGAGTTCTAAGTTGTCTTCCCCCAGTGCTGACAATACAACAGGCAATGTGGAATTTAATCTTTCCCTTCAAAATAATATACTCTAGAGCTGCAAAGAAGTTAATCTTTTCCTTTCCAAATCATACACTGCAGAGATGCAAAGTTATTCAT
Organism: Uropsilus gracilis; assembly: GCA_004024945.1. Lineage (NCBI taxonomy): Eukaryota > Metazoa > Chordata > Mammalia > Eulipotyphla > Talpidae > Uropsilus > Uropsilus gracilis. The sequence continues at coordinate 71,488 of PVHY01000594.1, forward strand.
CTCATAGCCATTTTTTTTTTTCCTGGCTCTTCGGTCATCAGTGGGGAAGAGAAGATTGTGTTACCCCCTCAGGCAGCACAATTCCTGCATAAACTTCAATATGGAGCCTGCTGGCATATTGTTTAGTAAGATAGCTTTGCTCTCTTGCCTGCTAGACCACAAGAGTTCCCAGAAAACTTTACAATATGCTCACACACATCAATCAATAATTTCTGACACTAACAATAAAAATGCAGTATTTCTGTCCTTAAAAACCAAGTTTATGAAGTTCTATAATCCTTTTAAAATCAATTTTACTTGCTCTAAGATCTATCTTCTTCAGTCACTGGAAAATATTCTAACATTATTTTTGGGAAAAAAAAGTACTCCTATATTTAGAAGAATTTTGAGTCTTTTGTTAATTTGATCAGGAAACCAATTCCTCCAGGCAGAATTGTTTATGTGTCAAACATGGAAAATGTACTTACCAAAATATTCGGGTAGAGTTAAGCATTTAATCTATAAAACTAAATTAAAAAAAAAAAAAGACTTACCCTGTATATAGTTATATCACATAGGATATAATTTGACTTTTTTATTTCTCAGCAAAATCAGGGGTTAGTAGAATAAAATAGCAGAAATGCTAACATTGAAATGCAGTTTACAATGCATGATGCTCCTAGCAGATTGAGCCAAGAAATAAATATCTAAGAAGAATTCTGATAGCTCTGCTATAAGGGGTACACAATACAAAGGCAAGGGCCAGTGCAAGGAACCCAGTTATGAGTTAAAGTAGCAGGGGCAGTTGATGGCTATGTTTCCCAACAAGCACACTAAAGAAAGTACATAGCATCAAAGACAACAAAGATGGGAAAAAGTCATTGTCTAACCAAGATATCTAAAAAATTAAATTATACTGCTCATACACAAATGGCTATAATTGGTATCTTTAAAAAAAATCAATGTATATTTACCCCTAATTAAAAGAATATTTACAGCTGTATCACAGGGTAAGTTTACTTCTATTGTAAAATAAATCCTGCCTCTTGGATTTCTAGATATTTGACCTAACTTAGACAACCTTTAAAATTTAATAAATAAGCATTGTTTGAATAAAAAAATTATATGGACTCAATGGCAAGATGAGATGTTTCCATCAGATAACTAAAGACAATGACAACATTCATCTCCAGAGTGTAGGAGGGCAAATAAGGTATTTTTGATAGTGAAAGTGTGAATCAAGTAGATATCATGACACTAGGGCAACACATGTAACAGATACTATTATACCTGATGCTATATTTAAGTTTTAAAACATCACAAAATTTGAACCAAGGTTTATATTTATCAAGTAAATACACAGTTGACATGGCGTTTCATTTGAAATCAAATCAAAGGAAAAATATCCTTGTATTTACTATATAAGCCAGCTACTAAGCATTAAGTCTTATAAACAAAAGTTTTACAAATATTTTAAAATATCAAAACTGCAATCAAATATTTGAAAGCAACAAAAGAAATGATACTTTAAAAAAATATAAAATATAGCTTTGCAGTTCTTATATAGAAATGCCAGCTCTCCGTATCAAAGAAGACTTACAGAAAAACAAATACAAAATACCAGCTGTCTGAGAACTAAATACACACCCTAAGTCTCTATGCTGAATCTGATTCCTTCAAAGCCATATATAAAAAACTAACTCAGTGACTTCCTGTCAAAAATACCTACTGCTCTCAGCTTAGGTGGTCTTACTGTGATGATTGCTCTTCCTGCCAAGAGACTGAGTATCTTTGAGTGTGCTTCTAACAAGGACCATAATATGTGATCATTGACAATTTTTAGCTTCTGGAACATCAAGACGCTCAAAAGGCACACAAAGGTATAGAAGACAGTGGAAGGCCAAGACGAACTCTTGATTTGTTGGATGACATTCAACCCCAAGAACAACCTTCTTAGGCATGTAAAGATTGTGGACGAGGATACAGCTTGGCCTACTAGTTCTGCCTATAATAAGTTTGGTCATCAGTGGCCAACTTACATAATCTACTGGAAGCCTAGTCCCTTCAGCTATAAAATGCAGTAGCAATACTTGCTACAAGGAAACCTTGTAAAGATTAAATTTTTAAAATCTGTATGTCCTGGAATATATGAGGTAGCTAGTAAGCCTGACAGCTATTTAGAGTTTCTCCTGTGATAGGCAGAAAGAAATAGTCCTGAAGGGAACTGGGTACTTCTAAATAGACCTTTTGTGAATCCATATTAAATATACAATTTCACTTGCACTGATGATGGATAATAAATTTTGAAATGGAAAGCCATTTTATAGCATGCTATTCTTTCACTTATTAAAAGTAAATAATTTCCTATTAATATACCCACATATAATAAACAGTTCTTAAGATCCCATAGAACATAAATTTTCACATTTTCCATCACTATAAAAAATGTTAAGATGTTTAAGAGAGAGATTACATTTAACAATGTACCAGAAAAATTGCCTCAAAAGTAAAAAGTTCAAGAAATTTTTTAATTTCTTCATTAATAAAACAGTTTCAATATATTAAAAGGAAAACTACAGAGGCCAGATATGAAATACAATTCCTAAAGTCATGATTTTTTAATCACAATATAATAAAACACTGCTCAATGCCAGTTTTTCATTATACAAGCTACATTTTTCTGACTTTCCTAAATATTCCACTGCACGTGTCAGGCTAACTTTTCATAAATCATGTACTTTTGTATACAAGAGAAAACTACCACAAAAATCTAAGAAAAGATACTCATCACAGTTCAAAAAGAAATTATTGTGTGTGTGTGTGTGTGTGTGTGTATAGACTCTTCAAAATACTATATCCTACTAAGTACAAGTACCACACCAGTATCATGGTGAATTTCTAGTACTTTGTTCAGATTTTATATATTACACACTATTTGTATACTGTTATTTCAGTATGGGATATGGTTTCAAAATGGATCCATGAATGATTTATATTACACTGGACTTAGTGACTATATTCATTAACAAAAATACAAGTTTTTAATTCATTCTTCAATCCGTGAAGTCAATCACTGACATTCATAGGAAATGTTCCATATGTACCAGACTCTAATGTCTCTGTAGAGGATATACAGAGAACACCAATCACTGCAGCAGTTTAGAAGAGATAATGAGGACATAAATTGAAGCAAAGCAAAAAAAAAAAAATCATTAATGATCAGAGCAGATGACAATGTCCAAAAATAGGTATTCTTATAAATTATTGTGGAAATATAAAATTATTGGAATCTCTTTGGAAGACACTTTGGCAACAGTCATCAAAAGCACACAAATTGCCGGGCACGGTGGCTCATGCCTATAAGTTTCAGCCTATGAATCAGCCGGGGCTAGGGATCGCGGTTCGAGTCCCGCCTGGGGCGCGCAGCAAGACCTAGTTCCAAAAACCAGCTGGGCATGGTGGCATGCACCTGAATCCCAGCTACCTGGGAAGCTGAGGCTGGAGATTGCTCCAGTCTGTGGTACCCTGGGCAACGAGTGCCTGCGGTTCCACCGGCAAAAGTAGCGAGACCTAGTCTCAAAAAAAAAAAAAAAAAAAAAAAGTACACAAATTGCTTTATCTCTGCTCCTTATTTATACATAAATATGAAGATATATGTTAAAATTAATAGAAAGAATGTAGATGCTATTCAGATGAGAGAATTTAAATAAATTACAGTAACATTATACAATGAAATAATCAGCCAAAATATAGCAAAATCTCTAAAATACATTACTTTTTATGTTCCAAATATATTATGTTTTAATACCATTTCTGGGGTCTAAAACTTTTCTGGAGAAATACACAATAAATACATTTTCTCTATGGAATTACATTACTGGTGAACCATAAAAAGATATTTCCTTTTTTATTTTTTACTTATCTTCTGAAAAGCTAATTCACCAGGTACATATATTACATTTTAAAATATTACCATAAAAAAAATGAAAGGTATAGCCAATCACTAGTATATAAACCTATACATTCAGGTTTTGATTCTATATAGAAAGAAAAAAATTGACAGATTACAGAAATAAGTTGGGAACTTCTAGGCTTGAACAATTATTCTTAGAAAACTGCAAGGAAAAATAATCACTAAAGAAATACTGCACATTGCTTAAATGTGCTATGTCACAGTTTCCTACATTGAGAAGTAGAAGGGTTAAAAGTCAAAGATCTTGATGTAGTGGAAGGGTTAAAAGTCAAAGATCTTGATGTATTAAAAGCAGGCACAGGAGGAGGATAAGACTACATGAGATGTAGACAACATCAGAAAAGGAAAACTGAACAATTTAAATCAGGCATAACCATACAAGATACTGTAATAGCACTTATGAGAAAATGCTGAACCATTTAGGTTTATGGGAAAATACTACTGAGTTAAAATTTCAAGAAAAAAATGTACTGGCGCTATTAGCAGAAGCCATAACTTAGGATCCCAACAAAAATCATAACGAATGTCATACTCGATTCTTTATTCATTGCACATTTGGTGAACATTTGATCTCAGTGATTTATAGCAGTAATGCCAAGAAAAAATGTCTGTCCTCTTTTCAAGTCAATCTCACAGAAACATCCCTAAAACAGTGACTCTCAAACTTGACTGTACTTTGGAATTCTGCCAAGGAGTTTGAAAATATATTCATGCGTGAATCAACTCCTAGAAATCTTACTTAATTGGTCTGGTATGCAATCTAAGCTTCTGAAATTTTGAACACCACCCCCCCCCAAGTGAGTTTAATGTGTAGTTGTAAATAAAAACCACCGTGAACTTCCTCCTTCGAACAGTCATAGAGTAAGTCAAATTTTCATAGGTTAAGTTTCTCCCATTTGCTAAATATACTAACTCCTTTTCCATTTTATCAGAAATGCTTCAGAGGATTCTTTCTCTCTACACTTTAGAGTAGATTACTTCAATGCCCAAGATCACCAGTCCAATAAAATCCAAATATGAAATACAGTCATACTTGTTATTCACATATTTCCTTTTTCATAAGCCATTGGTAAATCATTACACTAGCAGAGTCTGTTTGACCAACCTGTAGAAATTTAAATCCAGTATCTGGAGTTTCAATGCAATACTTTAATTCTATCTTTGACACTTAATCACTTTCGTGACATCAATACATTTTTATATACATGGGAATTAAAATAACAACACTGATGATGAATATTATTTAAACATGTAATTCAAATGCAAATATTATGTTTTAGTAAAGGATAGGCTCCTTAACTGAGAAAGAGGAAGTCATCACTTGACACTTCATCACACTAAGAAGTCATTACATAGGATACCAGATTAAAGAATATATTTCACATTCTCCTTTAAAGCTTACTTTCCTCTTGTAATTAGGTTCTGGTCAACTAGATAGAAGTCAAATGGTCAAGCATGACCTGTAAGATCTATGTTTAAAGAAAAGGAACATACCCTATCCTTTTGTCCTCATGAAAATTCAAACAAGATGACTTATGCAGCCATCTTGGCCCAGGAGGTGGAAACAAATTGCTGAGACTAGTCAAAACAAAACAAAGATTTTGTTCCCTAACACTAGAGGGCTTTGATTATGAATTTTGTTTTTAACTGAGAGAAATAAGCTATTAGATTAAATCATAGCGATCTCAGGATTGTTCAGCCATTTGTGACCAAATCTATTGTTAACACTTAAGGATTATAAGTTTTCTGAGAGAACAGAGCAATAATAAAGATGTAACTAATAGTAATATGTGCCAGGTCTTATTCTAAATTCCTTACATTTTATAATGAATGAATCCACACCATCACCATAAGAGGCAGGTACTAGCATATGCATTTTATATATGAGGGAATTGAGGGACCAAAAGCAAATTGCTGAAAATCACACTGCTCTTTCAAAGGCAGCACCCAGAGTTGAACTCAGGAATACTGACTCCTGAGTTCTCACTCTTGACCAGTATGGTTAGAATTATTCATAATTAAATACTAACATGTAGTATTTTGGGAATATTAACATAGTATTTTCAGAGTATCTGTGAACAAAGTTGCTTATTCCTTTATTCCTGAACTGCCAAACCATCACTGAAATATTTATGGAGCTTCAGTGGACAATAGAAATCCATGGATCCATTTTGAGCATTTCAAACCTTTTTTTCCCTCCATGGAATTGAAATTGCATCATAGTGGTGGTGTTTCCCAGAGGCCATCCTCACTGCAGGAATCTTAGCAGAAAAGCAGAAAGCCAACAGTTTTACAGCCTGCACCAGCATGTCTCCAGCCTCAGGCAAAGAAGCACTTTTAGCACATACATAGTGGCCCATCTAACCATCCATTCTCTCAGAATATGGGCCATAGTTCCACACAAATGTAGCTCTTGGTCACTGTCTTCAAATGCCCAGAGTATAATTCAAACTATATATGAGTGTGCAATTCATTCCTAATGGCTGGATATACTCCAAGGACCAAAGTTTAATTATATTGCACCATCTGAATTTGAATAAAACATTTTATTATATGCTGTTTTGTGACAATAGAATCAAAGACTATTGGAGCTAAGTGAGAAATCAGAGATCCTATTAACGCAACCCTCCTCATTTTAGGGATAAGAAAACCCAAGCATAAAGATTAAATGTGCTAGGATGAAGCTATGGGTCTTCTATTTAAGTATCAGATTTTGTTTGTTTGCTTGTTTATTTAACTGCTGCACCCATTTACAAGTCTTTGTAAGCAGTAGATGAGCACTGTTTTTCTAAATAGGCAACTAAATTTTTCTAATATAGACATGGAAATGTTTCCAGTAACTCTATTCTCAGCTGTAAATTTATAGAACTCTGTGATTCTTCCAATTTTTATGCCTACCCCTGATGGCTTGCTTCGCTCAGGTATCAAATTTTCTTAATAATGAATCACTCATAATATGATTTATTAGTAGAAATTTTACAACACATTTAGGAGCATCAACCTATATAAGTGGGGGAAAAAGCTTAAAAGAGCCAAGTGCAGTATTTTCAGCACATAAAAGCTTAGATAGTAAAAGTGAGTAGCTACATCTTTCAATGCAAATATCTTATTTTCAGAAAGAACTAACATCTCATTTAATAGGGATTGATTTATTCTTCAGTAGAAACTGCAAGAGAGCAAACAAGCTAGAGAGTTTTGACACAATTTCATTTAACAGCTCCTGTATAGGCTTTGGCTCTAAAGGACTGAATAGGAACATGCTGATTTTTGCCAACAAACTATCCCCAAGTTGAGCAGTTTCAATATGTCATTTTCTAAGTTTATTCATTTAGCAAGCAAAAAACTTGCATTTTACTCCTCAAATCTATGCCAAAAATTGTGATACTCATATAAAATTATCCTGAACGATTTTCTGTGGAATTTCCTCCTTGGTTCCCAGATTGACCACTTTTCCAAAAAGTCTAGGAAAGATCCATGCTGCAACTAAAACTTTACAGATGAGAACTGCATGCAGCTAAATGTGGTGAAGAGGTTATTAGGGCATGGGAGATATACTGTTTTATATCAATTATACACATCTCAAAAGGTTTGACAATCATTTATGGGTTAAGATGGTATAAAATTAAAAATTCAAGGAGATTAGGGATCACCTGCAGAAGCCAAAGTAGTCATTGCTCTAAGATCTCAAGAAAATACACCATGAGAATAATGAATTCAGTTCAAAGTTTACTGATACCTAGGGCAAAAATAGGTTGGGTTATATAGTTCTAATTTTCTGATAAAGGGAAACAAATCCAAGTTTATAAATATAGCATTTTTATAAAACTTAAAAGTAGTAATTTGTCATTTATGTACTTGAATAATGCTGAATACATGGTGAAGCAACTACGAAGAGCTTGTGTACTTCCCAACACTTCACGATTATAAACATGTTAAGAGATCTCCACTTGCAGAAAAGGACATGGAAGCAGAAAAATTGACTGCTCACTGATAGTCAATAAATGATATGCTCAAAGCCATTGGTCCTAGCACCAAAAGCCATAATTTAGCATATTTCTTTTTGAATTTTTAAGATTAGCATATTTTTGAGAAGTTTTACACTGAAAATAAGTGACCCAAATGATGGTTCTGTTACGGAGTTCTTATAACACAAAACATGAAATTATCAGTTCATCATTATGGGGAGGGAGGTGATAATAACAAATTTATTTCTCACTGTCTTAGAGGCTATAAAGCCCAAGATTAAGGTGCCAGATGACAGATGATTATGTTCTTGGTGAGGGCTCTTGGTTTACAGACAGGTGCCTTCACTCTATGCCCACATGATGCAGAGAGCTATCGTCTCTCTTACATCTCTTCTTAGAAGGGCACTAATACCATTCATAATAGCCACACCTTGTGATCTGATTTCAACATATGGATTTGGTAAGGGCCATGATACTCAATCATTAGTACTGAGGGTATGATTTTTGAGAACTCCACCTTTTTACGTATGTCTCACATAATTCTATTTCTGTAGGAATAATGTGAAACACATTTTACTTGCTTACATTGAAAAATCCAATAAACCACCTACTCTATATATGATGGTTCCTCTCAATTTTGACAAGTTTGGTCAAATATAAAATTTTGATCAACTAGATCAAGCAATTAAAAAATACCTACTCTGTGAGTTTCAATTGAAAATCTCAGGTTATATGTAGATGCTCTGGAAACCAGGACTGAAAAAGGTAATACAATAATTTTGTTGCAGAAGTGAAACTTATCTTCAGTTCTGTGTGGGAGATTGAAAATGGGTAGCTAGATTTGAAAGACTTTTTGGAGGCCACCTCAGATCCCAGGCAGACACTTATTTCTTGTTTTCTGCCCTAAACGCAATACTTATCTTGATGTTTAGACTTAAACAGATGGACCACTTCTGCCAGCAACCCTTCCAGGGCCTTAGGAAATAAGGCAATTCTTTAATCAAAAATTTTTTGTAAATTTCCTAACGAAACATTTTTATTTTTACCGTAAAGCAGCCCTCCAAATTATCTTTCAGTCTCTAAACCTGATTATGGGCCCTTCCTGTTCCCCTTAATCCTCTAAATCCTCTTAAACCTTTGCATTACTGATTAACCAAGACAATGGTACAAAGCACAATGCACAAAAAGGAACTGCTTCCACATTTTCCTTCAGAAAGTTACTTCAGTATTGATTCTTTCATTGTGCTTCTCTTCTACCTCTTGCTGACAGGTGGTAGCAGTTTTAATAAAACTCAGATGATAGGAAAGAAATGAATATTAACTTTCCACAGGCACACAATATAACCTTGTTTTTATGTAAAATTCAACCTTCAAAGAATGATACGAGTTGTCTTAATATGGCAGGTTTTTGCCTATGGTGAACTGTAGAATCAGGAGGTTTTATAAGATTTTTGTTTAATATAAAGCCTAAAAAAACTCCAATTACACTACTTAATCTGATTCTGATATTATATTAAAATTCTTAATTCTCTTTAAAGAAATCAGTCAGACAAAATCATACAACTGTAGACATGTGATATAAGAAAATCACAGTATTGATCTGCCTTTAAAAAAGCAAATTACTAAAAATAGTTCCTTTTCTGTATGAAGAAGTTAGGTGACACTATGAATATTTTAATGAAATAAGACATTTTATTTAGAATTAGATCTTGAAGCTCCATCTTTCAACTCTAAGGTGATAATGCTTAAATTTTCAAATGATACATAAAAAATATTAGTTGAGATGTAACAAATTCTTATTTAAATTTCATGCTACCTAAATAGAAAAAAGAAAGAAAGAAATACCACTGACATCAGAAACTTTTTCAAAGCTACATCTATTAATTCCTCTGTGTGCAGCAGTCAAGCCATCCTTTGAAAACTAGTTCCATATCGAAGCTCTTTCCTTTCACACGTTTCAGCCCAATTAGAGACAAGAGAGATGAGTGTTAACAAGACAGATAATTTTAGAAAATATATGCAAAAAAGCCAAATGTTTTTAATTACTTTAATATTTTCTGCATGTAGAACTTGATCTTATTAGACATTAAAACAATGTCTTCAAAAGAAAAATCAGAAAAACCACAAGCACTCTGTACTCTTGGTACAACTGAACAAATTAATATTTATATTCTGAAACTTCTAGCCACTATCAACTATTCATGTAAGTTATACGAGCACCTATTCAAGTATTAACCCATATGCTTTTTTTAAATCCAAGATAAATACATGAAGTTCTTAGAGACATTCTAGTTATCTTCTTAGTGCCAAAAATCAAAGAAAAACACAATTCAGATCCCTTTGCTCCTTTTAGTTATAATACTTTCTACAATGTGGATTAATTTTGGAATAAAAAGACACTGTGGTGTCATTAGATTAAACCAGTAGAAAAGATCACAAATGGAAGAAAACTAACAAACTTCAACTTCGTTAAATTTTGTTTACCGTTTATATTCTCTATGAACTCAGAATATTTCTCAAGCTGCAGTTTATTCAGAACATTTAAGAAATACCATTTTTACAGATATTTTGATATTATGAAAATGAAATAAATGCTTTCTGAAAGGAAAGGGCCAAGGTTTGAGGGAGTACAAGGTTACCTCCTAACCCAGATCTCAGATTTTCAACTCAGTCTCACCTATTGAAAACCTTTAACTAATTCATGGTTATTTCCACACAAATGTCACCATTTCCTGTTAGTCCATTATCCAGTCCTATCACTCTTAACTGGGAACCCTGTCTCTAAACAGGAGAAATTTCTCAACTCTCCAAACTCTGAAATGTGGTTCTTTCCTACTCCTTGGTCTCAGAACAGTATCTCTCTTCTGTCCAAAGCTAATAGCTATCTGACCACCCCTGTACTTCTTTTTTCCCTGAATCTCCTAATTCTGACTATTAAAATCTCTCTTTCACATTCTTTTAGTTGCTGCTTCTTCCCTCATGACCCTCAGCCCTGAATCCTAGTTTCTCATTCTTCACTGACTAGAGACATTTTCTTTCCCTTCAAAAAAAGAGAACTCTCAAAAGAGAAATCTCAGATGATCTTACTTATATGCAGGATATAGGGGTAACAAACAGATGAAAGGATACGGAAAAGTTAAAACTAACAAACTGACAGCAGAACTAAAGCATAAAGCAAAAGAGCGGGAGGTCGGGGGAGGAAGGATAGGCATTGGAGTCTGGAATAGCAGTCATGGCTGATAGGGTAGTAGAGAACTTCAGGGTATACAACAATGTAATGTCTATATTACATGTATATAGGTATATCTATATCTGTAGATATATGTAATCAATTTTTGAAAAATTTTTAAAAATACAAAAAAAAAAAAAAAACCCCTTTCCATTTGAAATTGGCAGTTAGCAATTGGGAAAATATGGTGTTAAATACCAAAGGGTACTAGCAATTAAAAGAGCAAACCTAGAGTTTTATTTTTGCCCAGCTTGAATCAGAGTAGAGATGATCTCACAGTGGAACAGGCATCATTCAACATAAACCCCATCTCTATCCAGTGTGTGGCCACAGAGGAATTACCCCAGTCTCACTCTCTTCCAGTTAGCCTACTCTTGAGAATGGAGATAATTTTACCATTCAGTTGTTCTGTTTTGGCTATTTACCAAGTGTAATGCATGGCCAAAAAGGGGGTAGCAAACAAATGAATAAAGGGATACCTGGCTTCCAGGTGGCATTTCACTTCCCTCCACATGGTCCAGGTTTATAACTGTCTACCTTTGGGTTCTGCTAGATACTCTGAAATCAGGTTTATTATTACTATTATTGTAGTTACTGCTAACCAAGGAGTCATCCTCGGTCAACTCATCCACAATATCCCTTCTGAAATGTCAGTGTCCACAAACTGAGTAGGGGTAAGAGGAGAAAGAATATGGCAATATCTGAGATTACTTTGCAGGTGACACCTTAGCAGGAACAGACCCATGAGAAGCTGAGAGTATAGGTAGTATGGAAAATTAATGTGTGAAACTACTGAACGAAAGAGAATGACTTGAAATCACCACTTGAGAAGTTGTAAAGTGAAGCAATGAGAAAAAAAAATACAAGAAATCTAAAAGACTGCTGGTAAAACTGAACCCAAAAAACTGGTAAAGTTCTTTTTGTGTTTTACAATGTCATTAAAACAATGTAACAATTTTTTTTTCCATGCACACATGATGAGAAACCTTACCAGCAAATGCCAGAGTTATGAAGCTTTATAACAGCACATTTTTTTCAAGACTTGTGCATATAGCCTATTCTAGTTTATTTTAAGTCCTTTTTTATCTGAATTGAAATGGAACATTTAAAGTAAGGAACTATAAAATAAAGATCAACTTTAAAAATCTATATGCAATTAAAAATTTCAAGAAAGATCAATATTTAACTACAAAAATAAAATATAGTATCAACACAGAGAAGTAACAAAAATAAATCTTTCTAAAACCATTTCCAACATAGAAGCAGCTGCCTCAAAGCATCTTCAACCAAGTAATAGAGCCAATATTCATTCTATAGTGTCAGATTTTATGTTAAGGTCCTTTATCCATTTTAAGTTGATTTTTGTATATGGTGTGAGACTATGGTCTAGTTTCATTGTTTTTTCATATTGCTGTCCAGTTTTCTCAACACTTTATTGATGAGGATTTCCTTGTTCTAGTGTATACTCTTTGTTCCTTTGTCATAGACTAGTTGACCATGTATTTGTGGTTTTACTTATGGGTTTTCTACTTGATTCCCTTGGTCTGTGTATTACTTTGTTCCAAAACCAGGCTTTTTTTATTATAATGTCCTTGTAGCATTGTTTGAAGTCTGGTAGTATGCCTCCATTTTCCCCCATTTTTCAGGAAAGTATTTACTATTTGGAGTTTTTTGTAGTCCATATGAATTTCAGTTGTATTTGTTCTATTTCTTTGAAGAATGTCATTGAGATTTTTACTGGATTTGATTGAATTTGTACATTACTTTTGGTAGGATGGTGCAATGTAACCAATACTTGTCATTACTGTTGTGGAAGCATTAGACTCACCAATCTGCATATGTTCTTAACTGGTTCTGGCAGTGACACAGATACAATCAGGTAAGGCAAGGCAGGTGAGCTTCCAGCCCCATGAGAATCTTCATTCTTTCTCCTGTCTCTGGCTTTCTCTATCCCCTCCTTCCCCCTCCCCCTTTTACTCCCCTTCTCAGACTTTTTTCCCTCTCCCCCTCTTGGGCATTCTCTCCTGCTCATGCTCAAGATCATGTGTTCTCTGCACCTCTTTAGCCTCTCTTAGGCCCAGATGTGCACACTTAAACATGGGCATACCCATCAGGCTGCACAATCATGGGCAAGATACAACAATCCCAGATGCTGGTTTACAGGCCATGGAGGAAAAAACCTAACTAACTTACCCTTCAGATGGCCATTTTTATGCTACTCTTTCTGATCCATGAGCAGGGAATATCTTTCCATTTCTTTGTGACTTCAAATATCATTACTTTTAACAGTGTTTTGTAATTTTCCTTGTATAGGTCTTTTAGCTCTTTGTTAGGTTTATTCCCAAATATTTAAATTTGTTCTTTCAACCTTCAGTCAATAGGCACATATTATATATATATATATATATATATATATATATATATATATATATATATATATATCCTACTAAAATTAAAGATAACACTTTAAAGGGCAATATTGAAATCATGAGCAACTAAATTATCATTCCAAAAAATCAAATAATACATTAAAAACAAGGTTGACTTAACACCATGTTGCTTCCCAACATACTGCAAAAGCAAGTGTGGGCCTCAAGTAAGACTAAATATCTGAGAAAAAAGTTTGTTAAGCAAAACAATATAGTTCAGGGACTGAGTTTTACTGGCCCAGGGAAAGACAACTTGGCGGCAAAGAGCTCGCATACGAGCAGCCAGGCCGGCCTCAGGTGAGGGCTCCAGCTAGCACCCAACTACTTCCAGTTGCCAAGGTAATGCACCTGGGAGATAGGGTGGGGCCACCAGCTTTGCAACTGAATGGGCCTCTGCTATTCAGTCTGAGGCTGGGACTGAGTTTTATTGGCCCAGGGAAATATAACTGGAAGGAGAAGAGCTCACACCCCAGCAGCCCAAAAGTGCTGGCGCTGCTGCATGTCACAGACTAGAGAACCAAGGACACTCACTACCCAAGAGCATCAAGACAGCCCAGTCACAAAAATTTATATGACAAGACCTAGACGCTTGGAAGCACTAAGAAATATTTAAGACCCATTAATCTAAAAGAGGAGAAACAATGAAAAAAGAAGAGAGACAATACAATAGAAACCACATCTACTCACAACAGCCACTCTCTGAAAAGGAACTTGTCCCCCAAAATAGCCAATGGAAACAAGATATAATCACCACAGCAGCAAAAGTACAAAACAGGATTAACCACAACTAGATAGGCTTCAACATGTCATCTAATGCTAGAGCAGTAGTTACTCAATATGTAGAGCAAGTCTGAAAGGAAAACACAGGAAGGAGGAAGAATACAAATACTCAAGCAAGCCCTAAGAAAAATAATAAAACACCAAAGGATAAGCAATCTGCAGAAACCAACATAGATGACACAGAAGAAATGCTTCATATGTCAGACAAAGAATTCAGAATCAACGTGATAAAAGCAAACAAAGAGGCCAAGGAAGAGGGGGAAGAATTATAGACTGATGTCCCTAATGAACACAGAAGCAAAAATTTTAAACAAAATCCTGGCAAATCGAATCCAAAGATGTATAAAAAGCATTATTCACCATGACCAGTGGGATTTATCCTGGGGCACAAGGATGGTTCAACACCCAGAAATCAATTAACATAATACACCACATCAACAAAGAGAAAAACAAAAACCACATGATCATATAAACAGATGCAGAGAAAGCATTCAACAAAGTGCAGCATCCATTCATGAACCAACATAATAAAAGCCATCCATGACAAGCATACAGCAAACATCATCTTAAATGGGGAAAAACTAAAATCATTCCAATTAAGATCTGAAACCAGACTAGGATGACCACTCTCCCCACTGCTCTTTAACATTGTACTAGAAATTCTAGCTAGGGCAATAAAGCAAGAGAAAGACATAAAAGGGCTACAAATAGGTAAAGAGGAACTGAAGCAATCATTATATGCTGATGACATGATTCTCTATATAGATAACCCCAAAAAATCCACAGAAAAATTGCTTGAAATAATGAACCAGTTCAGTAAGGTATCTGGATACAAAATCAAGACACAGAAGTCAGTAGCTTTCCTATATGCAAAACGTCAAATAGAAGAAAAAGAAATCAGAAAAACCATTCCATTTGCCATAACACCAAAAAAAAAACAAACCTGGGAATAAACCTAATAAAACATGTGAAAGAACTATAAAGAAAACTTTAGAACACTGCTAAAAGAGATAGAAAAAGACCTAAGGAAATGGAAAGACATTCCCTGCTCATGGATTGGAAGAATTAATATCAAAATGACCATCCTACCAAAAGCAATCTACAGATTCAATGCAATCCCAATAAAAAATCCCAATGACTTTTTTTAAAGAGATAGAACAAAAATTACTATGTAATAACAAAATAAATTAATATGGAATAACAAAAGACCTCAAATATCAAAGTCTCCTGACCAGAAAAAAAAAAAAGAATGGAGGTATTACAATTCCAAACTTCAAACTATACTACAAAGCCATAATAATTAAAACACTTGGTACTGGTACAAAAACAGACAATCAGACCAATGGAACAGAATTGAGTGCCTGGAAATAAAGCCACACATATATAGTCAACAATACTTTGACAAAGGAGTGAAAAACTTAAAATGGAACAAAGACAGCCTCTTCAAAAATGGTTCTGGGAAAATTGGACTAAGATATGCAAAAAAATGTACAAAGACAACTCCCTCATGCCATGTACAAAAATCAATTCAAAATGGATAAAAGACTTAGATGTCAGACCTGAAACCATAACATACATAGAGGAAAACTTGGGAAAAACCCTCCATGAATTACAATTCAGAAATCCCTTTTTGTACACATCTACAGATGGGAAAATAATGAAGGAGAACATAAACAGATGGGACTACATCAAACTAAAAAGCTTCTGTACAGCAAAAGGACAACAGACAAAACAAAAAGAAACCCAACCAAGTGGGAAAAAAGTTTGGCCCTCCACAAGAGTGATAAGGGTTTAATAACAAAGATCCACAAGGAACTCACACAACTAAACAAAAACAAAACAAGAAGCCCAATCTAAAAATGGGGAGAAGAACTAAAAAGAATTTCTCCAAAGAGGAAATACAAATGGCCAGCAGGCACATGAAAATTTGCTCAACATCACTAGCAATCAGGGAAATGCAAATCAAAACCACAATGAGATACCACCTTACACCAGTGAGGATGGCCCACATTTAAAAAACAGGCAACAACAAGTGCCGGGTGGATTTGAAGAGAAAGGAACACTCTTACACTGCTGGTGGGAATCTAAACTGTCTTAGCCACTTTGGAAAGCTGTGTGGAGGACATTCAAATTAATAAAAATGGAACTACCATTTGACCCAGCAATTGCTCTCTTGGGAATCTACCCAAAGGAGACCTCAATGTTTGTACAAAGGGATACCTGTGCTCAGATGTTTACCGTAGCACTATTTATAATTGCAAGGACATGGAAGCAACCTAAGTGCCCCAAAACAGATGACCGGATGAAAAAGATGTGGTATATATACACAATGGAATATTAATCATCAATTAAAAATGATGAATTTGATGATTTTATAACATGGATGTCCTTAGAAGAAATCATATTAGCAGAAACAAGTCAAAAAGAAAAAGAAATCAAATGGTTTCACTAATTGATGGGACATAGGAAAAAAATAAACAAGAGCCATGAGGAAAAGTCAAAACAAGTTAACCACCAAACTGAAGCACACAACTTGGGGTGGGGGAAAGGAGGGTGAATGGTGGGAAGGGCGGGGGTGTTACAAAGATGGAAATTTATAAATAAATAAATTTTTTTAAAGCCAGTTGGAAATGAAAAGTTAAGGGGGTTTCTTTAGGGTGTGAACCTCTGTCTTCCAGGTTGCCAGCTGTCTGATTAAAGCACACCTTAAATATTAAAAAAAAAAAAAAATATATATATATATATATATACACATATACAGGTGAAATCACTTTTACTTAATGAGCTAATGGTATTACATTTCTGAAGAAAGTAAATCTCATGTTATTACAGTACATAATTTAAAATAACAGTAGTAATAAAAGAAAATTCTGTACAACACGATTATACATTATTGGGCTGTAATATATAGAAAATAGTTTTATAATCAAGTCAGTAACAATGCAAAGAATATTAATGCAACTGTGCCCTCATCAAAGAGGAATGTAAGGGTGATTCACACCAGGCTAAAGGTAAAGGTAATTCTTAACTATTAGGAAATTGAAACAATAAAGGGATGGGCCTTGATTCTTCCTCTGGCATATGCCTGGAAGGCTAAGAGCCCTTACTAAAAACTACAAGACAGATTATCAGCTTTCCCCAGTTTCTCATTCATTCTCCTGATGTTGTTGTCAGCTACACTCCCAAACTAAGTTATATACTAAAATCCTGTCCACTCTCACATTCCACTTCTCTCTGTTTACCTTCTTCTCACCCCTTTTCTATCAAACTACAGCTCTAGAGAATCCCATTCTACTCTATTTCTTTCATAATTATCATGTGGTTTAGTTTATCTCAAAATCTGGAGTAGACAAATGGAAGAATATTCCTTTGTGATTTTTAAACTAATATACAAAGTCAAAACCATACATTATATACTTATACCTATCATATGCAATAAGGGATAAATACATATAAAACTATCTTACCAAATTAGCATTTTTGCAGAAGTATAAGATACTACAGTGCTAATAAGAATTAAAAAAAAACTTAGCAATTAGTTTTCAATCTTGAGTAAGTGGCCTAGGATGAGACCAAAGATCACATATCAATAAGAAGTTCCAAGATAAAATCAGTGCTGTTAGACAGTGACCACACTGAGAAGTTGAGTGTCAGTGGTACCATTTAATCCTATTCATTGGCCCAGGTGTTGGTTGTAGTCTAAAAAACAGATTTTTAGAGAAGTGCAGCACATAATGAGTATTAAGAACAGAACTGGCTACAAGGAAGGGCAGGTTTTCTCTGAAGTTAGACGGTATAGGGGTAGCATAAACAGAAGGTCAACCTAGCAGATTTTTCAAAGCTTTTCCTCTCAAATTAATTAGAATAAATATGACCTTAATAACCAAAAGGCTAATGAAAGAATATTATGGAGTTGTAAATTGAAACAAAACACTAGAAATGTCAGGAAATACTAAATAATGCACTAATTTCATGTCCGTCATAAAAATAAAGATTGCACTCAGCATCATCAGATCTTACTTTGGTTAGCAGAGGAAAAAGTTCTGCTTTCTTTTCTATGAGAAAACCAAAAACAGGGCAATTAAAATTTGACTTTATAAAAACTGATTTTGTTGTCTATCTTCCTTGTCTATTACTAAACTCATGTTTCCCAGTGGTCATTAGCTAGCTTCTCTACAAAATTATAAATGTATGAGAAGCAACACAGAAATGTAGTGAAATCTGCCATGTTTAAATTTGTTCCCATCTTAAAGTTAAAAAAATGGTACTTTCCAAATTAATGCCAATTATTTTGAAAGGAAGTAAAAATAGTTATTTCAAATAATACATAAGAAATTCATGTTTTTCCATCCACCCAAACATCTTAATTTTATGATATAAACATCATTATAGTTTTTCCTATGCAAATAAAACAAGAATTTAGAATATCTGAATGTACTTTTAGGTAATTATGTAAAATTCAAACGATCAAATATGGAAAATGTTGGGATATGTCTTACTTAAAATGTGAACTATTTTGATGAACATTTCAGTTGAGGCATGTGGGGAACCTTGAGCTGTTCCCCACATGGATGACACCTGACTCTGAGGAAGCTATACATAATGGCGAGGGCAGATGTAGACTCTCTAGTTGAAAGTCCCACCTAAGTCCATCTCTGGAGTCATCTCAGCTCTGAAGCAGAGCGTTGAGGCCTCCAGATGACTTTAGGACCCTGCCATTTGAGCCACCTGAGAACTTAGATATCAAGAAGCAGAGACAAGGCACCCCAGCTGTGTCCTGCCTGAGCTACTAAACTACCAAATCCCATGAGTATAATCACATAGGTTTCTATTATTGTACTTAGGCTGACTTGTTAGCAGGAGCTGTCTGGAACATGCTATCAATAAAGTTATGACTGGATTTGTTTTCATGCAGCATCATTTGAAAAGAAATATGTAAACATACAAAAAGGACAAAAATTCAGGGAATACATTTGAAATTAATACAAAGTACTGCAGAAAGAACATTGTATATATGCTTTTAAAATGTTCACATTTCAATAAATGCCTTTTACAAAATAGAGCTGAGAATCATTTTCTTTAATAAATGCCTGCCCTCTTACACTGTATTGAAACCAACTTTTTTCCTAATCAAAATATCTGCTTCTCTATTATTAAATAAATAGATAAAAGATATAATTCATTCATCACTATGAAAAGTATTTGTCTCTTAGAAGTCAAAGTAGAATTGATTAGGTGGATACTGGATAATCCCAAAGATGCTACTCGTATATAATCCCCTCTCTTTAAATGAAGGTGGATGAATTATCAACATTATAGTTATATGATATAGCACTGTTGACCTTAAGATATTTTCTGATGGGTGTAATTTAAATTACAACAGTCTTGTAAAAGTCAGTTTCCTCCTGATGGTAGCAAAATAGGAACTCAGAGACGCTTAAGTTGACACTGTTGGTCTACCATGGAGGGGAACCTGTGACACAGCATTCATGAATAAAAAGTTACCCCTGGCTGACAGCAATGATATGGGGATTCCTGGAACCAGCAGCTTCCATGAAGGGAATTCACCCAACAGTTTCCCAAGCACAAGTTCAGCACAAGTACAATCTTTGCCTTGTAAGTCTCTAAGACACGAATCAGAGAAGCCATTTCAGACTCTCCAGACTGCTAAGCTATAGAAGTCTGAGCTAATAAACGGGTCATGTTTTAAGCAGTGAAATGTATGGTAATTTGTTATGCAGCAACATAAATCTAATGTACTAGCCATGGACCTTAATCGCATCAGTTCCACACAGGAAATTAGATTTAAAGTTATGTCTTTGCTATAACTAGCTGCACTTTTTAAAAATTAATCTAACTTGAAAATCAGTTAAACTTTTTTTACACACACAAATGTAAGTTATAGTACTTAAAGATTTTACCTTCTAAGTACAAACATAACCCTGTAGCAAAACTGAGCATTCCATGTTAGAATCAGTGAGGGGAAGGGGAGGCATTTTTAAAAATACTAACATCTCTTTAGAACTAAAGTTTGAGTTTCTTGAGGTTTACTATTTTTCAGAGCTTTCTTTCCCAAAAGATAATGATGGCTGTGATTGGATCAATGACTGTGCTACAATTTTTAAAACAGTGACTACAAATCCTATATAATATATAATTCCTTTTAAATGTACTAGTAAACTTCAAAAGGGCTCTTTTTTTTCAAATACCACTATGATAGTTTTTTATTTTATTTAGAAAAAAATTATATATGATAAAATCTATGCATTCCAATGGTAAATTTGAGTCCTGACAGTTGCAAATAGTTGTGCAACCATCACCGCACATCGCGATATATAATATTTCTACCATCCAAAGAGTTTCCTCCTGCTCTTTGGCAGTTAATCCCTTCCCTCACCCTCCCCTCTGCCCCCCAGAAACCACTGATCTAATTTGCATGATTATAGTTTTGCCCTTTTAGAATTTCATTTAATGGAATCATATTATAGTATGCAGTCTTTCGTGTCTGGTTTTTTTCACTTTGCAAAATGCTTTTGAGATTCACCCATGCTTCTGCATGTAAAAATAGTCATTCCATTTTATTGGATAGAATTTTATTGTATAGAGCACAATTTGTTCATCTATTTATTAGTTGATGGACATTTGGATTGTTTCCAGTCTGGGGCTATTATCAAGTTGCTATGAACATTCACATACAAGTCTTTGTGTGAACATGTTTCATTTCTGTTCAGCAGATACTTAAGGATAGAAGGGCAAAGCAAGCATAGGCTTAAGAAAATGCCAGACTAGTTTCCAAACTATTATACATGATGGTATTGTTAAATTACCACCAGCAATGTATGAGAGTTCAGCACTGAATCTCTGCCAAAACTTACTATTTTCATTTTTAATTTTAGCTACTTTATATATTAATTGGGTATTTTATATTAGCTATTTCAATTCAGCCATTTTACTGCAGCTTAAATTTGTATTTTTTTTTGATTATATGGTAAACTTTTTCATAAAGTTTCTTGGCTATCTATCTTCTCAGGTTGTGTTTTTAAAACCTTGCCCATCTTTTAATTGCAACCTGTATTAAAATATTACTTTTATATGCCAGATGTTAGTCCTTTTTCAAATATATGCTTATTTTCTTTCACTCTGTGACTTGCCTTTTCATTTCTTAATATTGTCTTTTGAAAGCCATTTTCAATTTTGATAGTCTAATTTATATTTTTATGGGTCAGGTAACTTGTAAGAACATTTGCCTGACCTAACAAGAAATAAATTCTCCAAAGTTTTCTTCTAGAAAATATATAAACCTATGATCCATTTAAAGTAAAATTTTTAGAGATATTCCTTTTATTAACATATGTATACCCATTTTTAGTAGTGTCATTTGCTGACCAGACTATCATTTCCCCCATTTAATTATCTCAGTGGACATCTATGTCAAGTATGGTCTATTTCTGAATTCTATTCAAATCATTGATCAATTTTCCACCCTAATGGCAGTAACTAACTCTACTTAAGTATCTTCATAGGAAGTCTTGAAATTCAGCAATTTAAATTATTTTTGCTATTATTGTTTCTTTGCATTTCTATTCAAATTTTACAGTTTCAATTCTATCAGAAAAAAAACAAAAAACCTCCTGCTGGTTTGTGTTCACATTACATTGAATCTAAATACATAATCAATTTCAGAAATATTAGTATTTTAATAACAAATAGTCTGATTCGTAAAACCTTCTGTTTATTGTAGTTTTTTTATTTCTCTCACCAATGTTGTGTAGCTTGCAATGTAAAGATCTTGTACATATTTTGTCACATTTATCTGAAGTATTTTATGTTTTATTTATTTGTTTATAGCAGCTTTATTCATACTTGCCAAAACTTGAAAACAAACAAGATGTTCTTCACATTTTCTCCTTATATAAATTGTCTTTGTATTCTGGTCATGGTTTTATATTAATTTTCAAGTTATAATGATATTTTAATGAATAATAACCATCCCACAAAATACTTATTTTTTTCACTCAAATTTTGATAGCATTTTTTCAAATAGAAAAATTCATTTTTAAATTGCATTTAGCATTACAAATAAGACTATCGCCTTTACAAGTCTTTGTGTACCTTTTATGAACTGCTATTTTTTTTAGGTAACACTGGCCTACAACACTGTATATGATTTACAGGTTTAGGCTCACCCCTCTTCAGATGTATGTTACCATATAACATCCACCATCAAAGTACCCCTAAACCTCTACCATATTCCTTTATGAATTGCTAGTGGTTCATTTTTTTCTACTAAATATGCTCATCAATCTTCTTTAACTTTATCTTCTTACAACACTATTTTTGTATAATATTTTATTTCTCCCCTAAGGTTTAGTCCCTCATAGTTCTACTATGACCACAGTACCCATGACCTATCACTACAGTACCCATGACTCATCACCATAGACCCTTATGCTCTTCCCTCCCGTTTTGACACTTCTTCCCACTCTTCCTCTGCTATATGCCTCAGAACTATAGTCAGTTTCCAAATTTTGTCTTTTTCCTGAGACTTTGTTTATCTCCCTATATCCATTTATAAGTGAAACCACTCAATATTTCTCTTTTTCCTCTGACTTATTTCACTTAGCATAATCCTTTCCAGCTCCACCCATGTTGCTGCAAGTCTTTTTTGGTTGTTGAGTAATATGCCACTGTGCATATATAGCACATCTTCATGATCCATTTATTTGTTTTGGGTATTCAGGTTGTTAGCACATATTAAGTAGTGCTGCAAACAATGCTCATCATTTTTTTAATTGAAGTAACAGTGCATTGGAACATCATATAACTTAGTGTGTATTACTGAGAACAAATACAATATGACTTTAAATTCATCTCTAAATATGCAAATTTTGTAAGTTATTATCACTTCTCATTCTTTATTTAATGTTTCAACTACTTTGTTCTTTAATGCCCAAACTTCCAAAATTTCAACAGAGAAAGTCCAGTCCTGCTGACTTCTAATACTTTTTAAGATTCTCAAAGCTCACCTTCTATCTTTGCTGTGAGACTTCTAAACTAAAGTGAATATTTAACAAACATGCGTTTAAAAAATGATTTTGAAAGGCACCATAATGAAAGAGGCCCTACAGGGAATGTGGCAAGAATTTGATTGAAGTCCATAGCTTTGGTGGCTTTTGTCCCTTGTTATAAAATCAGTTCAGAAATGCAGAAATTAAGTAGACCTATACTTGAAAAACTTCTATGCTAAATTAGGCATTTTTACCTAATCTTCTACCATCACTATAATCCTCACAGTTTTGCTTAAAAAAAAAAAAAGAATATCCAAATAATATCTGCCTAGATGATTAAGATATACATTTTACAAGACAGATAAAAGAGGGTCTTACCTAAATGAAATGTATGCTCAGGCTTAAACTAATTGCTTCAATTTGAAAAAAATTCCAAAGGGAGAAAAACAAAAGAAATCCTTACTCTCTTCTTTTATGAATAGATGTGCTGCAATGTTAAACTAAAGAATAAGGTAATAAAGTAATGGTCTCCATTCACTGCTTCCCTGCCAGCCCTAGAATACCAGGGCACTGAGAATAATCCATAAAAAAATACAGCTAAAGTAAAGATGTGCTGCTTTCCCATCCACCACCCTACCCAACCTCAATCTCTTTCTTAAATACTCTCTACAAAGATTTGGGACTTGACACTGTACCTAATCATACATTTCTCAAGTAGTTTTTCACCTTATGCAATTATTTATGGGTAGCAATGGGTGGATAAAAATAAGAAAGCAGTTCTTAAATAAGAAAGTGATTTCTTGACTTCTCACATTACTATACATTTCTAGACATAAAAACTTCACATTTTTATTCTGAGAGCCATACCAAAAATAATACCATACATTTCTAAGTGGAAAGTGAACATGGGTTTATAGCTAAATTAGGTTTATTTTAAAGAAGCTAAATTCACTGCAAGTGAAGACTAAAAATGAGAATTTGCTGTTTCAACCGACTCATCCCTTATGAAAAAGGGAAGATAAGTAGCTCAGGGGAACTGCACTGGTGTCAGAATTCAGGTAATTCAACTGAAGTGCTAAAGAGTTAAGAAAACAATGGCTATTCTGAGCAAAATAAGTCAGAAGTAGAAAAGAATAAATAACTGATGTTTTTACTCAGATATGTAAACTACAAGAAATAAAACAAAGGAACAGAAAATCAAACCAAAAAAAACAAATCAATCAAATCCTAGAATTAAGGCTACCTGCATGAGAATTTTGGCTAACAAAGTGGTATGGTGGGAGTTGGGAAGTAAAGGGGGAGACAGATACTCTGGATTATGGTAAAGAATTACAGGTACTTTGGTGGTGGGCATGGTATGATAACATACATTTGAAGAAGTATGAACTAAACCTTTAGGTCATAGAGTGTTATAAAACCAATAAAAAATACAACTTAAAAATATGTATAGAAATACAGTGGAATACTACTCAGCAAAAAAAAAAAATAATAATAACAATACTATCCAGTCTTTTTAAATATGATGTTAAAATTATGCTGAGGAAATTATGCTAACTGAAGTAAGTCGAAAGAAGATAAAAACCATATAGTTTCATTCACTTGTGGAATGCAAAGAAAAGCAAAATCAATAAACACAAAAACAACAGCAACAACAACAAAACAAATCCTTAGTTGTTCACAACAAAATGGTGGCTACCAGAAGGGAATTAAGGAAAAGAAATAGCTTGGTGATAGATGTGATATGAAATATAGTCTCTGAGGTGAGTAACTGTACACCTGAAATGTAAACAGTATTGTAAACTAATGATGCCTAATATATTAAATAAATAAGTAAAACACAGATAAATTAAAACAAAAAAGAAAATAGAACAAAATCAGCATTGTAACCCATGTGATCATTAATAGGTTTTAATTAAATGTACTTAATCTACACTAAGAATGCCAAAACTACGATAACTTTTGGCTAGAAAATCAATAATTATTTAGCCTAAATTTAATTCATTTGACTTTGTTCAGCTTTAACTCAGAGTTTCAATTTCATCTGGTTATATTTTTCACTCATGTTTCTGATAACTGAGTCCTGAACTCAGTTAATTTACAGTTGAGTCTATTAACAAGCACTCCAAAGTTTTGCCAACCCATTCTCAGCTGAACTAATACAGAGAAAGGGCATCTCTTATACTGGTTGTTTTGTGACAATAGGCACACTCCTAAGTGGATCATGACTGCTTTTAAATAATCCATGCCCAATTTAAGAAGAGAATCATGGTTTATTAATCCATATACCTTCCACCATTAATTCATAGAAGAAATTCTTTATTAGTGAAATGTAATCTAACTTTCTATACTTTTTAACCATAGATGTTGGTAGACAACAAAGGAACAGGTTATTGCAAGACTCAACAACCCATAAATCTTAAATAGATTTTGGTTAGTTGTATAATAGATAAATTGACTAAGTAGTGATAGAGCTTGTAAACCAATTTTAGAAACTCACAATAAAGTAAAGCCCTAAGGGGGAATAACTACTATTCATTGTTTGAGTGAGAGCCAGAGCATCATTGTTTATTACTAAGCTACAAGTAATGGTTAAAAAAAAAAAACAAAAAACTAGGAGCAGCTTTCCATCATGAGGGAGGCAGACACGGTGAGGACTTACAAAGCACCATATCTGTCATCACACTGCCCTCCAAAATACCTAATGGTGTGTCAACTAACTTCTCTACCTCCTCCTACACTTCCAATTCCTTAGAATTCCATTTCACTTTTCAAGCTGCTGCTACTGAAATCTGGACAAATGCTGATATTGGTCAAACACATTCTATGCTAAAGAATTCTATAAATCCCAAAGAAAGAAAAAATCAGGGCAGAGAGAATTTGCCATTTTCTGTAGCACCAGATGGCACAGATAAAGGGATGTTATGCACTCCAGCCCTGCAAAGAGGTAGTTTTATCACTGTCATTTATACATGCCCCAAAGGTGCGCAATCCTAGCTAATGTGCTGATTCTTCAATGACAGCTGAGATTGAAATATTCCATCTGTGTTTAATACAGAGATTACATCCTTTATTCTTCGATGAGAGCCTTTCAGAGTATCACTATACAATTTTTTCTTCTGAAAGACAATGGCCTTCCCTCTATTTGTTTTTCTCCCTGCATCTGTCTGCAAGATTGCTTTTAGGAGAATGGAATAAGTTTAGAAAGAAAGCAAAGCACTCTTCTGTCCTTAGTTCTAACATCAATTTAAGTCTTGCAAAACTACACACTAATTCTTGTTCTGTATGAAAAAAGACAATGTCACAAGAAAACTGCTTGCAAAGCAATATAATTATGCAATAGAATTTAGCCATTCAAAACCAATGCTGTCCAGCATTAATATAAAGATATGCAGATACATATAAATCTTCATACATAGTATACACATACTTGTATAGTTTCACATTTATCTTATGAACTAAAGATATCAATAAAAAATTATAGCTGTAATAAGTACCATAGAAAAACTAACTTAGTTTTTTAATTTATTTAGTATTTTTGAATGAAAAATAAAACAAAACACAAAAAATTAGAAAGAACTTGTCAGCAAAAGAGGTTAACTAATCCAAAACAAGTATATAAGGAATATTGTGTATCACTGCTAGATTTCATTGTTTTTAATTTTTTATTAATCATTTTGTTATTACATACTTGTGTGTGTATATATATGTGTATATATACACTACATAATCAGGGTTCTCCCTCTACTCCATCTCCCATGTTCTCCCTTTACTCCATCTCCTACACCCATGTTCCTTCCTTTCTTAATCTCTCTGTTCCCCCACCCTTTCCCCAACTACCTGGCCCCTCTCTGCTGTTAGCTTACCCTAGCCTTTTGCCTGTCACTCCTACATCCCATCTACAGTTGAGATCATATATTTTTTTCTTTCAGACTTATTCCTGCTAATATAATTCCTTCAAGGTCCATCCATGTTATCACAAATGCTTCATAGTCATCCATTTTGATTGCAAAGTAATACCCCATTTTGTAAATGTACCATATCTTTTTCAATTGCTTTCTTTTTGTGTAAGTTCTTCATGTATCTTTGTTATCAGACCCTTATCACTTGCATGGAGGGCAAAAATTTTCTCCCATTCAGTTGGGTTTCTTTATGTTTTGGTTATTGTCTCTTTTGCTCTAGAATTTTAAAATAAGTACATAACAGGGTATTCTAGTAATTTTTAGAAAGGAGATCAAAGCATTTACCAATGCCTAAATTTATCAAATCCTACACAGTAATACAACTTTTTTCCTCTGAGGGAGGGCTGATAATTTAATATGGTTCTAGGAAGATAACTGAAATTATAATAGATATGCTATTGAAATATTAACTTTTTTCTTTTGGAGACTAGGTCTCGCTATGTTGTCTGGGGTACCATAGACTCAAGATGCCTGGGGTGCCACGAACTCAAGTGATCCGCAACCAAAACCTCCCAGATAGCTGGGATTACAGGCACCCACCACGGCACCTGGCTGCTTTTTCTAGACTAGGTCTCGCTATGTTGACTGGTGTAGTCTTGAACTTGTGAACTCAAGCGGTCCCAAGCCTCTTGCCTCCCAGCGCTTGGACAACAGGTGTGCACCACCAAGTCCGACTGAAATATTACCATTTTGAGACACAAAATTAAACCATACAAAATACGATTAAAGCATCTCTTAGATGGATGATCGTTTGTAAGTTCATCAGAATCGTTTCAGATACGGGAATCAGTAGCTTGGGGGATGTACCAGCTAACACTTCCAGAAGCATGATTTGTCTTCTCTACTACAGAAGGTAGGCAGAATCCTTGGAACATGACATGAATTTACAGATTCTGAGCCTGGGAAAGCTAGCTCCAAATGCAATGTTGAAATCAAAATAGAAAAATTCCCTGTGAGAGAAGAACAGGTTTTATATGTCAGTGATTCAGAGGATCAGTGAACACAACTCTGAATGTACAGTGACAAGGTTTTATAAGACTAAACTATAACTTTGAGCCAAATATGTTATTTTGGTTCATGACCAAAATGTGTTTAAGGCTTTACATTAGAGAGAATACAAAATGAGGTCCTAACCCACACTCACCAAGATTGTTAGCCCATTATAAATCCCAGACCCTATATTCAATGCACTGCCCTGTCCTGAGAGAGCAGAGAACAAGAACCTTTCTTCCTCCTCTAAGGTAACGGCAGCTCCCACCCACACACCCCAAAATCTGTTCCTCTCAACTACTAAAAGACTTTGTCCTCAGAATCAGCCCTTGCAATTTAAACAACTTTCTTTTATTATCTTCAAATTTTCCTTTCTTTTTGTCTTTGTGACAAAATAAGGTAAAAGGAAAGACAGATTATAAGAGAGAAAGGTGTGGATAAATAATTCCCATTCACATGTCAGTGCAGTTGCTCCCTCTCTACATGGGTCTATGTACCCACACTTTAAAATGACTTTCTCATCTGTAAAATGGGGATGGCAGGGAGAATTTTAATGGTCTTCCTACCAGGATCTTCAGGAAAATAGGTAGTGTAAAAAAAAAAATAGCAAGTGACTTCTCTTACAAATGGAACAAAAATCTGAAATAAGTAATATATCTTTTGTAAGTCTGAAGTCATATCAATAAACATGTAGGTTTTTTTGCATTTCAAAGTCAATTATCCTCATTGATTAGCTCTATATACTTCCTCAACCTCAAATCTTTATATTCTTTGTTTAAAAGTAAACACTTCATGATTTTCATCACTTCATCAAATAAAATCCAGTAGGCTTACTCTACATAAAACAGTGCAAGATTTCTTCCCGCATCCTGTATCACTACACATGTTCTGTCATCCTGAGGTCCCTGTTTCCCTTACCCTCTTCTGAATGTTGTTCTTCTTGCTCACTTTTCATTACAGTACTAAGTAAAGCCAGGTTCCAATCACTTATCCAAGAGATTTTTGAAATGAGGTTGAGTAATAATAATAAATAAAGATAACTCATAGATAATTCATGTTTATTTGCTATGATGAAATGCTATCATGGCTGAAAATGTATATGGCCTCTCTACATTCAGGAATCAGTCAGTAAGACATGGTTTCCCTACCACTGACTTGGGAATTCTGCATATTTTTAATTTATTGAGTTTAAAGTACTACTGAGACACTAAGAAGCCATTAACATCTAAGTCTAGGCCCTTACTGAATGCTTACCTGTGGTCTTCAAATTCAATAAAGCAGAAGACCCCAAAAAGGGCAGGAGGTAGGAGGAATTGAAATCTACTTAGCACCAAGGGCTGATTTGCTCTGCCTGGTTAATCAAGGCTCATCAAATTTGATGTGTCTCCCATTCTGACCTAATGATGATCTTATTTCCCAAACAAGATCTCCACTACTGTAGTTTTTATACTACAGAAGCATTAATCAACTATAAGAAAAGAAACCCAAACTTCAGGATAACGAGTTCAAGTGAGATCATAATGCTCTCCTTTAAGCAATTCATTTAGCAATGTCTGAGAAAGAAAATTAGGGATTTTCAAAAAAAAAAAAAGAATGCGAGAAGAAAAAATAAGTTTATGCTTTTTTTCCCTGCTTGGTTTAAGAAAGCACAGCTGACACTAGTTAGTACAGTAGAGAAGTTGATGACAGAAGAAAGAAAGGGACTTGTGAAGTTAAAAAGGTCTGTGGGTAAAAGGAAGAAGAAATGTGACTGAAAGAGCAAGTGAAAGATTGAGCTTTTAGTAGAAGTCACTCTAAGTCTCTGAGGCAGAAATTTATAAATTTTATAAACAAGGTAAGGAGCTAAGAACATTCAAGTATAAGGTCTTTGTTTTCTCTGTAAGACAGAAAATGATCATCAAATGACAGTTAAGAGGCCAGGGATGAAGTTGAGATTTAAGGGAGATGATGATGTTTTCAAAATTGTAGCAAAAAAATACAGAGGGAGTAAGCCAAGTAAAACACCAGTTTGATGAATTTCTCTAGAAGTACTCAGCAGCCAAGATATAAATGATGAAATAGCAAAACAGATGATATCTCTAAGATTTTTTATTTCCTTGGCCCTTCAGTCTTTGATTCCAGTGCCCTGAAACCCACTGCAACTCCTGGGCTACCATTTTTAAAATGGGGGCTCCAGGATGGAGGAGGATTAGCCAGTAGCTGAACTAAGAATATATTTTAAGTGATGTTATTAGTGACACCTCAGCAATTCTTCGCCTTCAAAGTCAAATTCACATTAAACTTGCATTACTCTTCATAACAAAAGGTGTATTCCTTACCTGTCACTGTCCAACATGAGCATGAGAATGAACATAAACATCTCTTCCCTTTTTCTGAGAGCTACTGCTGACAGCCAAGATCTTCCTATGTGTACAAGTATGGCAGAGCGACTGATGGGTGGCCTGCAACCCTCACTGTACTCAATCTGTCTGTTAGTTAATGTTAATAGGGACTGTTTGCACTGGCTGCCACTGCTGTGTTCTGCTTCTTAGTCTCTTAGTCAGCATGACATTTTTCTTCCAACTGAGCTAGTCCAGCTCTGATTTTTGCTATGCCAACATGGTCTGTCAGCTACTGTCACTTCCCAGATGCTAGTGGCTGGGCGACACTGGTGGGATCACGTCAGGAATGTCCTTGAAACACTTGCTGACATCTCCCACAGAATTTACAGAATGGACCACAAGGGCATTTCTTTGGTTTTATGGATTTTTTTTTTTTACATTGAAATTCTCATGGGGATACTCTAATAATGGGAGGCAACAGTTTATCAAGTCTTAGATGAATATATCCCAGAGCCTCAAGCTCACTCTTACTTTATACATGCTTAAATATATAAAATATGTAATGTAGATTTTACAAATTCTAACACTCTTGAAACTAGCTGGCGATAACTAAACCAAATGGCACCATCAAGCAAAAAGGGCTCTTCAAACCTGATCACAGATCAAAGATACTTTTTAATTTTAAGGTGAAATCTTACAAAATATGAATTCAAATGCTTAGAAAGAAAATTAAAATGTATCAAATTAAACATGTGACATAACAGAGGATACTATGTTCACTGGAGTATTTTTCTAAACTTTTTTATTTCTTTTTCCCACTGAAGTTTTTCTGTCAAACAACTTTTCTATCATGTTTATTAATTTGGGCTCATTAAAGGGTATTTTCATATATATATATGTGTGTGTGTCTGTGTGCATATATATATATTTTTTTTTCTAGGCACTTCATCTCTTGCTTTTCACAGGTTAAGAAAAAAAAAAATCACCCTTTTCAAGGCGATTCCTCGATCTTTAAGCAATACCCTGTACTGCATCTGCCAATTTACCTCTCTATGTCCTACAAATGGTTCCTCTCCTGTCTGATTAAGTGGAAATTTTGAAATGGATTATTCAAATAGTCAAAGTTGAAACAAAAGAGGAAAACCTCCAGGAGGAAAACCTGGATTTGTTTGTCTTTCTTCATATTCAATTTCCTCATATTCAATCTCCTCTATTTTGCACTTTATCTCAGTGTAGAGATTTCTTTTACAATACTTACTCTTGACACTATGCTACGTTCCCAGTCCCTACTCCCTCTCCATGCTTGATGGCCCAGTCAAATTCTAGTAATTACAAATAAAATTAGTTAACTGTAACTTGCTCTAAGCTCACCTGTACTAACCACCCCCCCAGCACAAACAACTTATATTACTTCTCTAAGAATACAGATTTCAATACTTCTCCAGAAATACAAACTTCAAATCTACCTTTTTCCCATAATAAGAACATGAACCCCTTGAAATCAAGAATACTATTTTCCACTAATTTGTATCTCCTTCTGCCCCTTTTCTACAGTCATACCATAAATAATTAATAAACTGAATTATCAAAAAGCTGCCTCCCTAAGTTATGCAGCATGACTATTATTCAACCCAAAATGTTGTAGATAATCAGAGGGAATTCCTGGAAGGGAATTTTTAACTAGCCACTGATGACAGAGGTCACCAAAAAGAGTGAGAAGCAAATTTATACAGAATAAAAAAGCAATACTTTAATAGTGAGGGAATACCTGAATGAACGACACAAATAATTAATTCTAAAGTACATTCTTGCTGTGGATATATTACTGAGAACTGCTCCATGAGGGGAATGATAGTCAGACAAAATTTCACTTCAATCAACAAAAAAAATTGAGGGGCATATTTTTTACATAGTATTTACCAATATCTTCTAAAAAAAGACAAGTGAAAATGCAAAAGAGTATTTACCAATATCTTCTAAAAGAAAGACAAGTGAAAATGCAAAAGAAAAGCTAAAATGTAAGACTGATTAGCAGCAATACATCAGAAAAAAAATTACTTATCCAACTTTCCTTAATTAGAGTATCTATAGTGACTTTCCTGTTAAGGTGAACAGCAAGAATATCTTGAAAAGTGCTTCGGAATGACAACCAGAAACCCAAAGGTTATGTGAATGCTTCCAGAACAGGCAGTACACAAGGAGTTTCTGATTAAAAATAATAATAATAATAATAATAATAATAATAATAAGTAAATAACATTCTGAGATCAATCTTCAAGAAAAGGCAATAGCCATAAGGTTAGTGATTTTAAAAATAACAATTTCCATGTTCTTATTTTCTGCCCAGAAGGCATATGAAACTAAACATCAGCAAATTTATTGTTTGCATTGGGAAAATAGTCACTATTTTTCACCTACCCGAAGAAATTTGGAATTTGAACACAGGTCATATACACGTAATTAAATAAGATTAGGGTGCCAATCTTAAGAAGCTAACCTTTCCCCAACCCTCAAATACCTTAGCTGGTAAACCTTCAATTTGTTGTGATCATGCTACTTTTTCCAGCAAAGCACAGGACCCCACTAACCTGCCCTACCCTCCTCCCCACAGATTCTCAGTCCCGTCTAGAAGGTGACTTCTCACACTGCTCTCTACACCCACGTCTCACTCCTACCCATTTACAATGATGAGAACTAAGAACACCTCTTTTTATTTTTCTCAAAAGAAGAAAGTAGACTTAAACTCTGGGGTTCTATAAGCTAAACATGGAACAGATGAACATGTATTAAAGTGTTTTAAAATATTTACTTGTTGTTTTATAACTGCTATTGTAGACAATAATTTAAAAAATCCAATAAACCAGATGACAAATTTTCTTTTTTGCTCTTTGACAAATCTGAAAAAGTAGAGATAAACATCTTTAGGGTTTAGTTAGAAACAATCAAGCTACTATTTTTGCACCAATTATAAAATACATGCATAATGTCTAAAAGAAATGTCAACGAATTCAGAATACTTTATGAATTCTTTAAGTGTATTTTTATAAGTTTTAATACATTTCTAAATAAGTATACAATAAACAGAATCATTACCACTAGCTAAGTCACTTTAAAGCTATTATACTTTGTTAGAAACATATTCAACATCATCTGAAAATTTGTACTGAGGTGGAAATATGCCTTTGTAATAACTTAATTCTTTGGAAAAAATTAAGATAGTTGACATTCATGAAACAATTTTCCCCATCTTAAGAAGTGACCAAATGGTTACACAGAGGATATTAACTAGCTGTTTCTTAAAGATAGGTAAAATGTGAAAATAGAGTATTTATAAA
Organism: Uropsilus gracilis; assembly: GCA_004024945.1. NCBI lineage: Eukaryota > Metazoa > Chordata > Mammalia > Eulipotyphla > Talpidae > Uropsilus > Uropsilus gracilis. The sequence goes on from PVHY01000594.1 coordinate 105,456, forward strand.
ACTTATACCTAAGCAATCTTCCTTTATATTAAATTCTTGATCTATTTCTATTTAATTCTTGACTCTCCTTGACACTATTTTCTGTCAGAGACAATAGTTGAGTGTGGGATTTGGGAACCACAGTTTCTGCCCCTCTTCAAATAACAGGATGGGTGAGGAGGGACTGAACTGTGTCTCATCCATACTTGGGAGGCATCTGCACTGATGCCCAAATAGCAAATGCATTGCAAACATGGTAATTCCAGTCATTTAAACACAAATACATGCCTTAGAATTCCCCCATGCTGATTAACAAGGACAAAAAACAAAACCCTCTGGGATCAATAAAGCTTATAGATCACTGACTGTTCAACCCCTGAGAGAATATAGTGACCCACAAATCTCATCTCTCTCTACACCCATCAAGCAGCTTAGAGACAAGATTCTAATGCTCTACTTTCAACAAAAAAATACATTTGAGCAATGGGTACAGTACTTAAATAGAATTATTCTGAGAAGCATCAAAGGATCTTGGTTAACTAAATTCTAGAAAACAGATCAATCTAGTCCAAAACACTGTCATCCAAGAAGTGTCCTAGGGCCTATGTGGCTCACTTAATAGACCATCAGAAAGTTGCTGCAAAGGAAGTAGGCAATGGCCAAATATTATCTGGAAGATCATCTAAACACATGGTAAAAATTAGATAATTTCTAGAAATATATTTCATATTCGTATAAAATATTCCACTTCAAAGAAAAATGTCTTGACCAAGTAAATAGAAGAGTTAACTTTCCGCCAAGAAATTAAGTCAAGCTGTGAAAGTCAGTATTTGTCAGTTGATAAAGCCTATTTCATTCCACTTATTTTACAAAAATTGAGAAAAGATTGTTAAAAATATTCCTTATTTTCTGTTTCTCACTTATATCAGTATAATTAAAATCCTCAAATGTGTTTCCTTGGGATCATCTAACAAAGGTTTATTCAGCATACTTATTTATGCTTCTGTGCCAGACATAGTGCAAACCACTGGAAATGTCAATACAGACACTTAGAAGGTACAAAGAGTTGGGCATACAGAGGCAACTCTCAGTGAACTTTGTCGAAAAATTATAAGCTGCCAATCTCCATGAGCTTGTTTTATTAAAAGTTCATCCGTAATGAGAATTTTGCCAACATCACCACGCTCAGTGACAACCAGTAAAAGCTGCCCCTTTAATTTTGGAAGACCTGGTACTTTTCACCAGCTGAACTCTGGCTGGCTGAGTCTGTGCCTAGAAGTAGTATTCATTATATAACACCTACAATCCATAAGGCCCTTATCTTCTCTACCAATTAATCTTAAATCTCTACTATTGTTCAGCATCTCAAGCCCTATTTTGCAAGTTAAAAAAATAATCATCCCCCAATGTGGAATGTGGAAGCAGGTAGAGAGATGAGCTTCAGATAAGAGGAACACCTCCTGTCTCTCTAGCCTCCTCTGGCACACTAGAGGATGGGCAACAGCAGTCTCTCACCTGTAACCCAGCTTCCTAATGTCTTTGGAATGTCCCAAGAGACATATGACCTATTAGTAATGGCTGTTGCCCCCAAAGGCAAATTCTCCTGTTATTGTGCATCCCCCCATCCTCCTGCTGCATGTCACCTACACTTTGCTACTTCCTCATTACATCATTATAACATTTCCTTGCTGGGGTATATAAGGGGTTTCTCAGTTTCATTAAAGTTGGAATTGGATATGCTTCCCAGGATCCCCGTTCTGTGGGCTAGTCTCACAGTTCAATCTCTTCTGTCTCAATTTCATCTTCATTCCATACATGACCCCTAACACCCCAATTTCTACTTTTAGTAATAAAATCAACCAAAACTTAGCTACATGCTTGCTTGTAGCTACAAGCTATCTTTCCTAGTCTATCTTGTAGAGTTTGAGGTATTAAGATGACATTCAACCACAGACTCCGTATCAGTAGGTCTAGGAGTTTCAATTCTTAGAGAATTCATTAACAGCACTGAAGAGTCTTTTTGTTTTCTTTATTAGCTTCCCAGATGAATCTAATGTATAGACTAATGTGTTGACAGAGTTAAGAAACACTGTTTAAGCATGGGTTTATATTTTAATGTACATTGAGCCTATATTAAAAATGATTGTATAAATTATACTGATTATTTATGAAAATGACAAGTATATAATAGCACTTTTTCTATCAATGTACTGGAAACAATGAATGTTTTTATGGGGGGAAATGTTGCTGCTACAAAAACTATCTAAAAAGGTAAAATGAAATAACCTGGTTACATGTGGTTAAAAATCTTCATATTTTCATCAAAATTATAAGTTTTAAGTAAAAACACATTACTTCACATAGCATTACAGTGAATTAAATTAGCAGTTAATTTACACTTTAAAGACATCTACTATTAAGGTGATCAAAGATTTTCACCACGTGTATCTATCTTTTCAAATATCAGCTTTAATTTCAAAAATAAAGAGACAAATATTTGAAGGCACTTGGCCCTAATTCACCAACTCTTGGCTAATCCACTGGGCTTTGAAAACATACCTCAGTCTACAAATATTTCACATTAGCTTTGCTTGCAATGAAATAATTATTCCATTATAACTATTAAGCAGAATACTTTCAACTAAAGTAATCCACAAGATATGCTTTTGAAAAATTTCATGAGAAGCATGTCTTAACAAAATGAAACCCGATAACTAGGAAGTTTCAACAGTATCAAAGTTTACTTACAAATATGCTCGATTTTCAAAACTGTTAAGAGAATAAACCATTTTTGTTAATTGATAATTTTCTCTCCACTGGATTATAAGTTCTCCCAAGGTTTATTTTATTCATGATTATAAATTCCACTAAATACACCCTGAAAGTGTTAGAGTTGTACAACTGTTAAGTAAACATGCCAAGAGTAATCATGCTAACATTCAATGATACATACATATTTTATTATCTGATGTCTCTACAGTCCTTGAGGAATGCAGGCTTGCACATGACCTCCCCCAAACTCAACACAGTTGATTGACTTGGGAAGCACACATGTCAGAGGCAGCCAAGCACTTGTTTGGCTTAGTTTATAAAGAATCTGGAACCTCACTCCCTTTTGCATTTGACCCAAAACGCTGGAGAATATTGCTATGGACAATGGATACTGAACCTAATAAGTCATGACACTGTTAGGGAAGGAGGCCATGTGCAAGGTTGGTATGCAGTGAAAACTAATCAAGAGGAAAAGGACAGAGAAACAGAATAAGACAGACAGACAGAGATCCCACACAGTCAAAGAGATGAGAAAAAAAACCCACATAAATCCTGATAGAATTGCTTAGGTCTTGATAATGTCTTCTCTGCTACTTTCAATTCTCATGAGGCCTGTCTTTCTGCCCTCAGGTTCCCAAAAATGTCCATTTATCATTACAATAACACACCTTGAACCATTTTTACTGAGATTCTGCAAGTACCATAATTAGGACATGGACATACCATAATTAGGACATGGACATTAAAAGTCACGTAACACATACAAATTTGATCTTCGGTGATTCTGCAAAACTCTCATCACAAACATCAGTCACAGAGGGCTTGAAGCATACAAGTTGAAAACCTAAACTGAACCTGTGCTGGCTGTCAGCAGTTCAGAGACATACAAGTAGTCACACCTGTGCTACTGCCACTACCTAAGGCACATGTGCCATCTCGGTCAAATTACCATTCCAGGGATCTTTACTGACACATCCACTACCCCTAATTTCTTTGTCTCCCTTTTAACTTTCTGGCACCTGCCCACCTGTCTTCAGTTGACACAGAGATCACTGCAATTCCCTCTGCTCATTTTGTAATACTCATTTAAATTATTTGTCACCATTCTGGGTAATCTGTTGCATTGCTCATTTCCTAGCCCTTAAGTAATTCCTCCTTTCAACCTGTGCCACCAGGAACTCATCAGATCTTCATACTGGCTGAATATAAATCAAAGAGAAAAAAGAGATTTTTACCTATTTGCATTGAAGGGCTAAGATGGGGAGGGAAAGGGAATGGAAAGAGAATTTTAGAAAGAGAAAAGGGCAAGATCTATTTGTAAAGACTAAATGTTACTTTAGAAAAAAACCCTATGGAAATCATCACAATTTTTAATTATTCACTCATGTAGCAGATAGATTGGACTTAAAGAAGTTAGAAATATTTAATAACTCAATCAAAAAATGGGCAGAGGAGCTTAAATAGGCATTCATTTTTTCAAAGACATACATACACAATATTCACATGAGAAAAAATGTTCATCATCACTTATGAGGGAAATGCAAATTGAAAACATAATGAGATACCACCTCACACCAGTGAGATGGCCCAATTCAAAAAGGCCAGAAACAAGTGCTGGTGAGGTATTTTTGAAAAAGGAATCCTCTTACACTGCTTTGTGAGAAAGTACACTAGTCCACTCACAATGGAAAGCTGGATGAAGGTTCACCAAATGAATCTATCATGTGACACACCAATTCCACTTGTAGAAATCTACCCAAAGGTAGACACAAAATCTGTAATTTAAAAGGAAATCTGCACTCCTATGTTTATATCAACATAATTTACAATAGCTAAGATATGGAAACAACCCAAGTGGCCAAATAGTAGGTGAGTGGATCAGGAAAATGTAGTAAATACATACAATGGAATACTATTCAGCAAACACAACAGATCATTTCATGTCATTTACAGCAACATGGGTGAAGCTGGAAATGATTATGCTAAGTGAAATAGCAGAAAGGAAATACCAGATGTTGTTACTTATATGTGGAATATAAAGAAACCAGACAAAGCCAAACCTCAAAACCAACCTCAGAAAGATGACCATAAATCTGTGACTTACAGTTGGGAAAGGGAAAGGAGGGAAAAGTGGTAGGACTGGGGCAGAGAGCATACAGACTGTGGCGGAGGACTATAGATATCTCAGTGGTGAGAGTTCCATGATGACGACACCTGTGAGAGAAAAACCTATATTGCAAAACACTAGAAAGGATGTAAAACAACAATACTTCAGTAAAAATAGAAAGAAAAACAAATAACCCCAAAACTAGAATATTTTTTAAATGTTAATATGCCAAAATATTCAGACCCAAGTTTCAGATTCCCTCAAACCTACCTCCAGTAGAGTTGAATAAGGTCTGAGTTTTCCACAAAGGTACTTTTTGTTTCCAAATTTTACATCACTAAAATCACCATTAACTGAATCACTGTCATAACTAAGGAAATGAGATACACAGTGAATTGTAGAAAATCTTCAAAGAAAAGAAAGACACCTCCCTAGTTCCCAACCTACAGCAATGTAAAGACAGAAGGAAAACCTATCCACATGTGCTTCTTTCACAGCAAATTATAGCTGTCCTTTCCTACTACATTTTCTTCAAGAAACATGCATTTCAAGACACATTTCTTAATTCTTTAAATTCTATAATCTCATTAAATAGTAACTCCTTGCCTAATGTATTAAAATTCTGTTATATTCCAAGAATGCATTATAACTCTGGCCTCCTCATACAATTTGTCTCACACTTTAACATCTACATAAATCAGTGTTGGTTTTTGTTAGAATGCCAATTTTTATTTAATCAACCCAGTGGGGTCCAAGATTGTGCATCTCTGAATGATATAGAGGTTGCAAGCCCACAGAAAACACCCTGAGCTGCATAGCACTACAACCTTAACTCTATACCAAATAAAATGAACCAGCAGTTACCAAGAGGTAACAATTACCTCTTAGGAATAGTATAGGGCTCCATATCATGTTTAACAGTTACCAAAGATTTTTTTAAATCATCTACTGAATGCAAGGCACTTAGAAACAAATACAATTAAGAATTGGTCCCTACCTTGAAGATATAAAATTTGACATAGTAATTCCCCAATATTGATATATATGAGTTTCTTGGAGGGCTTGTTAAAATTGTAGATTCATGACTCAAGATAGACTGCCAGCATGTCAGGATACAGCCTCATGAATGCACTTGCTAGGTAGGTCTACACAGAGGGATATTACTTTAGGTTAGATGCCAGATGGGTACAAAATTTTGTGACAAGGTTAAATTTGATTGAATGCAGTGTGAAATAGTAGCTCAGAGAAAGGAACTCTGACTCTAGGCAGATTCAAAGAGAACACATAGAATAGTACTTGGCCATGAAGGGTGAGGGGAACAGATACAGAACATCAGTATTGATGATCAGGGTTCTCAAGTTAGGGAAGCGTGAAAGTCTGAGCTGTAGAGAGTTGTGAAATGGAGAAATGGTGCTAGGGTGTACACGAAGTAGGTCAGAAAGATGGTGGAGGCCATATTACAAAAGACACATGATTCTGAACTTAATCTTTTTAGTCTTTAATTCAAAGGGACAAAGAGTTGTGAAGAGCCTTTAATTAGGCAGCAAAGCACTGAGTATTCCAGGGACTTCTCTCCTGATAGATGACCACTTTCTTCTTTAAGAAGTGTTTCAAATTTCAAACTGGGGAAGATGACTAAGGCCTTCCCATATGCTTTGTACAGAAGTTTGGTTACAAAACAAAGTAGTCTGAGTTACAATTTAAGTTTTAATTGATGAAGTGCCAAAAAGACTCAGTTTCATAGTCAACAGCAACAGAAATGGAAAAACAGCATCTGTTTTAAAAAAAAATTGAATAAACTGAAATATCATAAAGAAGCAGAATTTTTAAATGACAATCAAAATTCTTTTAAATGACAGCAAAAATGTCTAGTATCCCAGAAGAATCTATTCCCTTAAAAAATGATTGATTTTCAAGAGCATATATTTAAAAAAATTGTTCCTAAAATGTATCAGTGTCATAGGGAATTAAAATTTACTTGGATTAAATACAAAGTCTTCTTTAGAGACAGCGATCCCATATTAAATTAATTTTTTTAAATGATAGGGTAATAACTACTAATCTATTTTAGCTATTTTATTACCTCAAAAATAGTTTTCACTCTTGATCCTGGAACATTAGGATTTCTAAAGAACAGTCCTTTCAAAAGCAACTCCAATTCCAAATAGTTTGGCAAAGATTAGCAAAACAGAAGCCATATTCACGACAAGAACATCTTATTGGTAATCCTTTTAAAAGTCACTTCTTTGAAAGTGTCCTGTAATTTTGTTTTTAAAGGATAATATGCCACCTCTCATTGCTTAGGATACCTCTAATTGTAACATGGAAGCCATTCAGCCATTAAATGTAATATCATTTCTGTTATATAACTTAAAATGAAAATTATAGCGCATCACTACAATGTATTGTCAAAGTGAATGGTGAATTCACAAGCAAAGTGATTATGTATTAGATACTGATGACTTGCCATGAGTGCATGCTGAGTTCTTTTGTTTGTTTTATTTTTTTATAAATACAGTAAAGATAGACATTATCAGAGCTTTCTCTTCATCTGATCTGATCTCATAGAGAAAATGAGACATTTTAATGGGGTACTCTCAAGTAATTTGAGGTACTAATGTGCTGTCTTTGGACTCCTATTCTAAAATGCTCTCCTCCAGGCAGAAGTTTCGCTGTATTTTTCTTTGTATAAATGCAAAGATGACTGACCAATCCAAATGCTTTTATCAGGGCAGTTTGGTGATGACAGATGGAAAAACTAATGTAAAAGATTGGAGAATTCACTAGCTCATATAACTAAGTCTCAGAAGGATAAAGACCTTAGATTTTTGACACAAACTAAAAACTGCTGGAAATACATATATATATAGGGCTAAGTAGAGAAATATGAATACACTAGATACTGAAGTTATTTCGTAGATTTTGGAAGGGGTTTTTATATTGATCTGTTAAGAGCATTATGATTATTTTAAAACCAGTTTTTGAACACATAATATAGTCAGTAAATTTATAGGAATATGCATTAGCAAATCTGAAATCATATTGCGTATATAATAAAATTGATCAAATAACTAAATATTATGAATAGTGACAGCCAGATTTCTCATTCTGAGAGAAAGGAGTTACAAGGAAAGAAGAAAGGTTAGAATTAAACCTGTAATGCTGGATTATAATTAGAGGTTATCAATATAACCTAAAAGTTTAATATACTGGATAGAAAGTGTAAGAATGAAAATGTGTAAACATATATATGATAATAAATCTATTAGCCTTGTATACTGAGAGGGGATAGGAACCATATATGAGTTAAAAATGAAACCATATATGAGTTCATAATGAAAAGATATATGTACACATATATATATTTATCTTTTCAAGTACCATTCTTTAATAAAACGAACTAGAAATTCTGAGGGAAAAAATGAACCCAGGGTAGACAGAAAAATATACACAACAATGGTGGATGAATAAAGAAATGTGATTACATGTATACTATGAAATGTTACGCAGTCCTAAAACGAGAAGTTATGACCTATATTGCAACACTAATGAACTTTGATGACATTATGCTAAGTGATATAAACCCCACTCACAGAAAGTCAAAATTTCATTTCATGAGATGCCTAGAATAGTCAGCTGTCAAGTTCATAACAGAAAAAGAATGAGATGGTTGAACAACAATATGAATGCACTTAGTCCTACTGAACAAAACACTTAAATGCTTAAAATTATAAATTTAATGCTATGTATATATTACCACGATAAATAGAAAGTGCAAAGGCAATGGGAAGCAGTATACTCGGTTTTTTGTTTTTTTTTTTTTTAATTGGCATATCTTGTGAATGGTGAAAACCTTTATCTCAATAAATACTTGATTCAATAAATTTCCTCTTATGCTTACACCTTAGAATCTTACTTATGTGCTTCAAGAGACAAAATTTAAATAATAAAATATATATTAAAAAATCAAAAATTCTTCAAGAGGGTAAATAAAGATAAGTCCTAATGAACTCACACTATCAGCACTATAGAGCAGTGAAAATGAGCCAAATTTATGTGTAAGAATGTGGATGAACTTCAAAAATGCTGTCTTTAGAAAGTCACAACCAGGGTCTGATAGCAAAGATTCACAAAGAACTCACACAACTTAAGAAAAATTAAGTGAAAAACCCACTCACAAAAGGGGAGAAAAGGTTAAAAGACTTTTCTACAAAGAGGAAATATAAATGATCAATGAAAAAAATGCTCAATATTACTTATAATCAGGGAAATAAAAATAAAATCCACAATGAGATATCACTTCACAAGGGTAAGAATGGCCCATATATTTTTTTTAAAAAAAGAGGGGTGTGTGTGTGTGTGTGAAACAAGTGCTGACATGGATGTGATGAATGTGGAGAAGAGTGGAGAAGAAGGAACACTTTTACACTGCTGGTGGGAATGCAAAATGGTCCAAGACACTATGGGATGCTGTGTGGAGGATCCTCAAACTACTGAAAAAGGAACTATCATTTGACCCAGCAATCCCACTTCTGAGAATCTACCCAAAGGACACAAAACAATAATTCAAAAGGACACTTATACTTGGATGTTTATTGCAGCACTATTTACAACAGCCAGGATATGGAAACACTTAAAAATCCCAAAACAGATGAGAGTTGTGGTATATTTACACAATGAAATACTATTCATCAATCAAAAAAGACAAATTTCATGCATTTGCAATAACAAGGATGGACCTAGAAGGAATCATACTAGCAGAAATAAACCAGAAGGAAAGAGAAATAGTGGATGGTCACTTATATATGGGTTATAGGGAAAACAAACAAACAAAAGGACAAGTAAAACTTAAAACAAATTGTCAGCAGAACTAAAGGCTAGAACAAGGGAGGTCAAGGGGGTAAAATCAGATGAGGGATAGGCACAAGAGATTAAGATAATGGTACATGGGTGAGAAGGTGGTGGGAGAATCTTGGAGTATACAATGATGTGACTATATGCATCTGTATGTTTGTGTGTATATAATATATACACACATACAAACATACATACATTTGTGCAATCAGTTTTTTAAAAACTATGTTCATAAAAATAAAATTAAAATAAGCAAAAAAGATACATTGAATCCTAAAACAGAAACAATATATAATTAAGACTATATCTATAGATATATAGATACACACACTTGTGTATTTCAGTGAAATCATTTGAACAATAAACTCCCTGGGGTAAGTGGAATATCAGTATGATTGGGGAACAGCCTATGTGAGGTTGAAAGTGATTCTTCCATTTCTTAAGCTGGGTAGTAACATTATATTTCCTCTATTGCTTTTCATACATATCTTAGTCACACTTTTATATGGATAGCATCACCCAATTCTTTTAAAATGATTTTTAAAAGAAAAAAGGTGAATAAACTAGCTTAATTTTCTTTTCATGTATAACACATAATCCATGAGTTCCCAGCAAAAGGGCTTTTCCTTAGAATCATAAACAATAATGGTAAAGACATTCCTACCTTTCCAGATGTTTATCTTTATTCCCAACGGAGCACCTTGACTATTCTGATATTCATTATTTCAGAGAACCAAAGACATTTAATCTGTCCAAAGTTTTACTGTTGAGGATTTATTTTGTTAAGATTCCCTTAAAAGAAGAGAATTTTGAAAATTCATGCATATCTAATTTCTAGGGCATTTGCTTGTTATGTCATTTTCACAATGCCAAAATAATTAAGTAGTTGTTGGAAATTCTAAGTACCAGTGATGTGGTAAGATAAAATAATTTTTAAACCAGAATTTTCAAATTTTCTTTGTGCACAGATCCTTAAAGAGTTTTTTCTCTTAGAAATCTTTAACTGTTTCTAAACTGTTTTCCTAACTTAGGAATCTAGGCTTAAATGCCATCTATGAGTGAAATGATATAGTGCCCTTTGTTAAATGATATAGACCATTTGCTGTCTAGTCTGAATTACTCATAATATAGAGATCAAAGAATTGATTATCATCACTTATCACAAGTCTTTTAGATCTGACCTACATTATTCAAATCAAAGATAAAATGAGCATGAGCTCTGGAATAAGAATACCTTTGTCTAAATTCCAATTCTAGGATTTTCTAACTAGAAAAATTTGGGTGTCACATAATTCTCTGTACCTATAAATGAAGAATAGGCTTTGCCTAAATGATGTTTAGAACCACTAAATAAAGCAATCACGTTATATATTTAAAATTATGACCAAAGAGAATGCACCTTTTTATTTCCAGTAACTGGAATAATTACGTATTTACTTGCAGTTGCAGAAAATAATAAAAACTGTAACAGATATTGCATATATCCATTACCCATAATTTTAGTGACTTACATATCACTTTCATTATAAAAATTTTACAATCCTTTCAGATATCAATACCTAATTTACAAATAACTGTGCAACGAACTATTTCAGAGACAATAGAAATTAGTTTAAGTTCCTGACAATTTTATTTTTCTTCACAATTTTGTAGAGAAAACAAACATCATTATTTCATAAACATGGGAAGAAGAGGGAAGAAAAAGCATTGTTTGACTTAGTATTTTTAAACAAATCAATGTTCAAATTCAGTTAATCGTGTATGCTAATATTATGCTATAATTTAATTTTCAACTCTAAAAGAAATTTTGAATACTAATTGTACTTAGGAAATTAAACTGATGAAGCTTTCTATTACTCGGTCATAATGACCACAATATCAACATTAAATTTTTTAAAATGGAGAAATGGTTAGTTTGATTTTATAAAGGCACTGAGTAAGACAATTTGTAGTAACATCAAATATAAACTAACATCTTACTTTTCATCACCAAAATCACCATTAAGGCAGGTCTTAACATTGCTTCTACTAGAATTTTATATAGCAATACATATTTTGAGGAACTACTATTACAGCTCACGTGTGTCCATAATAATAAGCATCAAGGAAAGACTACAGAAATCCATACTACTGGTTCTGGGGTCCCAACTTGGAAGGCAGGAATCTGCATGAGCTCTGCAGCATCTTTTCTTTTTTCCTTTTTTTCATTATTATATTATTTATTTTATTTTATTTTTATTTTTTCCTTTTTTTTCATTATTATATTATTTATTTTATTTATTTATTTATTTTTATTTTATATATTTTATCTACCCCTTGGGATCCTCCACCACCTGATCACCCATGAACCATTGTCTTAGTCTTTTGTGCCCCTCCAAATCTGATTCCTCTCCGTTCTCATGCTCTATGCTTCAATTTTGCTAAAAATTAGTTTAAAATTTTTCTTGTCTGTTTTCCCTTTGTCCCTTATATAATTGAGACCATCCAGTATGTCTCCTTTTCTTTCTGGTTTATTTCTGCCAGCATGATTTCTTCTAGCTTCATCCATATTGCAGCATCTTCTAATGGAGTTACTCCACAAACCAGTAACTCAGACTCAATAAAGTTGGTTCAAGACCCTAAAGACCAGGACGGAGAAAAGAGGAGGCTCAGAGAGATGAGAGGACTCCAGCAGAAAAGCCCCAACAGCAATCCACGCAAGAGTCCAGGATTTGGACTCACATCTACATCTCTCTTAGGAATAAATCTCATTTAAGACTATCAAGCATATCTCCAACTTTAGATTACCATAACCATGTCATGCCAGGACTAAGATTATGAACTTGATTCAACAGGTATCAGTGTTCTAGACTGCATGTTCTAGAGTGAAATATAATGTCAGAACAGACCCTTTACTTTACCTTTCCTCCTCTTCTTAAAATATATGAAAAGTTTCTTACATCTACGTGGGCAGCACTAACTAATCAGATCTTTAACACATAGATTTCTGGTAGCCTAAGTTCCTAGCCTGAAGTAACTTGAATCAAATATGTTCTGGGTGGAACGGTCTCTTTCTAAATATATATTCTGCCATAACCAATATTTAAGGTCAACTTAACAAGAGAAACCCTGATTATTTTTCTAATAGCCTTTTTAAGATCTTATTTTAATATAAAAAGCCTATATCTATCAGTTTTTTGTTTGTTTTGAGACTAGGTCTCACTATTTTTGCCTGTGGAACCGCAGGCTCACGTAGCCCGGGGTACCTCGGACTCAAGCAATCCCCAGGCTCAGCTTCCCAGGTAGCTGGGAATACAGGCATGTACCACCACACCCAGCTATATTTTTTTGGAACTAGGTCTCACTACGTGCCCCCAGCAGGACTCGAACAGGCCGCGACTTCCTAGGCTGCTGCTTGCAGGCTTGTGCCACCATGCCCGTCCTTATGTCTATCATTTTTTAATCAATAAATCTATAGTTCTGATTTGTTTTGTTTTATAGTTTGGTAAAGGATAATTTTCCTGATGGATTTAGAATATATTTATTATATTCTTACCCAGTTAAAATAAAATGATAAACTTTTAGAAATGCACTTAACACTGTTCTTCAATCATATAAATATTAAAAATCCTTTAAAGTAAGAATTCTTAAATTGGTAAGCACTTAATTAAAAGGTTAATGTAAGAGTATAAGCATGTGAAGCTACAACCTGTACAGTGAAATTAAGGCTATGGCCCCATAAAATTCAAATCTGGAAATGTGTATTTTACCTGATTTTAGTTATATTAAGATACCTTAGTAGAGAAACACATCCTTATACAATCCATGTATATGTGAGAAATATATAGAAACGTTTTCCATAACTGAACACTTAAATCTATGCCACTGCCAGAAAAAAAAACTCCACATCAGGCAAGTTGAGCTTCAAAGGACAATCTAGAGGACATAAAAGAGAGAGGATAATAATAAAGTACAATAAAAAAAATCACTAAGAGTAAAGATCTCAAGACTAGTCCATTCCACATGAGGAAATCTGATTGAAATGAGAAAATTTGACATCAAACTCAGAAAATCCCTCACACTCAGACAGAAGTTCATTTTTGGTTTTCCTCTTTCTCACACGTTTCCAAGCTTTGAAACACTGTGGTATGTTCTGTGCCCTGTGGAAAATGTTTTATTGGTTATTCACACAAAGGATACTTCAAGTACTTAAAAAGTACTTGCACTCTTCTACAGGAACTTGCCCATATTAATGGCACTTTCCAAGCATTTCAGGGTTGTCTCATGATTATGGAAACCACAGCTTTTTAATGCATACAAAAGTTTAGGATAAAATATGGTAGGAATACAACAAAATTACTTACACATTCACTAAGGATTTTTCTCTCTCAAAAAAAAAACATTACTTCTATTTTAACTGATTTTCAGTCATCTTCTATATTCAAGATGTAAAATCTTAAGAATCTCAATCACCTAAAAAGTATTCTTAAATGTGTCTGTAAAAGTTTGTTGTTTAAAAGTCAAGGTGAATAACTTAAAGGACTTAAGAAAAATTTCTAGCAATGTTCTTAGAAATTACTTTCAATATAGATAATACCGGGTTCTAAATTTTTTTAAAGACTTTGTAATTTCTGACCTAAAACTACATTGAAATAATGAATGAATGAATGAATGAATGAATGAATGAATGAATGAATGAATGAATGAATGAATGAATGAATGAATGAATGAATGAATGAATGAATGAATGAATGAATGCAGCTACAATTCCCTTAAGGAGATACTTTAACAGACTGGTTCTGGTACAATTCTATGGATGATACAATACACAGGAAGGTAATCCCTACAAAGAAAAATAAGTCTATATTATATGACATGAAGAATACATGTTTCTTAGAAATATCAGCAATTTTAAAGCATATTTTATACAAAGTGGAGGTGATACAATTATATTATTTCATTATTCTAGTGATTTGACCACTAAATTATTAAACTCAAGTTACCTTTATCTGTATCTATATTCCATGCTAGAAGATCATTTCTGAAATGTAATAGCATTCCCAGGCTCCCCCAAAATAATATACCAAGTATATACTGTCTAATTTTGGAGAGTGATGGAAAATTTAAAAGAACCTACTACTTCATATACTTCATTACTTTACACTGTTCATTTCTCCTACACTGAGCAAACTACAATGTCACCACTATTTTTCCAAATAGCGACATCCTGTACCTTCTCCCTGATCTTCTATTTATTCAATGTCTAGCACATAATAGATGTTATATAACATCTACTGAAAATATTATACTTGAATATTTTTATTTATTCCATTTATTTTAGAATAGTCTTCACTCATAATATGTTTAGATAGGAGAGATAGCTCCATGATTACTATTAAATATTATTATGACTGATATTTTTAAATGACCTTAAGTTAATTCACTGCTCTTCTCAAATATTGCCTCCTCAGAAGCACTGCCTCTAACCTACTGTATTTAAAATGTTTTTGAGCCTCATTCAATCATCCACTATGCCCTTAACTATGCATGATACTTAACATGCGTCACTTGCTCAATGATTACTGCTGCTTTCTTACTGTCTCTCCACTATCCCTGAAAGAACATGGGCTACATGAAGGAAGACAAGTATCTTTCATATTCCCCTCATATCATTAGTGCATGATACAAAACATAATGGAAATATGTCAAGAATTACATATGCCATTGCTCAAGGCAGCCCTGAAAATAAGATGTTGCATCTCAGTACATATAAGTGAATAATTTTCAATTAATTCCTCTTTCCCTGCAATACATTTAGTAGTGTTGCATGCACTGTGCAGGTTTTCCTCCTACTTTTGTGCCGAAACAGCTTAACCTTTTATATAAGTGTCTCTGGTCCAGAAAACATTAAAATTGGGCAGCTCTAATAAATACTACACATAATGACTCGCTCCAGTTCTCTGCAGTAATTAGTACTCTGGTGATGAAATGTGCCTCTAGGTTCAAAATTTTATAATGTTTTGACAGTTGGAATCTTACCAAGCATGAAATGAACCAATAAAAAATTCTTTTTTGTTATCATTCTCTAAGCATTAGGAAAAAAATATATTCTCAACATAAAACAGTAGTTCTCTAAGAATAAAAAATACTAACACCCGCAGATTCAAAGGGGAGGATTTTTGTAGCATACCAGTGAAGGGAAGATAAATGTAAAACCTCTAATAACTAAAAGCTGAGAGCAAGTCTATTTAACAGGCAAGTGCATCTCAATCACCTTGATTAGCAAAGCAAGATAATATGCATTAAAATTTTCATGCCAGTCAAAAACCTCATAAATACTATATTTTATTTCCATTTTAACTGTTTGATGATCATGGTATCCTTAATCACTTCAAATAAGTTCTTTATAACACTATATTCATTTGATAGTTTTCTTTCCAATATCCATAAATCCCAAACAAAAAAAAAAATCTTGACACTAACAGGTTTTTTTAAAGTTGGGCAAAGATTTCAGCTTTATAAATGGATGTCATGTGTTTAACCTAAATAATAAAAACCACTATTTCCAAGTGAATTTCACATAAATTGAAAGGTCAAAGTGTTAAGCATCTCTACGAATCCAAATATATTCTCGAATGATGTCATTGTAATTTATTCAAAATAAAAACTATTCCTATGATGAAAAGTCCTGGAGCTGGATAACAGTGATGCCTGTACAACTACATTAATGTTCCTAAAGCCAGTGAACTCTACAGTTGAAATTAGTTAAAATGGTCAATTTTGAATGTTTTACTCCCTCATAAGTTACTTTTTTAATTTAAATTCTAGTTCCCTGTATTCTGATCAGAAATACTTTTACTTTATCTGAAGGTATTTTATTTCCCAAATGCATGACCTGACAGACATCTAATAGATTGCAAAGATACTTTTAGTTATTTGGCAATCATTAACTTCCTTCTTCCTTGAGTTTTTAAGAAGCCAAGAAAACTGTTAAAGAAATTACTAGAAATGTGTATGACTTTATGGCATTAAATTGACCACCATGAAATATGAATTTTCTCTATAAATTATGCAGTACGATTGGAGAAGCTATGTGTAATGCAGTCCTGAACACTCTCAGTATGTGGTGGGACATGAGGCAGAATCCACAAGAACCTCAGTAAGTGATATTGTAACCATACCCCTCTAGAATGAAATGCCATGCTTATAAATTGGTTATTTTTTAATGATTGAGCTAACGAGTTCTGAACTTTTAACCTATATGGGTTTCATAATTACACAGCTTGAAATCCTCATCAGAAAATCTGTCTCCTCCTGAAATTCAAATCATTTTATAGTCGTGAATAATGCATGGCAACTCTACAGAAATTAAAACATTTCATAAAGAAATTCACAAGCTCTTTTTTTTTTTCAGTTTTACAAGAACATAAAGTAACTGAAATAAATTAGTTGACACTTCCTTTGACTCCCCAGCCCAACCCCACACAGGCAATTCTTTTAAAGAGAGAGCTTGCTGCTTTTTTTTTTTTTTCTAAACATAAATTACAAATGGGTATGGATTTGTGGCACAGTTTATATACAAGTCAGTCCACACATAGCTGAAGAGAGTTCCCCCAAAATGCTACCCATAGGGAAACACAAATTCTGTTTCAGCACAATGGTTAAGAACTCTGGTTTCAAACAGAACTTGATTCCTGGCTAAGTCACAGATGGATTCTGACACTGGGCAAACCATTTCTACTCCTTATGATTTCATTTCCTCATCCGTAAAATGTGGACAATAAAGTCACCTCACTAAACTGCCCAAGTATTATCCCTCAAACTTTGGAAACTCTCAGTAAAGAATTCTAACTAGAATCTTGAATGATATAGAATGGCAGTTTGATTCGAATATTTTTTTCATGTTTAGAAATTCTTCCCCCCCAGTCCCCAAATATGCTTAGTCTCACTTGATGAATAAACTGTCTTCTCACATTAATAAAATAATGGACAATGATTCCATTCACAATATGACAATCAACATAGATTTCTCAACATTTAAGAACTGTACTTTAATTCCTTCAAGCATTTATTTCAAGGCAGAAATGCTTTTAAAGCAGTTAATAATTTACCACACATGTCTCATTAAAAAAATGAGATTTTTTTCTTTGAAACACCAGAACAGAGATCAGAACCAATATAAGCAGCTTACATTGTAGGCAATTTGCAGTCCAAGAAGCTCCATTATTGACAATTTTCTAGATAGGAATACTACGCTGTACCTCAGAGGCAGAACTTTATCCCAAGATTTTTATACTGCAAGCATATCTTGCCTTTTATTTTTTTTTAGAATAGGTCTCGCTATGTTGCCCAGGGTATCACAGGCTCAAGTTGTTTGGGGTGCCAGAGACTCAAGCGAGTTCCAGCCTCAACCTCCCAGGTAGTTGGGATTACGGGGGTGCCCACCATGGCACCTGGCTGCTTTTTCCGAGACCAGGTCTCGCTATGTTGCCCGGGGTTGTCTCAAACCCACAAACTCAAGCGATCCCAAGCCTCATGCCTCCCAGCGCTTGGACAACAGGTGCTTGCCACCACACCGGTTATATCTTGCTTTTAAAATTTATCCTTACTAATTAGAATGTTTATTGACCAGAATTACAGCTATAATTCCAGATGGACAGCAAGAAGGATGTTAACAATGCCCAGTCAAACAAGAATAGAGCACTACACTGATATTTTTGAAGAATCACCATTGAAAGAATAAATGTGTAGCACAAAGCTGTGTTCAGTTAGAGAAAAGCATGTAACTGTATCCATTTTTGTGAAAAACTATATATGTAATATCTTGACTATACTATATCAATGAAAGAAATCACTGTGTGTGAATTTTAATAATAATTAGTACTACTTGTGACTACAGATGATTTAGGTATTCTTCATTGTATTTTACCGTATTTAAAATTTTGACAAGTTACCAGTATTGGAATTTTCAGTTGTGAAATATCTTAAAATATTTTTTAAAAAAAGTAAATTCCTAGCAACTATGCCTTTTTTGTTGACAACTGCTATCTTATCACCTTTTATTCTTAAAATATTGTTTTGACATTCTGTGCATCACTCACACAGAACAAGAAAGTTACAAACAAAAATTGTCCAACCTTAAAACAAAACATTTAGACTAAACTTTGAATACTATAAAAGACCCTGGCATTGTCCCAAAGTCAGTGATGAAGAGTACAAAACAGATGTCATGTCTTATACATGCTTGCAGCTTCAAATTTAATGAACAGTGAAAGAAGATATTTTAAAACAATGATTTGGCTGAAGTATTAATCAACTAAATGTCATAATTAAAGATTGTGTGTCAAAAACTCAATCCAAAGCTGAATTCCACTCCTTATATGGAAACATAATCAAATGTTCTAGAAACCTATGTTTTCCATTTCATATAAAGTGTACAACTATCAAAATAGTGCTTAGAATATTCCCATCATAATCATTTTCACCAAATAAAAATTAAATTTTCAAATAAATTGAAATTTAAAAACTTCTAAGGTCCAAATTACCAACTGAAGTTTTGGTGACAATACACCAGTAGATATCATAGTTGAATACAAGAAACATCTTTCCATGTATGAGAAAAATATTTAGTTTAGGAATATCTAAGCAGTGTGCTACATTACAAAAAAAACAGATTTACATAAGTCCTCATTTCAATAAATCTGATGTTCATTTTCAACTTCTGACTTCCAACAAACAGCAGAGATTTAAACAACAGTACTTTTGGATGCTTAATATTCTACATTTGCTTGAATATTCATTTCAAAAATCAATGTAAGAAATATATAACTTCTGAATCTAAATTTTCTTGAAATATGCCAACTTCATAAATTTTGTTTATGTATATGTACACATAAAAATACTAAAGTTTAAAATTAAAACTTGGCCAACCAGAGGCTACATTCCATATTTTAATGCATTATATATGAGCACAAGATTCATCTCAGATTGAAGTCTCTGTCAAGTGCAAAATATTTCATCCATTATGTTCAATCATTGCAGTTAAATACTAACTTCCTTAAATAGAAGTTTCCATTTGGGAAAAAGACATCTAAATAGTTTGAGTGTTTATGTCTTTGACATTACGTCTCCCTAAGGAAATGCCAACACTATTTTATCACTTTTTTATCACTTTCTTATTCATATCATTCTTCATTGCTGGTTTTATTTTGACATTACTACAATATCTCTTTTTTACAAAGACATCAGCACATTGAATCAGGAAATTATTTTTTATAACACATCACATCACGTTCACATACCCCAACACTTATACTATGTTTCTACAAATCCTTTAAAGATTTTCCCCTCACGTAACCTCTAGTCTTCCTAAATATATCAAAATGTTCCCTCTAGATTTAGTTCAAAAAATTCTGATTTTAACTCCCTTTGGCTACTTTGGAAAGAATGACCATGATTTAAATATCATGAAGGAACACTGTCTTTGTATTACTTGAAATACACTAGCTATATATACACACACACTATATATGTGCTATATACATACTTATATACAATATACACTAAATATGGTCTATATTCTATATATACTTGAAATGTACTAACTATACAGACTATATATCATATATACTATATAACATGGCATATGTATATACAAGAATATATAGTGTTACATGATATAGAACATATAGTATATATAATATATACTACAGTATATATATTATATATTCTATTCAATATATATTATATATATAACGTACATGTACTAGCTATATGAAATGTAGTAACTATACTATATAAATTATAATAGTATATATAGTATAATATTATAGTATATATACTATATATAGCATTTATATATAATAATATATAATATATACTTATAGTATATACAGTAACTATAGCTATGTATACAGTATATAGTTAGTGCATTTCATATATATTATATATGTACTATATATAGTATTAACTATAGACATACTATATAAAGTGTATATATAAAGTATATAGACAGTACATTTCAACTATATAGATAATATATATTATAATATATATTACATATACTATATATAGTACATTTCAAGTATACATATGGTGTATGTGTGTGTGTGTATTTCCAACATGTACATGTTGTCAGCATTCTGGTTATTCTGACGAAGAGGAAAATATTCCACTTAGCCCCATTTAGGCACCCAGGGCTCTTTGAGGTGCCTGCACTGCCCCTACTACAATAAGGACACCTTGATACGTACATTGTAATATGAGTATGAATAGGAAGAAAAGAACCATGTAAAGCAAGGACTGCATTTCTCTCTAGAAATGTAGAATTGGGTAACTCTGATAATTACAAGTCATCTTCATTGCATAGAGGCAAATTAAGTATAAAACAGAATATCTCACATTATTGGAGAATTATTTTTAAGTTATTGTATTTATCACAAAGTTCCGGCAAATTCTATGTGTTTGAGTTTTATTTTACTTTAAATATAGTCTCCAGTTTCTTACTGTAAATAAAATGGCAGTTAATTTTCAAAACTCTTAACAATTCAACATCAGTATCACTATTTCTTCCATGTTATTAAAATATAAATTAGTAGACAAGATCAAGAAAAGGTCCTTGAGGAAAATATCCTCCATATTTCTGTGACTCACATATCTACAAAGTCCAAAACCTGATTTCCTTATCCCTATAATACTGGCTGTCAAGAAACAATTTTTGAAAAAGAATAATGAATGTTGATGCTAAACATATCTAATAGATTAATATCATCTATTATTTCTAAGAAAAATTCAATCTACAATCATGAACAAAAAATTAATATAAAAGAATAAAATTATCATTAAATGGGAAAATTCCAAATTAATCTTGCCTGTAAAATCAAAATGATGCAAACCATACGACTGAAAAATGCTTTTAACCTTTAGGGGTTTAATTCTGAAACCAACAATTCAAAAACTCATGAAAGGAAGAAGCTAAGTAACTTGGCAAAACCATGAATAACATTCAAAAAATTTTTCAAGTAAAAGATGTATAAAACTAAAAGGCGGAGGGGGGAAGGGGAGGGAGGAGATGCCCTCATCCAGTACAATGAACAGGGAAAATGGATCAAAAATTCCTAATATGGTGGATAAGAAGAAAGCTTTTGTGAGTCACACAAAAATGCAACTGAAACAGGCTTAAAAAAGGAAATATAGTACCTATTTAATTGTAGGTCCCAAGATAGAATGGACTTCACAACTGACTAAATCTACTGACTTGAGGTTGAGACTATTCTCAACCTAGATTCTGGTTCTCCTCCCATGATAACTTCCACCTCATGCTGAAAGCTACATGGCTGTTCTAAGATTCAAACAGAATAAATTCAAAAACAAAAGTTATTTCCCAAAAGGTCTCAGGAAACCCCTTTTGGACTCTGTTGGCACAAACTAAATCATACGACCATTCCCAAAGTAATCAAAGTCACAGGGAACTGATGACAGATGAAGATCCACCCAGATCCACCAGTCGATATGGATGGTGTTATGACCCACACCATATGGACTGCATCTTGAAGGCTGACAGAAACCTGAACAAAACTGAAGCTTTCTGAGGAAAGAAAAAGTGGGAATAGATACTGGGCAAAGAAACAACACCCTACCACAAACAGCTATGAGGCCAAGCCTGTATTTCTAGATTGGAACATAGGCCTCCTAGTATAACAGCTGGCATGCAGAGGGTCTGCTCAACACTTGACTGTATAATCTCATTGGATTACAAAGCAGATATGCTTCACCAAAGAGCTATTCCTATATTGAGTTGAAATACACTTCTTTAAATCTTCGCTGGTGCAAATTCTGGGGACAACAATTACTGAATATATTCCTTATTTTCTATTACTACCCATGTATTTGAGGTCAGCTCTGGATTCTCTTTGAGTTCTCTCTTCTTAACTGCAGTCTCAGTTGCTTTACTCTTATCTACACTAGGCACTTCCATTTTTAAATAAATGACCTAAGAGTTTTATAAAATGTTCATTTTAAATAGAGGCTATTTTGTGTGTCACATTATACCATCATGCTAAGTTCATTTCAAACTAGGACAACATGATGATGCTTTGGTTGTCACCTGGAAAACCAAGCTATAACCCCATTATCAATTAGGAATTATTAGATGGTTCAAATTTGTTATATAATAGCTGCTTATTTTGGTTTATTAGGCTTTTAGAATCATCTCAAATCATTATTTCACAATCTTTCTAGCCTGTTTATGGTTAAGTGGTGAGTAAATATGTGTGTTTCACTGGTAACATACTTTGGATTGAGCTTAATAAAGATATTATATAAAACAGGATTGCAAGCAATTTTAGTCTTCTGATTAAAGTCTACACAAGGAGGCTTTCTTTTTTATTGCTAAGGAAATGTCACTTGATCCTTCAAAATTGGTTCATAACATCAAAAGGAGCTAAAAAGAGAATTTTAAAAGTTAAAGCAGTAAACATAAAGTTCAGTAATCCTGCCAAAATTCTCTCAGTAAAGTGTCTATATTCATGATGGGGAAGTACACTCTTATTTTTACACAGAAAATTATATACTTACAGCAATTGAAAAAAGCTATAATTTTAAAAGCCAAAGTTAAAGAAATTAGATATTCTTATTTACTAAAAACTTAGTAAGGAACTTACAAAAGGAAATGGAGTTTGGACCAAGTTCTTCAGTAGAAGTCTTACAACTGTTAAGTTGATGCCAAGAGCTGCTCCAAAATGTCCCTTGATTTACAATATAGCTAATTAATATAAAATGAGTCTGAGCTCCTGGAAATAGAAGAACTAGAACAGTAAAAGATTAAAAGTCTGGTACATGGCCTGTTTTAAGTAACTGGTTAATAGTAATAGCCCCTGGTGAATATAGCAAGAAACTAAACAGCTGCTAGTTGAAACTTCAGAGGTCACTTGTCAATATACTCATGTACACAAGGACAGGAATACATTTTGAGAAATGTGTCATTAGCTGATGTCAACACTGTACAAACTGGAGTGCAGTTACACAAATAGCCTACTATATGCCTAGGGTATCCATTCTAGCCTACTGAGCCACTGTTGACCAAACCATCAGTAAACAAAGTATTATCTCTGTTGCTAGACTGATGATTCTTGTTTCCTAGGTATGATATACTAGGTCTTAGGTGCTTTTCTTTGCATAGCTTTTTTATTTCTTGAGGTCTCTTTCTGGAAAAGAGACACCCCTCACTTCAAGAAAATACCCAACTCCTCTCTGTTTTTAGAAACCTGCTACTAACAATTAGGAGTATCTAGTAGCAAATACAGACACACAAACATCATTTAGATTTGAAAATCCTGAATAGCTCTAGGAATCTTTTCTTATATATGGTCTATGCCTCTTTGCTTGTTTACATGTGGAAATTTTGAATCTTTTCTTTCCACTCACTAAATGTGAAGGATAAATTCAATCCTTTTCAGTAACCCACCTTTCCTATAATCCTTATCATTATATTTACTAGTTAAAGAGACCCCTTCTAAACACCACACTGGATAACAAAAAATGTCTTCTTCCTATATAACCAGCCCTCTTCCAAACTTCTGTGTTATTATCTCCCAGTCCACTGTTCTTATACCATACACCAATTCCCTGCTGATCTAAACAAAACAAAACAAAGAAATGTTTGTTTAAATACCTCAGGATTGCTGTTATATGAGATTAAAATAAAAGTCCTAGATTTTAGTACATCAGGGTTCAAAAAGTTACCTGTAGTTAATTTCATGTGATCCATTTATTAACCACGCATGGTCAGTGCAAAAGGGACAGTTGATTTACAAAAGAGAAAACTATAGTTAAGGGATATTGGAACAATACAAAAAACCTGGATGCAAACTGCCAAAGTCAGTGCTCCCAGCTGAGCAACCTATAACATTCCTTTACTAAAGTTGATTTCAACTAGACACCAGGGGAATACAAACTGGTTGAATTGATGTATATTATGTATTGATGAGGGGGTATACATATTAGTACCCAGAGGCATCACATTTGTCAGAGAGGATATTTTGTAACTTTAAGAAATTTCTATTTAGTGTGATTTCGGTTATTTTAATAAAACTACCATCTTGTTATGTAAGTCAGAAATGGATGTTTTTTAAAAATAATAATAATGGTCCAATAACTCTTGAGCATAGATATTTCTGTACCAATAGCTTCAAAAGAAGCAAAATGATCAAGACATTGGCAGAACTGGGTCAAATAAAAGAACATGTGGCTAAAGGCATACTGTAAAGGTGAGAATGTTCATTGATTTTTTTTTCAGAATTACATTCTTAGCTCTAAGTAATGCATTAATGCAATTTCAAGTTCCATTTGATATTTCCCTCCAAACTTGAAGTTTCACGTGTGTGTCAAGCATTTTCTTACATTTTAATCTTCATTGTACTCAAATAAAATGCCTAGCTAAATTAATACTACCATCAAACTTTCTTTCCATTCTCTGGTATCACAGATCTGTGCAACAATATACTCAGAGCAAATAGAAATGCTCTCTGTCCACACAAACATCTATACACAGATTTTCTCTTACACACACACACACACACACACACACACACACACACTATAGTCGCCAACCAACAAAACTGCAGAAAGCACCAGGGAAAACATATTTGACGTGGCCATCATCTGGATTACTTTGGGTTAAGTTACTATCTGCCAACACCATTTGTCTTTGCCATCATAAGGTCACAGAAGCATTGATTCCAAAGTGCTCCTTTGGGGGTGAAACATACCCACAAACCTGCCTCCTAATGAATTATTTAAAAGAGAAAACATAGTTTAGTGAAGGAAAAAGAAGGACAATTAGTAATCTTTAATTCTAGGTCTAGATTTATCACTATCACTAACAAAAGTCAAGCATGTATATTAAACACTAAACCATAGGTAAGAAGTCCAGATGGTAAAAAAAAGATATTAAAATACCATCCCATTTATAATGGAACATATTCTCCCAAAGATATTTGAGAGGAAAAGTTATGATTTAAGCTAGACAGTAGTAAGTTTTTAGAAGACTTTCAAGATGGCAATTGACAAAAGTTACTACGTAGTAGTATTTTTTAAATAAGCTACTTCATTTCTATAATTCCCTTAGGTATTCACTGCAAATATTGATTGGGGAAGAAAAAAAAAACTGTCTACCTGGATCTTAAAAGATTGCTAATACTTAAGCAGTAAGAATAAATGCAAGCTTTACAAACATGCAGCACTTCACCATCCCCACTGTATTTTCACATACAATTTCTAAACATGACCAACAACAATGTGAGGAACAGAAGATTTTTCTACTATTGAACTGGAACTTAGACTGGCTAAAAAATCTATGCAAGACCTGAAAATCTACAATCATACAGTCATTCATTCATTCTACATCTCTACAACTATCTGAATCAGCTATGAAGTGTCAGATATTGCTTCAGGAACTAGGAATAAAGCACCAAACAAACTGAAGATCCTGTCCTCATTGAGCTTAAATTCTCTAAAATGTAGGAAAAAAATATTTACACACACACAAATCCTGAATGAACAGGGAGTAGAGAGACAAGGATACATAAAACAAGAACATTAATACTATGAAGCCAGACAGTACCATGCATAAGAATAGTCAGAAAAGTGAATTCAATACTGTTTACATTTAAGTGAATTCAATACTGTTTACATTTACATCTGAGTTTTCAAAAGATCATTTGTAGGTACTGTGAAACTTCCAAATAGATATGGTTATGAGATTTGAAATTGATCCAGAAAGGATCAATTGATACTGAAAGGATTCATGTAATCTGCATTAATAGTAGCATATTAATTATAATCCAATACTTTTTGATGACCTTACTAAAGACAGATATATTCCTCAACACTTTAAGTGTTTTAAATTGTAAAATCAGTACTACTTTTAGTTCCAAGTGTTCATGAGGAAACTAACGACAAAGAGGTTGAGTCCTTTGCCCAAAGTCACACAGAAATCAGAGCCAAGAAATCAGAAATTAAAAGACTTTGCTTGTTCAGAATCAAAACGCCTAGCCGTTCTGCTTGCATTTCCGGCATAGAAGAGTTGAGGGATAGGTAAGAGGAAGACTAAAGGAAAAAACATCAAATCTTTATAGATTTAAATTTTGTAGCTGCAGAATGCAAAAAGGAGAACATACACAAGAGCCACATGAAAACAGGAAAGAAGTGAATTTATTAAATACTTAATTTTTTTTTAATAACTGTATGGTTAAGCCTAGAGCAGATCTGAAGGTGCTGATATCATGGAGGGAGATTAAGAAATCAGCTGGAGGAAACCAATTCAGCAGGGTTAAATTGAGTAGGTATGACAGCACCAGAAGTCAGGATCCTAGGGGGAAATGTAGAAATGAACTCAGGAAAGAAAACAAGTCTCACTAGTCCAGACAGTTCTCTTTTGAAAGATGATGGTGTAGGCCATATGCATGCTGAAGTCTCTTCTGGTTCACAGTTTAATAGTGATTCTATAAACTCAGCATACTCTTTGAGAGACTGAGATGTCATTACTTGACCAAGATAAATCTTTTGTTTTGGGGAGTATATCCTTTTCTGAAACATTCTCCAAACTTCCACTTTCATGTGTTTTCAAAACTTCAACAATGATGAGCCAAAGAAAACAATTGAAAGAGAAGACCCCTAGAACACCATATCCCGATTTGATGAAAATCAAGGCTTAGTAAACACACCTCTGTGCTTGAAATAACAGTCTTACTGACAAAATGAGAGTTTAAAAATTTTGAAGTTTTTGTAAGTAGTTCTACAAATTAGCAGCCCCTATTCTCAGTAAAGAAAAAAAAATCATAATCTGTTCAACAATACATTGAAAAAGTTACCAACATCACAACCTGTCATTAACTTTTCACCTGATGAACAGGAAGGTAGGGGAAAATTCATACTCTGAAATTTTATAAATGCCAGGATTTTGTTTTAGCCTTACAAAACTAACAGTAGCAAAGGCATGTGTAAGTTTGGTTGGTGATCATGCAGAAATGGCAGGCACTGACTGAGACATAATTCTGGCTTTCCCAGGCCAACTGAGCCTGTGTTGGATTTGGCTAGAATTATTTTTCAATGAAGTGGGACACATTATCTTTCAGGAAGCATCTTCTGCAAGCTGGTTTCTAGGTAGCCCTGGAGTCCACTAGAGGGCAACAGAGCGTGTGCAGAAAGCAATTTGGGCTTCAGCACTGAGTGTCTGGTTTTAGGTCACTAGTTCAGTCAGCTAACTGGTCTCTGCTTCTAAACCACAAAAGTTCCAGGACAGCTTCTTTCATGACCATGTTATGTGCTAATGAAAGGAGTCTCATCTGAAAGTTAGTCACACAGGGATTTGCATTTCTCAAATGAGGATATGTCCATATGAATGTTTTTGTCATTATAAAACATTTCTATGGAACATTTTAACAACTTTAAATTGAATTTAGTAAGGTTTCTAAAATTTTTGATAAGGTTTATTTTTAAAAATATATTATAAGTAGTTTATCTGATGTTTTAATAAAATTTAAAACAATGGTTAGATCAAAAGACTTGTCAAAAAACCATTGATTTTACTATAAAAGTATTACTAAATGTAACAGTAAACTACATAACATACTGGACTTAATTATATAACTATCTATATAGATTGTCTATACTAATTCTGTACACTGAGAACTCACAATATGCATTTTATAGAGGGGAATTGATGCTAATAGATGAAAAAGCTTACTCAAGCCACATAATAATTAGGGATAAAGCTCAACTGAAAATTTAGTGTCAGAGTACCAAATATCACAGAGGATCCATTGGGTCACACATGGAGCCTCCTAGTGTCCATGAGAACTATTAGCATTCTCCCAAATGAAGGTCCTTTGATACTCAAAGAGAGAGAAGTTTTCCTATGTACTGCACCACACAACTAAAGCAATAATTCAATTGACATAATAGAATTTACACACTGTCATGTTTCAGTAATACATTGTAATTGTAACTGCAAGCAAGAAATGATTTAAAAATAATTTTAAAAGTTCAAAAATCAGGTTCTCATTAAATTTAAAAATATGGTGAACGATTACTAAGCTCAGCAGTGTCTTATTACACATCCATTTTCAGACTTCTTAAAACATTTAATATATTGCAATGAGAAATTAGTAAAATATAACATAGGAGTTGAAATCATTTCCACTTAATAACTACTCAGATTGCATAACTATTCAGATGTCTTACAATCAAGTCTCTAAGAGTAACAGCTCACCCAGTGAATTGGGAATCAATGTGTAACAGAAGTCTAAAAGAGTGCTAAGAACAGATCTGAAGTATAAAGTATATTTCTTGTCCTATGGAATCGCAAAACCTAGTCAACATCAAACATTAGAGGTCATCATCATTCTAAAAGTTTAAACTTGGCTTAAAAAGCATGTATTAATGATCAATGGTTGTTATAACAAATTACTATAAACTTAATGGTAAATAACACATATTCTTACAATTCTGGGGATGCAACATCAGAAATGGGTCTCACTGGGCTAAACATCAAGGTATCAGCAAGGTTGATGCTCCTTCTGGAGGCTCTGTGGGAGAATCTGTTCCCTTGCCTTTTCTTGTACTCCATTTTCAAAGTTATCATTGGGATCTGATTCTGCCTCATGACAATTTTTGAATCACTGACTTTGCTGCCTTTCTCTTCCATTTACAATAATATTTGTGATTTCACTGGTCCCTACCAAATATTCCAGGATAAGTTCTATTTTAAGGTTCTTCCTTATATCTGTAAAGACTCGGATATATCATATGCATTCACTGTTTCTGGAAATTATGATATAGATATATTTGGAGACTCATATCCTCTCTACTGTAGACAGTATGTGTGTGTGTGTGTATGTGTGTGTGTGTGTGTGTGTGTATATATATATATATATATATATATATATATATATATATATAGTATAGCCCATATCCTGTCTACTGTGGACAGTACAGTGTGTATGTGTGTATAGTATAATTCTATATGCCAATAACTACTTTTGAGATGTAATCAGAATCTGCTTGCATATATATATGCATGCAGATATAACAGGGAAGGGTGAGGCAGAGGAAACAGAAACTTAGAAACTGAAAGCAGGCTAGGCTGAGGCCACTTAGTGTATGCATGCATACACACACACACACACACACACACACACACACACAGAATCTGCATTCCATCTTAAAAATAGTTATTGGCATATAGAGTTATTTTCCTGATGAAACTGCATATAGTAGTTTGACCCAAGTATAGTCTAACAGGTCCATTTGAAATTTAAATTACACCTGGATTGAGTAATCAGCATCCTGAAAAGAGGGATGCAAGAGAAAGCAACAGTAAAACCAGCAGCCTTTACAGTAAATTAGATGCAGGTTGCAAACAAAGAGTTGGAGTTATCTAATATGTATGACATCTTAATTCTGAATTAGTTCTATTACCTACATTTTCTTAACAATGGTGGTAACTGTGTGAAAGCAAAATTCATGTTTATTTATGACAAATAAATTTTTATAATTATAAATTATAGCTATGAATGTCCTATACATGCTTGGCTCATGATGAAAGGGAATAGGCAAAATATGGAAATTTAAACTCCAGTTTCCAAGGTCTGATCCTGCCACTTACCACTTGTGAGATCTTCAGCAACTCAATCATTTTGTGTGGATGTTCTCAACTGTTAAAAATAGGGATCAAAACAGTCCTGCCTGCAGGATTATTCCCTAGAAAAATTGGACCTGTGAGTCTCAAAGACTTTCTTGGACCACTGTTAGTGTTCAATATAATATTAAGTAGCTAATACTGGGTGAACTAAGCCAAAAGACAGGCAACCAGGGAAGAGACAGTGCTATGCAATGCAATCTTAGGTGTTAATGCCAAAGAACTTGAATTACCAGACTGATATTCAAAACTGAAAAATGAAGGATAACTGTCACAGCTTGAAGTACTGTCTTAATACATCTCAAACAAATATTAGGTATCAAAAGATAAAACATTCCAAAATATCTCCACTAAACAAAATTTGGATGAAATATAGAAGCAGTGTAATGTGGTAAAAACTCAGTTCATCTGCAAAGGGGGTCTAGGGGGGAAGCTAGTTGAGACAAAACTTCCCAAAGAGTCACTATTTATGTGCCAAGCATTGTGTTGGCCAAAGGAATAAAAGAGGAAGAAGCAAAGAAAGCTAATTCTGGTACCAGAAGTATTGAAAATTTTTAATTGAATTTATTTTTTAGAAAGCCAACTAAACTCCTTAGACCGTGTTTCTGCCATGAACAAGAATACAGGTTAACCTCTAATGGTTAACCATTTTGCATGTACTAAATAAGTGGCCTTAGCCAATACTGCTTTTCAGATTCTAAATTTCTGTTTTCTCTACCTCACCCTTCCCAGCTAAAGGATCAAAGATTTCTAACTGGTATTTTTCACCTGTTGTGAGAGCTTTTCCTAGGAATTGAGGTGCTTTCTACCACAAGGATTGTGTACATATACCCATACTTTTTTGGACTTGTCTTTACTCCATATTCTAAATGCAAGAGATTATTAAGCATTCAATTTGAAAACAAGTGAAATGCACTTTTACAAGAGTTCAATTTTGTCCCAAAGGATCCTGAGTGAATGTGATGTGTCACTAAGCATCCACAAGTATTGTTTATAATTACTTGAGCTACAGAACAACAACAACAACAACAAAAAATCAGTGAAAAGAAGTACAATAGACTTCTTTCCACACTAGAGATACAAACTATGAGGAAATCATGAGATTTAAGACAGTGTCAGATAAAATAAGTAATGCTCTCTCTTTCACTTATATATTTTAAAGGGAGTATCTTTTTTCTAGCAAAATTGAAAGTGTAAATTCTCTTCAATTTCTGAACAGTACCACTAGGCTTCTGTAGACACATTAAAAGTGCATTAAGGAATGGTTAAACCAGCATCTAAATAGGACTAAATTCTGTACTAGGATTTTAACCAATTAGCTCATTTTTTCCCTTTTTTAGTAATAGTGGTAAAGTTCTTTTAAAACAAAGATCACATATAATAAACCTCTTTCTGTATTTAGCAAAGGGGTTATAGTTAAAAAGCTCATTGCAAAAAAATTTAAAAATAAATAAAAATTAAAAGCTCACTGCCAGAGGGTTGAAATGAATCATCTCAAAGGAGCATTGCCATAGGAAAAAGGACTTCCCTGGCCACCATTCATGAAGTCACCCTCCCTACAGTGAGATCTTGGATAAGGCTGAGGTGAGGCATTTTCTTCTGCTCCTTCATGAACTGATCACTCTGGTTTTTCATTTTAACAAATGGATTATGAAATATTAGGAAGTCCTTCAATAATAATTCAAATACCTATAATGCTTCAAAGGAAAATTGTTGTAGAGAAGCAGCAATTTTCAGAAGGGGAAAATAGATGTGAAAGTCCTCCTTACCAGTTTATGAAAGTAAATAATGCATTATTTGTAATAGGAAACCAAAAAGTAAACAAGAACCATTCATGGAAATTATATAGGTCTTTTTCATGCATTAATTCAGTAAGGTTTCTTTGAGAATCAACTTTGGGGAAGTCATTACACCAGATATTATTAATATAAAATACACAAAAGAAATGAAAATCTCCTGGCCCGTATCTTCCAGGAGCTTCCAATCTATTTAAAGTTGTAAGTTCTGTATGAAATGGCTAACTGTAAGGCTATGAGAGCCAGGGTTGAGTTCCAGAAGACTACAGGGAAAACTAATGAACAGAGTATGTACAAATACCAGTGCACATCTGAATAGTGGGGGAAATGTTATGATTAAGGAAAATGCAAACATCACCCAAGTTCAATAAATCACTTGTTCATATTCCAGTGCAGTTGGCTAAAAACACACACACACATACACACACCCCAACTCATAATGGAGATGCAGAAAAACAGAATAAAGAAATGTTTACAGATGTCAGTCTAGAATAGATAGCACTGAAGAACTTTGAAGCAAGAATCTCTCCGGAAGGACTATAGTTCGATTCTGAAAAAAAAAACACTAGCCACTGATAAGAGGAACACTTAATAAAAGGAACTCAAGACAGAAGTGATAAACAATGTCTCAAAAGCAATAATCCAATGTATTGCAACTGAACAGTAAACATTTTTACCTTTCGCAGATTAGCCTCAGAAGAAAAATTCCATTAAAACAAGATATTTGCATGAAAATATTCCCACTTAGGTGCCAGGACCTGCTCAGACTCTTTGCAATATTTAATTGACCCTTTAACTGTAGCAATCAAAACAAAGACGATCACTCAAGTTTGTGGCTTGCCAGCTCCATTAAGAAAAATGTTCACCATAGTTTTTCAGAAGACTTATTTCCACATTGTTTGCTCTATTCTGAAACATGTTCTCAAGTCTCAGGCATTCAGCTGATTGTGTAGCATGGGCCAACAAGAGACTCCAGAACTGGCAATGACAGTAAGCAGTCACACAGACTCTGAGCCTGACACTAATGTGCTGAGATGCATCAGGAGCTCTTGGAAATGATGTGTCTGCTAATTAGACCACCATGAGCAGATTCCCAAGTCTTGACAAAGTTTTTCCAAACGTCTGATGAGGAACTTTGATTTATAGGCTGTCCAGGTGAAGCCTGAACAGATGGTATCTTTTAATAATAACTGACATATGAGTTTATAAAGGCTCTCAATCTCTCAAAACCATGCAACTTTACAGAAAAAAAACACAAAGAGGAATATTTTTAGAGTCATTTACCTTATCTTTGTCTTCAACAACATCTGCCAAGACATCATCTGGATCCAGGATTCCTCCATCTGTGTATTCTAAGTGATGAATCCTTACCCAGTAGCCAGGATCCTGCAATCAAATATCAACAGGTTTCATAAATAACACTTTTTTAAAAGGTAGAACATATTTTAATTTTAAAATAAGTTGATTCATTAAAACTATGGTCTAGTAATTAGATTTTTAAACAAGGCTGGGCACAGTGGTGCATGCCTGTAAACGGCAGCCTAGGAAGCCGCGGTGAAGACCAGA